>CAWZYM010000031.1:0-66363 GCA_963966185.1 Rhabditoides inermis | reverse complement strand
TCTCTCTCCCTCTCGTGAGATCGCCTCCCATCGCATCCCCCTCGAATAGGGATAAGCAACTCACGCACGGGGACCTCCTCGGTAGCCGCGGGCATAATTGCTGAAACGGGAAAATGTAAACAATGTAATATGTAAACAAGTAAACAAACACATGCGGATAGTGGCGACTTTCCAAAACAGTGATTGGAAACGGGGAGGGAATGGGTAGTTGATGTGGCTATTACACCCGGATTGCGGGGGCTCTCTCGGGATGATGAGAAGAGAGAGAGAGAGAGAAAGAAAGAGAGAGAGAGAGAGAGAGAGAGAGAGAGAGAGAGAAGCACGGCAAAACACGTCTACGTGAGATGAGTAATACTGAGATTACTGGAGTTGTTATGCGATGAGGTGTTGACTGATGGAGCAGCTGTCGTGGAGGAGAAGGAGGAGGAGAAGGAGCAGCGGCCACGCTTATAGACACGCACGCGGAGCAGAACGATCAACAACACAGCCACACCGAAATAGACAGGCAACAATGGATCAGTGTGCATTGTATTCAAATATAAAATGAACTTTATCAACGATAGGAACAAGAGACCATATAAAGTATAGTTGCGAACGAGTAATATTGTATAGTGATTAGTTATATAAATAGCCAGCTGGTAGATGCGGGTGGATGATAAGTGCATACTGCCGAGGTGTGAGATAGGAGCCGAGTGAGTGCCCGAGGAGACTCTCGGATAGCCCTCAGGCAGTGGGTGGAGCCGGAAGAAGAAAGAGCAGAGGTATGGTATCAATGCTCAGCCAGAGACAGAGCGTCGGTGAGAGGGCGCAGACTGCGAGAGCGAGAAGAATCACTAGTGAGGTGGTCATGGCATTTCGAATAAGTCAGGGAGGAGAGATACAGAGTAGGGGAGAGGGAGCAGGAGCAGGAGGAGGGAGAGAGGAGGAGGAGAAGGAGGAGGAGGAGGAGAGGTGGGGAGGGATGGGTTACAGCGGGATGAGGGGGCGGCATGCGTCCCGAGGCGATTCAATCGGGCACAGATCCGCCAGATCACTCGGATGCAAAAAGCAGCGGGTGTTGTTGTGAGTGGAAGGAGGGGGGGGGACCAAACACTAGTTGTGCGAACACAAGACCACAACAAATCAAATCATACCGCAACTTGCGTCAGGCAGATAGTGACACAATGGGTATATTGTACTACAATACTAAAGATACTATAGTGTTACTCATTGTGAAAAATAAGTTTTCTAATAGCACACGCTGCATTATCTATTTTTGTATCAACAGATCGGATATCCTGTGACAACGCATGCATTCTCTCGAAATCTGTCGCGTGCTGTCATTTCGTTCGCACATCATAACAAACTGCCCCCACTTCGCAAATTGTCCATCCACTGATTGTAAGTCCTTCCATCCAGTATCATTATCACTTCGCTCACTCCTCTCTTCTCCTCATCCTCCCGAGATGTAATGATAGATGCCAATGGCAAGCCGTTTTCCCCCGGAATTCGAGCAAAGAAAGTGGGAATCAGAGATCGAATGGTAGAGACGGGATTTTTATTGGATCATTGCAGGAGGTTACTGTGTGGGAGTCAAGAATGGAACATTTGGAACAGATGTGTGGGGGCAAAAGTCACTTTATGATCGAACTTTGAGAAAAATTAGCTGATTTGTGATCAATGAATGTGTTCCATAATATTAGAGTGATTGAGCTTGATCTGTGTAGGTGGGGTGTGAAAATGAAGAAGGGTTCGGATCGGAGAAAAAGAGAGGAGGATATGGGGGAGATTGAGCGAGATCCCGGCAGCCGGGGGGTTTATTATGCAGGCAGAGAGAGAGAGAGAGAGAGAGAGAGAGAGAGAGAAAGAGGGGAGAAAGAGAGACGTGTGTTACACTGCGAAATCATGCCAGAGAGAGTGGATGGGGACTCCCCCGGATACGAATATACCTATAGCCGAGGATGCGGGCAACATACTATCTATCCATGACAAGATCTTCAACATTGTGTTTATTAAATTGATTGCACAGTCCACAAAATAATAGTTCCATGAATTATGAGCGCGCCCAAATGCGGAAGAGAGAGGCTCCTGTGAGGATCTGGAAAGTGAAATGTAGGGGAGAAAGAGAGAGAAAGAGAGAGAGGTTTTGGTAGAGGAAGGGCGCCGCTCACCTTGCCGACCATAGCGAGAGCGTTGGGATGGGCCATGTTCTGGATGAACCACTGGGCGATGGACCCGGCCAGGTACTTGGTGTGGTCCAGGCACGCGAACGACTGACATGGACAGATCAATGGGTGCATCGACAGGGCGAACTCACCCTCGCATTCAGCACAATCCCCATCCACAGCTCCGAGTACACATAGCATGCCATGTACACCGGACACATCAACATGAGCTTCTGAAATGAGACATCCGTACACTGGGACAATGGGGTAGATGACGTACATAGTCGATGCTCTCCCAGCTGGCTGTCACTTGGATGCTCCTCGTTGAGAGGGAGATGAGCGAGGGCAGAAACAGACCCACAGCCACCAGCGAACAGTAGTGCAACACGAACAGCTCTTTCTAGAAACATCCCTTGTTTGGGTTCGAGTGCAATGCACTGACGTGGGGTCGTCCTATCCTGGTGTATGCGCGTTGCATGGCGAGTAGGGAGAGTGCCCTGTTGACAGCGAGAAGGGGCGAGGAGAGGAGGGAGAGGGCGGTGTACTCCAGCTGGCCCGTCTCCAACCACGACAGAGACGCGGACAGGGCGAGGGGAACCTGCAGAGGTGGCCACTACTCACACTGCACACCCAACCCACCATCAGTTGATTGACAGGCTTCTGTGGCGCGTCCTTCTCCTTTCCCTCCAAGAATCCACCCCCACAGTAGACGATCGTTAGGGTGAACAGGAAATCGAAGATGCTAGATTTTATCATGACTTGAATAGAAAACAATGTGCGTACCGCATGAGATAGAGCTCTCCGGTTCTGTTGCCCGAATGGACGACGGAGGCGAGCAGAACTTCGACGACTTTGAGAATGACAGGGATCTGCAATGGAAGACAGGACACTTTCACATGACATTGACTCTCGTACACATTCACGAAACTTCTTATAGGTATGAGTTGTACCTTGAATTCGGCGAGAGGCAGTGTCTCCTTGGGAATGACTCGACACGCTCTCAGGAGGAGCATGAATGCAGCAGCCGAGAGGTGGTGGAAGAGGTGGGTGGGGAGCAGGCGCACGTCCAGCACGAAGAACAGAACCTGTACTCATGCGTACGTACGATATCTTTTAGAAAACAACGTACATTGTGCGCCGCTGAGAGGAAGAAGGCAGCAGCTACGTGTAGCGCGAAGAAGGACACAATGTCCGTACGAGAGACGGGTTCCGGCGGAGACTTCATCTGAACTTCTGAACCTTTGAGTTGAGAAAGGGCTAATGAAAAAGATATAACGGTGATTAACAGAAACGTGCAGTGTGAAATGAAAGTGGCGTTCGGCTGGATCGATCCCGAAAGTGCGCACGTTGTAGATGTATATCTCGGAGACAGGCGGATCCAGGGTGAGCGATGGGAGGATAAGAGAGGGGACAACGGGGACAGGCGGGAAGACGTTTATTCAGTGCATACATGGGCTACTCGGAGTAGGTGAAGATGTTCTTGGGGGTTTCCTCCACGCACACTTCCTTCAGGAGTTCGGGACGGCTCATTCTGGAAGCAGGAGAATGAGAGAGAGAGAGAGAGAGAGAGAGAGAGAGAGAGAGAGAGAGGAGAGAAGGAGAGGGGGGGGAGAAAGGGGGAGAGCAAGGCATAAGATAACTTACCTTGTCTTGAGTTCATTGTAGAGGAACACACAGACGTTCTCGGATGTGGAGACGTTCTCGCTGAAGAAGGGGACGTCCTTGTCGAGGTTGCGGTGGTCCACCTGGAAGCCGTCTCTCTCTCTCTATCTCTCTCTCTCTCTCTCTCTCTCTCTCTCTCTCTCTTTCGGTGCTCTCTCCAGTTGGTCTTACCATATCCATCACTTCTGTCATCTCCTTTTTCAACAGTGCCAGATCGTACAGCATTCCAGTCGTCGGGTTGATTTCTCCTTCCAATCGCACCTGAGTGAGCATGTATAAGATACGTGATCATCATTGATATCCAACTCACCCTCCACACATAGTTGTGTCCATGTCCGTTGTGGTGATTACACTTGCCATATAGTTTCCTGAAATGAGAGACTCGGCTACTCTGGAATAAATTAACCCATTTTATAGCACTACCGTAACACCAAAGCTGTAGTGTTGGCGAAAGTTCAAACTTCAGCATACTTGTCGATGGAGAACCATAATTTGTGATTTGTGTACAGTACCAGTACGGTATAACTGATTTACATTGGGCGCAGGTGAAAACAGATGATATGATCGAGAGGGGATGTTTTACATGGGATGTTTTCGCAAGCATTTCTCTTCGCTGTGCAACTTTATGCTACTTGACAAAACTTTGTGTTACTTGTAACTTGAAAACTATACTGTCGTTAGACTAACTTTAGATTACCGACAAGTAGGCGTATTGTACTCACTTGTTCTCCTCATCAGAGAGCGCTGAATTGTGGAGTCGGTGCGCAGCTGAGAACGCTTCTACTCGCTCCATCGTCACAACCATTCTGCAAAACAATACTATGAGAGAAAAACACCTGATCGCACAAAACAACGTTACTACATGAGCGTTTGAAATATGAATGGCTGCCCTATTTCAGTAATCCAGGTAATCTCTGAAACCAGTGCAATGAATAGAGTAGTAAACATAAGCGGGGATGTAGAGGGAAGAGAACGCGCATACGCAATTAGCGCAACAATCGATAGGCAGAGGTGGGAGAGTATGGGAGCTACCCAGATTGTGTATGCGTGTATATCCGTCGAGGTTAGCCAGATAAGATACTTTGTGGCAATCCGTTTTGCAAAAAGCATCGTCTTTACTCTCTTTACATTGTCACTTGTCACACTACATTTATTCGTGGAAACCTTTGATGAAACACTTTTATTGGATTAGAGAACATTCTTTGGTGACTTGTATAATCCGTTGGGGAATGTCAATATGCGAGTGTGTGTTTTTGGGGCGATAAAGTGATAGCAGATATTTGTGATTATGCGTTGCAAGCAGCCTTCCAGTCTCGGATAGCGAACGGATCAATGATCGGGCGGTAGTCGGACCATGGGAGGAAGAGGTCCTCAGTGAGTAGCGAGAACACCAGAGGGGATAGAGAGGGCTGAAGGAGATGATTGTACATTGAGAAACGAAGTCTTTTTGGTTGATTGTATACTTGATATATCACTCTGTCCACAGTGTCCACAGGTGAGTGCTCGAGAAGTCGAATCATCGGCTGTGGCTCTAATCTGAAAAATCCACTGTAATTACCCGTAACATCTGGAATGACCTACACCTACTTGAGTTCTATAATGAATCCGGCAGATGGTGGCAGTTCATCAATTATGTATCCCAGAATCTTCATGAGAGACAGAGTAACTTCAGTGTGCTGAATAACTGTATGAGAAACAAACTATTTCAAAGAAGCTTACTGAAACGTATCCCACGATGTGCGTTTCGAATGAGGTGGAAGGATTGTTTACTGCTGCCTGTATAACACTTAGTCTGTGATCTGGGAAGTATGACTTTGCGTGTACCTGAATGGAGTCAATGATATGAGCGATCCACACGCCTGCCATGAGATCCCGACATGGCTCGTGATTGGCACACGCGATTTGATGCGCTTCGCCTGAGTGAGACTGTCATGTCCAAGCAACACAAACACACTCTCCACTCACTGTATTCCAGCAGCTCCCTCCTCAGTCTCTCCCTATCATACCCCTGCAGTCTCGCTTCCAACAGCCACGTAGGCGCTTTTTCCGAGAACATCTCCTGCAATCATCTTGTTTTGCTCTCCGATAGCATTGATCGCGCGATGGGAACAAAATACGCTCTATCAGTCTATCAGCGGGGTCGTTCCTTATCGCTGTTATGCGGATTTAGTGTTGGCTGAGAAAATCCCTTCTGCCTAAGTGCCTGTCATGATATATGCGTGACGGACAGAGATCAAACATACATTTCGTTCGGGTTGATTCACCATTTGTTGGATGTTGTCGGCGGCGTCTGCTGCGTGGCTCACGGAAGGCGACCAGCCAGTGTGGGCGGAGAGAAAACGGAGGAGGGCAGACCGAGAGGCGAGAGGGGCAAGGGACGGAAGGGAATCCGACAGGATAGGCGACCAAGCTGCAAGAGAGGTGTTCGTTGCGGGATGAGTGACTCACCCCTGTCGTTGGCGGGGCAGTCTGTCAGAGAGTACATTCGTAGCATCGGGTCGTCGACTGTTATGGGCGCATCGGGAAAGAGAGAGGACAGAACTCCTTGCATAGTGTGCACACAGCGGGTAGCACTGCTCGAGTAGAACGAGCCTGTCAGAGGAGACGCGCCCATCCAGGACTTGAATGCGGCACCGAGGCGCGTCGACTGCTCGCGGCCAATCTACACGACGCATGAACGTGTATGCGACATCTCACCTGATTGAGGTTCAACTCTCCGTCGCCTCCCCACTCCCGTCCGACAGATGCAAAGAATTGCTCGGGGTTGCGGTTCGCATGACGCGCGCCGAAAAGCACCAGCCGACTGCCAGGCTCCTTTCCTACACATACATAGTCAGTGATATAATGCTATAGAAAGCCCACCTGAAACAGATTTTGATTGGTTTAGGGTGAGTGAGAGAACTGATATCATAAGAATGACGATCCGGCTAGAGAAAAAAATCTGATCATCATATTCGATCAAATCCGCTTACATGCAGCGTGAGTGCGCATTGGCGGGTGGATGAAACACGGCATCCTTTCCTGACATCGATTGGAAAGCGAAAGTGAATGACTAAATGGTTTCAGAACGCTGCCGCGCCCATGCTTGGACACTTTTTCCGGAGTAATGGTTGGAAACCAACTGGGTTTTTCGTTCCTTGGAGACAGGTGCAGTAGATTATTATCAACTGAGATGAAAAACACAAAAAAGAGTGTAAAATATAATTTATTAACAACTAGTTTAAAAAAAACTTTATGAAAGTGTACTATTTGCGGTTTGCATAAAAAGTAAAATGGTCTCACAACGTTTATGCCGTACGGTATCATAAATTGCATGAATAATTGATAGTTTCGCATCGCAAGAAGAACCATATAATAGACTTTCATGTTTTTTTTGTGATTTTCTTTTTTGTCACACATCACAGATGATGAAAGTTTTTATATCGTTTTTAGTGAGTTCAATCACATAAACATGCCCAACGACGAGGAAGAACTCGCTGAGGTAGGCGAAACATTTGATTCATGTTGCCGGTTATCGTTACGCAATTGCAAATCTAATGTAAACATTGTTTTGGGCGGAATTCTACTACTTTCCGAGTGAAGTGGTTTCGTCGCAGGACTTACTGGATTGTGTGGGCAGCGCCGTGCGTCAGATCATGCGAACACGCCAAGTTCGAGCTGCATTCTCTCCTCCCAGTGTTCTTGCCATTATTAGGGTTGGTTCATCAATCTTTCTGTTATGTAAATCTGTTTATAGAAACTCGAAGTGGACGCGAAGAAGTGTGACATGAATGTGGTTGATTTTGTGAATCAGGTATTCAATCTTATTTGGTATTTGTTATGTTCTTTCATGCGTTTATAGGTTGATTTGGACCCACTTGGTCTTCGTGACACCGATCGCGCTCTCTTTTTGAATGATCTATTCGCGTACATTGTGAACAGTATGGCTGTTATGGAGGGATTGACTATTGGTGAGAGTGAGGATCATTTTGTCCAAGTAGTATGCATTATTTCCAGGTTCTCTTATGGATGTACTGAAGATGACACTGTCGTGTCCGGAAACTGTGAAGATGTGGTGCGATTTCCCGCCGTTGCCGCCGTCTTCTCCGCACGAGCAGCTCGCAATTGAGCGCGTCCCTGGAATATCCCTTCATCAAGGAGTTCTTGAAAATTGGAAGGTGACATATTCGTTACTCTCATGATTACTTTACTTCTCAGGCTCGCTATCAGGAGATGTCTAATCATGCAAAGGCTGATGTGATGGGACGGTTCGCAAACAAGGTATTCGTTCAGAGGATATTGTTGTGGTAAGAAGGTCGATATGTTGAGGTGAGCGACTACGTGAATGGGCTGCGCGAGTTTGCCCGAAATCATGATGAAAGCGATGAGCTGACAGTGGAACAGCTGGACTGGTGCAAGCAAGAGGCTGACTCGAAGGAAAGGATCGTCAACAAGTGCAAGGAAATTATTGAAAACATGGTTAGGGTAATAGACATTTACTTGATTCGTGGAGTAATTTAGCGTGGAACTAGTGAGGATCAAGCGTGGGAGAAATTCCGTGAAGCCGCGATACGCACTGGAGTTGTGTCGACGGAAGCAGCGGCTCTTCAGATGTGGGAAACTGTCACACCCGATGTGAGGCGCGTTATGATCGGAATGTGATTTTGATTATAAGTATTGATAGCCTATTTGTAAAATACGTGGTTTATGGTTTCATACGTTGCATAATGTGATAAACTGTGTTGTTGTTGTTTTGTCCTATTAGTGCGTGGAATCGTTTGCAACGATAACAATATCTTGAACATGATTGTTTTTGCCCCGCATGTGCTCGTACTTTGTACTGTACTAGCGGTACTGATACCGGCTCGGCTTAATCACGACTAGTAGGAAACTAGTCGAAAAACTACTAGGAAGCGAGCTAGTTTCCTACTAGTGAGGTGGTAAATTAGTAGACGGCTAGTTACGATAGTGACTAGTTTACTAGTAGTTTTTTGTTGAAAAAACTAGTAGGAAAAATAGTGAACTAGTTTACTAGTAGTTTTTTGTTGAAAAAAATAGTAGGATTTGTATGCGTCATTTGTATGAAATCGGACTGGAATAACGATTTTGAATGAACAAATTTATTATTTCACCAACATCAAATTACAAGAAGTGAACAACTCAAAACATTCATCAATTATTTACAGATAATAAATAACAAATTTACAGGAATGTTGCGATCGAATTAACATGTATAGCGTCATAACATCTTAGATCATGCTGTGAGTTGCTTGAGAACGAGTAGAAGGAGAGCAGCATGGGGTGGGCCTGGAGGAGCTTCCAGAAGTTCTTCCTCATCTGGCGCACGACCGCCGCCATCTGACTGGAGATGAAGCCCTCGAGCACGATTCGGGTGGTCACGCCGTCATCGTTCACACGCGACCTGAAACACGTTTTGTAAACTTCAATCAACGCAACGGTATTAGTGTATCTATATTGAAAAAATGAATTCACATCACCGCTCATCACAATCAGTTGTCTACCCCTCACCTGAGATGAAGCTTGGCGTGCGCGTGTCTATCCGATCAGACTATCCGATCTTCGATCATCGACTTCATGTGACGCACATCGCCACCGAGCCGGCAGTCGCCTCAACGAGAACACATCAATCAACAATCCTCAAAAGCTTCACTAATTGAAATTACTTCTAACCTACCAAACTAGCAACCTTGTCGAATATTTTATGACATCCTCATGACAAGGTGGTCATGCTGTCAACACTCGATATCATGGCTCTCTCTGAGCGTACGCAGGTGTCAGATTAGGCTCTACCACACACGGCCATTATAGTACATAATTCTCACCTTGCATAGTGATGAAGACCCAGTGTGGCCGTGTCCAATCTTCACACCGCGGCACATCACTTAAATTGAAACAATACAATACCTATACATTTATATACTAGCGCTATTAGCTATTACCGTTTTCACTAAACGTATTAAATATGAATCAACACTTTAAAGCGGGAGTGAAATACAATCAAATACTCACCTCACCTCGCCTGCTTGATGTCCGTGCGCCACAAAGGCGAACACGCGCGACACATGTTCGGGTCCTTGCCAGCTCGCGGATCACCTGTAATCACACGTTATTTTGTGCAAAAGTTGAGTGATGAACAATTATTTCGGAGAGAGATAATGTGAGTAAAAGTAAGCACGCGAACAATGGAACAATATGGCGAATCAGTAGACATCGGATCAGGAATGATTACGAATCAATAGAAACCGGGAAATATGATGAAAAATAAGAAGATGAATGTAAATGTGAATATGAATAAGAAGACGAATTGAAGACGGAGATGACGACGCAAGAGATGAAGATGCGCTTTCATCTGATAGGTTGGCAACAACAAAAGCAATCGGAAAGATAGATAATGTTGTGCATGACGATATTAGGTCGATTAGAATGAGCACCCATGCTCTGCTATCACGATAAATGCAAACATTGAAAAAAAACATTAAAACACAAAAAATTAAAACAAAAACAAAAACAATTACTTTTACGTCAAACAATACGAAATTCTACAGTAAATTTACAAATCGTGGTGGGACCATTTTGAAAAGACTACTAGGAAACTAGTAGGAAATTTTCCTACTAGTTTTTGAACTGGTTCAATAGTAGTCAAAAATTTAGCTAGTTTCCTAGTAGGAAAAATTCGTGCGAGATAGTTTCCTACTAGTCACCCACAGGCCAGGGTATTGCATTTGACAAACAATACAGATTATCTGTTTATATGGATAATAACAGGAACTTTATCCAAATCAAACCTTATCACAATTATTTAAGATAAGGCGAGTGAGATGAGCACTGAAGGGTACGTGTCATGTATGCATTTACCTTATCTCAACTATCGCCTTTTGCACAATCAGATATAAGCCGCTCTGGGGAGAGGTTATCAATCACTTGCTTTCGAGTTGCCTCGGCGCTCGGCCGCCCATACCTCTCTTTGTAGTGTGTAGTTTACACTGGCCAGCACTGTTTTCCCGCTCGTAGCGCAGCAGAATTGAGCGATTCGGTTGGATGACACGGCTCATTCTAGTGACTGACACGATCTCTGTCGGTACCACCTTTTCTTTTCATTTTTGTAGCTTAGTTTTGTATGCTGGTTTGGTTGAATTGTATTTACGTATGCCTAGTGATTGTATGTTATCTTTCATCGCGTTATCATTGATTTATTGTCAGCGTGTCTCCATACATTCGCATGGTCTGCTCTTTATCTGTTGTTTTCTATCTCGCTCGCTTTGCTGTATATAAATGGCGCTCGTTTGGAATCAATACAGACATTTCACTTTTAATTTTCTCCGTTTCTAGGTTCAAACTTCTCTTTCTTCAATCACAATGACTGTGAGTTTGGTTTTCTAAAAGAACTAATATTATTGATATGTTTTCTAAAACTATATCGTGTTTCAGTTTGAGCAGGCTGTTGAGCAGGTCAAGAACCTCGCAGGATCCCCCTCGAACGACGAGCTTCTTGAGACCTACGCCCTGTACAAGCAGGCCACCGCTGGAGACAACACCACCCCCAAGCCTGGCATGCTCGACATGAAGGGAAAGGCCAAGTGGTCCGCCTGGGACGCCAAGAAGGGTGCGTTCACAGTTATATGTGTATCGTTTTATCACTGTTACAGCGTGACTCAAGTCGTTTCGATTCCCACATATCTTCCTGATAACCAGTTGGTCTGTTTACAGGCATGAGCCAGGAGGACGCTAAGGCCAAGTATGTCGAGCACGTGAACGCTCTTATCGCCAAGTACGGATCGAAGTAAATATATGTAATGCTATTCTATTAATAAACATTTTATTTAACGGAAGTACAAAAGTATCAATTCAGTGAGTGGCACAGTGAACAATCAACAAGCAAGAATCGGTGATCCCGTGTTTTTGAAGGGGAAATACTGTAGTGTAGTCAGCTTTCAATCTCTACCTTCTTGAATCGACTTGTGTTGGGAGAGGAGGGTTGGAATGAGGGAGGAGTAGTCATGTTAGCTGTCGGTGTCTGTGGAGTGGATCCGGATGAGGATGAAGATGCTGAGGGAATGGTAGGAGAATGCGAAAGAGACACTCGACGGATTCTTCGAGCTAGTGATTGAAGGTCTCCGAGGACGTTGTCCACAAGAGCCTCCTCTGATGGAACTGCGTCTTCGCTCGCACTAAAAAAACTTTAATGACAAAACTACCTATTCAGTCCCTTCAATGATCGTATCAGTGTGAGCCACAATCAACACATAATCATTTCACTGTCAGACGTATCGTGAACTGCACGAAAGTACACAATGGAGATTACAATGTTCGAGAATCAGCAATGTAATGCTGACTGGCTGACACTTTGAAACGTACACATGGGAACTAGTTCTCGTGAATGTGACAAGACCATAGAAAGGCGACACAAATAACTTGTTCGGATACTTACTTGTTGATCTGGGAGGCGATGTGCTCGAGTTGGTGTTTGATAGTGACTAGCTGTCGAGTAGGGTCCTCATGGGCCACGATCTGATCAGCCAGAACTCCTCCGGCAACCATCTTCAGAACGTTCAGTGAAAACCTAAACTCACTTTAAACACATTTTAATTCTTATAGTCTTACGTCTCAGAGAGGAGCAACATTTTCTGGACGAACGCTGGATCGGCGTTTTCCTTTAATTTTTTTGTTAGAATAGTTCAATAATAATCAGCTTACCGACATGACTTCACGGCATATGAAACGCTCACACTCTCGCTTGAGTGGAGGAATATGCGCTCCATGGATGTTCTCCATCAATGCAACAAAGTCTTCAAAGCATTTCACATCTCGCAGAAGTACTCTCTCAAAGTATACGTGAGCGAATGTCTAAAAGTGTGATATGATTTAACTCAAAGCCATACATGACTAACGTTTCTAATCTTTTGAAGCAGTTCAGGAGCATCGTTATCATTTCCACAATCCTGTTCAACAGCATCACAACATCGTAAGAATGCGAGACGGTGTGACTCAAAACTTCCCTGGAAGCATTGTCATAATCAATGCAATTTATTTTGTCATCGACTATGACTGTCTTTTATTTGCTATATTTCGCTATATATTGTTGACTGATTACTTCTTCAGTAAACACAAGCTAACTAAACAAACTTTTCTATATGTTCACCTCGTTCTCAGTTGGTGTTCTCTCGTGGACCTCGTTGAGTTCCTTATCAAGCGCTTTGAAACAAGCCTTCTGTATACGCTCGCTTCGACTGTCCAGCGACGGTAGATAGGATAGCGGTTGAAATAGAGCTGAGTGCATTCTAACAACAAATTAGATTAGTAAGTCATGTGCACATACTTACTTGATGTAAACCGTTACTGTGATGTTTGCATCGATCCTCTGATGTATCGAGTTTGTGAGATTACGTTGACATTCCGGCTCCAGTCGAACTGGCCAGCCACTTCCCTAAATGTTATTTGTTGCGTGAGTTGTCGTCAGATTCTGTTTCACCTTGGTCCATTCATTTTCGCCGATCAAGAGAGAATCCATGATCACGGATCCATCGGTATCAGCGAGATCGATTCTAAAGAAACAGCTGTGCGGTTAATATTGTCCGCCATGTGATCCCAGATTGACTCACCTCGCTTCATCCACCTGCACATCACATGATGGACCATCCTTGTAGTATAACATGAGGGCGACATGTCGGGCGGGGCAAATCTTAAAACCATTCTTATTTTGAAATAATGCTCACCAAACCCACCGCTCCGGATGCAACCATATATTCATCAGAAAGACGCAAAGCCCATGTGAATGCAACACTGTTATGAGATGTCGAGAAAGGAGGAGATACGTTCAATACGAGCGATCCATTTTCCACCATCCTGTGTATTATTGTGAGAGCTAATGAGATAAAACATCAAAACAATATACCTCTGAAGGATCCGAACAGTCCATGTGTACTCAAAAGTGATATGTTCAGAGAGCGGATCATGCTCGAATGACGTTGAAGAAACGTCTGTCATCTGATTAAAAAAAACGTTGGAATGAGAGTATCACACAAAAAGAAAACTTTAAAGTGATCCCAAGCGGGGCGGGAATAGATTGATGAGAGTGGCTTAGTATTGATAGATTAGAGTTGGATAGTAAATCGATCTTTTGAATTGTGAGTTGTGTACGATTGGACTTGAAGAAATAGAATTTGTGATATTTGTCACAGAAAGCGTGAACATGTGTTGGTGATATTGATCCTTTGCACATGACACAACGACCCTATTCATACAGAAGAGAACACGCTCGTGGATCTCTATAAACAGTGTGCGTGATATGATACAATAACAATCCAATCTATCGATACTTTACGATTTTTGAGACCAAAGTAACACGGTTAACGCGTTTGCATTGATAGAAAACAATGCCATTGCGTTAAAAACACGTGTCTGATAGTGTTTGTCTCCAGAATAGACATTGAGGAAGAGAGCGAGAGAGAGAGAGAGAGAGAGAGAGAGAGAGAGAGAGAGAGATGGGGAGGGGAGCACCTTATCAGTCTGATCAAGACTAATAGAAACACCCAAGAAATTGTTTGTGCCTCTTGATGAGAGAAGGAGAAGCGCGAAGAATGAGAGATGTTACGATTGGTATGCTGTGAGAAAGTGGGAGAAAAGAGAAATCATGAGACTAACAGGTGCATCTGAAATATAGGCGAGGGAGTGCGTGATAGGGATGGAGAGGGTGTGAAGGGAGCAGAAGGAGGCGGAGTCGGAAAGGAAGGAAAACATGGCAAACATGAAACCCGTGAGGATGCGTAAAGGCAAAGAGAGCAGCTATTTTTGTTTTGCGAATAGAGATGAGAGCCACCCGCGTGGTGTACACACAGTGTGTTTATCACATTTGAAGAGGCAGAGACTGGATGTCTGGAAAGAATTGTTGTTGCACGAGGTAGAAGCATTTATGCTTAATCAAACAGTGTTGTTGTTGAATATACATACAAATTACTGTTAATAGTTCTAATCAATGCAGCTGGAAAAGTAAGAACAGTCGATACTCATGCTGTAAGGTTCGCATAATTTAATGGTCTGCGTGAAAAACGGGTAAATGACACAAATTTAGTTTTAGATATGATAGTATATGATAGATGCTTTTATCAGGAATTGTAGGAGCTGAGAAATGAATTAGCTATTATTTATAACGCTCACTCACCAGAGACGGATTATACACGTCTTCCTTCTTGTCACGGTGTTTCGAATTATTTTCCTGTCTCTAAATCTATTTTTTTCTAAAAGAATCCTGAACTGAGTTTCTTTCATTAATTAATTGTGCTAGTTACGGACTTAATAATACTCTCAAATGTGGTATGGATACGTCCATTCATATCGAAAAGTCGTTCTTCTTCTTCGTCACACCACATTATCTTCATACTACTTTTCACTTTACAAACATGTGTGCATGCATGATATATGCTTCGTTGTGAATGTAATGAATAAAGTGTTTGTCTCCATGATTAGTTGACTATATGGTTGCAGGTATGCTGCGGGTGGTGGGCGTTGCCCGTCGCGGAGTGGCGAGTAGCGCTGCCGATTCGGCTGCTGCCGTCGCCAAGGAGCTTCCCCGCCTCAACATCCAGCCTGCCATCAAAGTGTGTTCTATTGTATTCAGTGATTTATTTTATTTCAGCGCGGGCCTACCGACATGCTGAAGGCGTTGTCGGGAACGGTGGGCGTGGACACGACTGCTCCCCACTTTGCGTTCATCGACGACCCCGCCACCATTCCCTCTACCATGGAGGCGAAGAGGAACTACTACATGGCAAAGGTTTCATATTGCCCTTATTTAATTTTATATTCCCAATTTATCGTAGTTTATGGTTTGATTGATTGCAGGAGATGGGAGCTCGCGCGGCGCGTCAGCTCGCTGCCGAGTGGCCGACCCTGTTCGCTTTCGATCGCGACGAGCCGCGTCTCCCTGTCTTCCGTCCCGAGAACGCTGCTGACCCCATGCAGGTGAGCACATATTTGCCTTTCACTAGCAGAGTACTGTATCATGTGATGTTCAGGTGGAGCCGACGGAGGCAAATCTTATATCAATGATGGAGGCTCGCCAGGTGCGCGATGCGGCCATGCTTTATGAGAGGATCCGTGCCGAAGATAAGGCTGTTTCCGAGAAGGTTCAGGTGCGCATACCTTTTCATTTGATTATTTCATATGCGAAATATGTTTCTAAAGGCACAGCGGCGACTTAATTCTGTAACTATCTCTTTTGAACGCGTATTACCACTCATGCAAAACATTTGCCGTAGACAGGACTCGAACTGGCGAGGTCCGCGCTATAACGGCGCGCACATGCATTGAGCCACACAGCAAGTTAACGCTCTTCGTTCCTAGAGTTCAAAATAAGTCGCCACTGTACCTTTAAAGGATGACTACGGGCAATAAAAATTGATCCCGCCACTGAGTCCCTGGGACGTCTTTCAAATCGCAATATCTCTGTTATTTCAAAAGATATCAAAATGTGTTCAATGGGTCATTGCAATGCTTTTGAGAGTTCCCCGGAACTGCGTTGACCGATTTTTGAAAACATCATTTTTCAGCTAGTTATAGCCTAACTCCAATATGGACAACCTGTATTTTCGGCGATAATTCATTTCAAACAAATTTTCAGAACTTTTCATCTAGTAGGTGTTTCTAGCCATTATGAAAGTCATCTTTTAAAGCGAAAACTATGGCATAAACAAATGTTGCCCGGATACATCCTTTAATGTTCTCTTTTCAAATTGTGTGTTGTAGATGGATTTGTTCCGTCTGTGTGCGTACTACAACAACGCGGATCCCCCGATGGCGGAGATGGCAGACTGGCATGGACTGCGCAACTACGGCATGGACGAGGAGACCAAGTGGCAGCAGGCCGGCCTCGCCGATCTCCTCTTCGAGACTCTGCCCAAGACGCCCGAGACCAAGTCGATCATGATCTGCGGTCTGCTCAAGCACGGCAGCGAAGAGAGCAAGGCACGCGCACACAAGATGTACAAGGTCAGGTTTACTTTGTGTGTGTATTGATAACTGATTTGGTGCTTGTAGGAGATGAAGGAGGCGAACGAGGCAGTGAACATCGAGGCAGTGTCTGCCATCGTGCGCACTTGCGGCAAATTCTATGATGCGTGCGCTATCCTCAAAAAGCACGATCTTTCCAAGCCCACCAGGCTAATCTGCGACGCGCTTCTCCACGTGATCGCGAAGGAGAAGGTGGGTTGGATTGTTAAATGCACGAGCGTATCTCAACTGCTGCAGGGGTCATGGGAGAAGCGGTTGGAGGCGACCCGCCGCGTGCTGGGAGAGATGGAGGCTAGCGGTATCCAGCCCGGCCTCGCCACCTTCAACGAGGTTCTCTCGGTCGTCACTCCGCCCCGCGCCGCTCCTGCCTCCGATGCCAACAGGAACGCCGATAAGGCAGACGATGACAAGAAGCTCGTACGTTGTACTTGTTGATGCATTTCACATGATGATGTGTTGCAGTCGACTGCGGTGTCGTGGCTGTCGGAGATGCTGGAGCACCTCGAGCTGCGCACTGAGATTATTCCCGAGACATCTGGGGTGAGATGGGAATGGCAGTGACTGTGGCAAGGAATGTGTGTTTCAGGACTCGCAGTTCTTCCTGTCTGCCATGCAGGTGGCTGTGTCGGCTGCCGACCTGCAGATGGCGGAGAGAGTGCGCGCCCTCTACCTCAAATCCAACAACAACGTCAAGCTCCCCGCATTCACTCTGGAGAGCATGTGAGTGGCGAGAAGAGACATGCGGGTTCTGATATCATGTATTGTTTAGGTTCTTCAACCGCTATCTGTTGCTGGTGGTGGAGAAGCAGGCGTCTCTGGAGGTGGTGGAGAAGACGTACAAGGAGCACGTGCCGCGTCTCGTCGGAGTCAGCAGGGCTCTTGTCAATTCCGTCTGCGAGAGGATGAAGGTGAGTGAAGAGAGATGAGAAGAACAGGCAAAGGATAGGCAATATGCGTGTTCAGGTCATGTGTTCGTGGTCGCTGCTGCTGCGTGTGATCGAGGATGGCATGGCGGCTCGTCAGATGATCGACCTGCGCATCGGATCCAACTTCCGACAGCTTCTCCTCGATGTTCAGCAGGAGGTTGCTTTTTATTTTTTTTTGCGAGTTGCAATCATCGTTCCTATTTCTTTACTGGTATGTGTTGTTGTGCAGTCGCTGTCTCCGCTGGAGCGCGAGCAGTACTCGAAGCTGATCTGCCGTCTGACCGACGTGTGGGAGGAGCTGGCCGGCTTCACGGATGAGCGCGTTCGCAAGATGCAGATCAAGGTGAGTACATTGTTCACCATTTTGATAGTGAGTTGTGTGTTTAGCTGAATCCGTCGACAGTGTCTGAGTGTGCTCTTCTGTTGATGCGTGTGGGCGAACAGACTCGGGCGTGGAAGATGCTCGATCTGCTGCTCGACAGAGAGGTGGGTGGAAAGGGGAGGAGGATTGGTGAAGAAAGAAAGGATTCATTGTCTCGTTGCAGGCGACCCATGGCGAGAAGTCGACTGTTGCTCCTGTCGGATACGCCAAGATCAGTGTGCTCCAGGTCTGTGCTTTTGTGGATATGGTTTAAGAACATTGCGCTAATCCATGGTGTTTCCTATTCACATTGTGAATAGGATTTCAAAAATAGGCCGGACGAGGCGGAATTCGGGGTTTCAAACCCCTGCAACAATCGAGTGAACGATGATGGGAACAGAGGAGAGACATAGCGAGAGAGATCAACTCCCCGCAGCCCCGTCCTACTCGCGTGCCGCCGTTCGCCCTCGCGAGAAGACTGAAGCGAATAGACTGTGCGCTCCCGCCACTAGGCCACTGCCTGCATGCAATCCGCGCCGGGTTAGCGTCTCGCTCAGGGGGCGGGGCTAGTGCGACTGTCGGGCTAGCATTTTGAGAGTGAGAGTGCGGCCTTGTGGGAACGGAGCAAGGAGTGTAGGGAAGTATGGATTGGAAAGATATTATTTGTAGTTCGCGAAATGCGTTTATTGCTATGTATTTCAGGAGTTGTTGGAGGAGGCGATTCGTTCGGGAGATGCTGCCGCTTGTGGTACTGTCATCGAGATAATGTCGAACCAGCTCAACAGGGCCAAGCTCGAGCCCTTCGCTCAGAGAGTAATCGACAGGTACGTACTTAAACAAACTATATAGTAATTTCTAAATAAATTTCGTTATGTTTGCAGGGTGTCGATGACTCCTGCTCAGAAGAGAATTCTCTCCGGATTCGTACGTCTGCGACCACAGTAAGCCCCCTACTACAATGCGGATATACGGAGTATACTGTAGTATGTACTATAGCTAGCGTAGTTCATTCATAGATAGATTAATGTTTGTTGTTATGCTCGTGATTGAAATGGTTATTTGTTGATTTTTATTTTCAAGAGATAAACTTATGTGATGTGCGGTGCGAGGATGAGGGTGGCACATGGATAATCATGGAATCGATATGTTACTGGCATTACACTCACTGTCTGCAAGAGAAGAGAGAAATCCGAGGCGAAGCGAACGGCTGCCACTCCAGTGTTTTTTTAATGTCATTGACGGACCACCCGGAAATCAAACGAATACGTGCAAATGTAAAAAGTGGGGTGTCGTTTATTGTTTACTATTATTTGTTCAGTGAGATCACGTACGTGATAAGGCGTGATAGAGTATTGGTGGCGCGCGAGTTGGCACAGTGGGAGGAGAGAGCGTGTTATCGGGGGAGCAGCCGACAGCCTGCTGCTCCCTCCCCGCTGTGTGCGAGATAAGCTGTCGCCTCTTGCCTCCTCACTCCCCCATCGACTCACCCGGAGACATGTTCGCAGCCAACCACAAGCTCTACGCCTCGATCGCCGCCGCCCTTGGAGGAGGCTCCCTCGCAGCATACCATCTCACTCCCAATGTGAGTACAGCACATGTCATCGGGAGGAGAGCAAGGGTTTCCAGGCTCACATGTGGGGCAAGTCGAGCGAGGTCGACGCGGAGACGATCAAGAAGATCGAGGAGGGATACAAGAAGCTCCAGGTGAGCGCATCACGGAATACTTTGTCACGTATCGGGTTTCGGTGTGTAATGTGTTCATTGCTCAGGCTTCGAAGGAGTGCAAGTCGCTTCTGAAGAAGCACCTCACCAAGGAGATCGTCGACCAGCTCAAGACCAAGAAGGTGTGTACTATAGTTCAATTATCGCAATGAGTCGCGCTTCATGGGATAGTGGATAGATCAGAGGTCGCAGAGAGAGAGAGCTGACGTCAGCTGGCGGCAATAACGTGCAAAAACAGAACAAAAAACGAACAAACAAGAGAGCTTTGAAAACTATCACTGGCGCAGGCTATATCCCCTTCTCCATCGCTTTGTTTCAGACTGCTCTTGGAGCTACTCTGTATGACTGCATCCGTTCCGGAGTCTACAACCTCGATGCTGGAGTCGGAATCTACGCTCCTGACGCCGAGTCCTACAAGGTTATTTTGTTCTCTCAAAAGGATTATTTGTGTCGAATGTTCTCTTGAACTACGTCATCGTCAATGCATTATTAGGAAGAAAACAAACTCAAATCTATGGCTAGATTTTGCCTCAAAAACACCTCAGATTTGTAGGCTGTGCTCTCTAGCGACGTCAATATATCAATGGTTCAATGGAATTATTGAGAGTATAGTTTTTGGTTTGTTTTTGTTTGCGAGGTTGATATAAAATGAGAAGACAATGGTATGCTTTGTCGATTTGCGGGTGAGTGAGTGAGTGAGTGAGTGATTGTCAGGCGGCTGGCGGAATGCGCACACAGTGAGTGGCGCCTGCGTGTATCCGCGAGAAGGGAAAAGAAGAGGGATTAGCTCATGTGGAAACAGTATGCAATGGTTGGGTGTTGCAGGTGTTCGCGCCGCTTTTCAATGGAATCATCGAGGAGTACCACGGATTCAAGCCCCACGAGAAGCAGCCGGCCGTCGACCTCGGAGAGGGAAAGACCAAGGTGGGCAGAGAGGAAAGGGGACAAGGGGGACGACTCGGTTACAGAACTTCCCGCCGCTCGACCCGAAGGGCAAGTACATCAAGTCGACCCGCATCCGCTGCGGTCGCTCCCTGGCTGGCTACCCCTTCAACCCCTGCCTCAAGCAGGACGACTACCTCGTCATGGAGAAGAAGGTCTCCGACGCCTTCAAGAGCTACAACGACAAGGAGCTCCAGGTACGGCCCACTCTACCGGAGACTGTCTAGCGTGCCGTTACAGGGCAAGTACTACCCTCTGGATGGTATGAAGAAGGAAGTGCAGAACCAGCTGATCGCTGATCACTTCCTGTTCAAGGAGGGAGACCGCCATCTCCAGGTATGTGCGCAAGCTCCGCCCTTTTTGACCACACCCCATTGCAGCACGCGAACGCGTGCAACTTCTGGCCGAAGGGACGCGGCATCTACCACAACAACGACAAGACGTTCCTCATTTGGGTGAACGAGGAGGACCACATGAGGATCATCTCCATGGAGAACGGATCCGACGTCGGCAAGGTGCTCGACAGGCTCATCCGTGGAGTCAAGGTACGCCCCGCCCCTGTTGGTCGCGTTCACGTTGTCCCTTGCAGCACATCGAGAAGCAGGTGCCGTTCTCGCGCGACGAGCGTCTCGGCTGGCTCACCTTCTGCCCCACCAACCTCGGCTCGACGGTGCGCGCCTCGGTCCACATAGCCCTGCCCAAGCTGGCCGCCAAGAAGGACTTCATCGTGAGTGCGCGTCGATTGGCACGAATGAGTGTGGTGGCATTCCAGGATATCTGCGACAAGCTGAACCTGCAGGTGCGCGGAATCCACGGAGAGCACTCGGAGAGCGTGGGCGGAGTGTACGACATCTCGAACAGGTAGTACCTGTCCGGTCGCCGCGTGCCTCACTCATTCCCCTCCCAGGGCTCGTCTGGGTCTGTCCGAATACGCGGCTGTGAAGCAGATGTACGACGGAGTCAAGGAGCTCATCCGTCTCGAAGAGAGCCTGTGAACATAGGGACATAGGGTGACATGATTCGTGCTCGTGATGGTATAGCGTAGAGGTGTACAGTAAATAATTTGTATAAAGATATTTGAATGATGAAATTATATTGTTTTTAATTATCTTCATTATTTGGTATGTAGACAAATGAAAATCTCATCTGGCGTTATCCTGAGAGGCGCCGAACAAAAAATATATCAATATTAGTGTCGCAGATAAACTACTGTCATATTGTAAACCTAAGAGAGAATCGCAGATCAATTTTTCTTCCATGCAAGAGACCGATTAGTGAACCAGAACCTGGAGGCTTACAAGTCAGTGATACAGTTTGTTTTAATGCACACTGGCATGCAAAACTGTTTTCAAATGTTTGTTCCGCCTCTTGAAGAATCTAATGGGCCTCGTCAGATGGCAGGCCCCGTCCTCATTCGAGAGTATTCCTACACAACATTGCACACATCTACACGGCTTCATACTAGACACTTGTGTATTGTACAAAACTGTGAAGTATTATAATAAACCGCTTATGTGTCATTATTATCTGATGAGCGTTGTGTGGTGACATTTTGCGCGGCATGAATGATGACCCGCGGTGTGCCAACGGGTTGCTCGAAGCACTTCTCCTGCCCATACGAAATCTGTTGGGTCATATAGTCTCCTAGTCATTTCCTTCCATTCCCACGCTCCATCATGTCTCATCTGAAGCGTTCGCTGGAATTATTCGTGGGGAACGGGACAGCGCGTCCTGTCTGTTCCATCAATCTATTCACGTTTCTACCAGCTGAGTGAGTAGAATCACAGTATGATACCATCACCAACACGGTTTTCAGAATGTTGTGTGAGTGGCTCCTGAATTCCGTGATTTCCCCGGAAAATGATATGTTGTGGAGCGTGCCGAGATGTTATGTGCATCGCTACATCATTGACGGCTTCACTTGGTACGTGTTTTTCTAGTCGACATTTCAATATGTTCATTTCAGTTACCACGTGTCTCTTGAGATGAAGGGATTCAAGAAATCGTGGGAGAACGTCTTCAATAGTTCGGTTATTGCTCCTTACTTGCAGCAAGTGACTGACGTGAATGGACAAACTAGATTCACGTAAGTCGTAGCTTAGTTTACAATACAGTCATTAGCGACTGAACTGGTTGTAGTGGGTCCGTGACGCGTGGCGAGCCGCCAACGTGGGAGGAGCGACTAAGACTGCAGAAGGCGATTTGTGAACACGAGAAGAAACAAGACACCCAAGAAGCTTGCGAACTGCTCATGAAAGATTTACTTCGCGTAAGCATCCAGTAACCAGCTGACAAGTATTTTTGTTCAGGAGAATCCACGTTTCATTGCCGAACCGTCATTTGTTCGCAAGATCGGCGAGAAGTTTGGACTGAAAGGAGGTTTCTTCGCCTTCTTTCCCGACGATGGAATAAGATTGTGAGTAAATGAGATATAGCGAAAAGGAAGGATTGAAGTCGTTCATGCTTGTTCAGAAAGCCGTTCCCTGTACACTGTCTCAATAACGAGTTTCGTGCACTTCTAAAAGGTATGCATAGTTAGTGTAACAAAATACGCAATCGTGACGCTGATGTGTTAAGATTTTTTGACCGGTGAGATGTCTGTCAACGAAGATGTGTGCGCTCTCCAGATAGGATACTCCCAAACTCGAGACAATGTCGTCATCAACTTGTACAATAAGGTATCATTGCGATGGCAACACTCCTCTACGATGATCTCTCAGGCGACATCGTTTTTCTCGCAGGAGTTCACTGGACATATGGGAGATGATGCGAGGCCGAGCTGGATTCTGAAGAGGTGCCACGAGCTGGGAGTGACGAGGGCATCTCAGACCACCATCTACAAGCTCAGTGCCACGCAGTACGTGTCAACACATCCAAACGCGCAACCAGAACTCTCTCTCTCTCTCTCTCTCTCTCTCTCTCTCTCTCTCGTTCTTTCTCTCTTTCTCTTTCTCGTCCCACAGTCAGATACTCAGAGAGAATACAAGAAAAGAGAGCGCACAGTCCGCGTCGCGTGCCTACCATCCGCTCTTTGCGGCGGCTGGGCACCTCTCTATGGGTTAACTCACATCTCTGTCTATACCAGTGTTATAGTGTCTTATTTCACATTCAGTGCGCTGGGAATCATGAAGGCGTTTGACCGGAGTGTGTTCCGCGATCGGCTGCCGATCCAATCGCCCATCTCTCTCTACACACACGACAACACCACGCAGCTCATTCAAGAATTTGACCAACTCACGATGTAGGAATCACCTCACAAGTTCTCATGATTATGCGATTTTTTTTATTTAGTCGTATGATTGCTTACAACTTACAATTAATTCATTACCACTTTGAAATCACTACCATCTTGTGTGAATAAATAATTCACAGACATTTCTGAGTGATAGACATTCATCGCAAGAAAAAGAAATAAAGAGAGAAAGAGGATGGTGTGAAATGCCGAGTCAAACAGAAAGAGAGTTGGTACCTATTTCAAAGTGACATGGTACAAGACTAGTTAATGTGAACAGAGTTTTTTTTTTTTTAAATTTAATCAATCAATCAATCATTTATCCAGAATCGCTATATCCTGACTATACAACAAGTGCATACGGTACACCACAAGAGCTAAGCGCTGGGAGAAACACAGTTTAGCAACGGGGATGGTAGAGTCGAAGGTCGAAAGTCGATATTAGATCGATATTCAGTCGATAATCATTCGATTTCCTTTCCATAATCCATTAGAATTAGATACCATTATAGACGATAGTGGGGCTCCGGATCTTCCTTTCTTTCCATTATAATCCACAATAGTAACTCCGCGGGCTAGGAAGACAGCGTTCTCATGAGCTATTCCCCGCCTTGCTCAAGGGTACTGGGGGAAGATCATTTCGACCCGACCGCGCGATGCGAGAGAGGAAGAAAAAAAATTTAATGCTATCTATATATAAGTATAAGATAAGGCGAACCTATTCAATATACAGTGATATAGTATATATATTTAAAAAAAAAAACCAATAAAAAAGCGACCCAATGATAATTTCTCTCGCGTCGGGTGTCTCTTATCTCTTTCGATACTCGCCATAATCCGCACCGCGTTTTTTTCTCTCCTTTTGTTGTTGTTTTTTTGTTTATTTCGTATTCATGTTTTTGTAGTTACACTGGTTCGTCCGACTGAAGCAAAAAAAGAAGAGAGCAGTTCGTGTGACTTCCACAATCCTGTGCAAAATGAGCGATTTCGCGGATTTGCTTCCTATGAAAATGATGCATTCACCAACTCCCTCGACATCCTACGAACCGCTTCATCAAATACAGTTTGGAGATGATCAGAAAGCAAAGGTGAGTGATTGGGTGCGTGCGCGTCATATATGCCGTTTAGAAGATGGTGCAGCAGCCGGTGTCATCTCTGGACTGGCTGAGCGTCGCGTGCTCTTCCATCGACTCGGACGAGAGCGACGAGGAGATGTCACTCGCCGTCGACGCGTCTTCTGGTAAGTTGCGTACATTGAAGCATGTCCATTGTGTCGTTGTTGAGGTTGTTCTTCGCCGCGTCCACTCGGCGACGAGGGCGAGTTCCGTCCGTCGTGGATTCAGGTGCAAGAAGACGGCACGTGCGCCTTCAACTGTCTCTGGAAGGAGGTGCGTTGTGATTACAAATCTGATAATCGTTTGTTTAGTGTTACAGCGTGATATCGACGATGCCGGAGCTGGACGCTCACCTTGACGACCATCTCGCGCAATTCAACATGTCACCCATAAGAGGTTGTTATTTTATGCTATTGTATTTATAATTGATGTACTGTTTCAGTGGACGGTTTGTATCCGTGTCAGGTGGTGACGTGTCGCTACGCAGCGGAGACGTGCCAGCAGATGAAGGCGCATCTCAACATGCACGTCTACCACGCCGAGCTGCAAGAGTTCGGCGGACGCGCCCTCGCACAGAGACACGAGTTTCGACGAGTCATCGAGTGAGTAGATCTATTATATAAAACTTTTATTTTTCACTTGGTTCCTTTCATCTGCAGTTGCCGCTTTCCTTCCGAATTGAGTGTGGCATACAGCGGCGACCCGCTCTTCTGTCTGTGGGCCGGGTGCAATGTGAGTGTATTTACATTATGTTGTTGTTGTATATTCTCTGTGTTCAGCAAGGCCACACGGATATCAAGCACCACTTTGATCATGTGAACAAGCACGTGGATCTGCTGTCGGCCGATGACAGGAAGGACGGCAAGTACATATGTATGTGGGAGCACTGCGGCAAGCAGGAGATGCACAGGGCGAATCTCAGGTGATTGCGAAGAGGGGGATTGAAAGAACGAGTACTCATAGATGCCATGTACGACATCACTCCGGCGAGAAGTTCTGTGCGTGCCCGTTCTGCGGGCAGTTCTTCGCCAACACGAACAAACTATGCGATCACGTGAGCCGGCGCGGCAGAGGACACGACGAGAACATGGTGCGTTCGGCGTGCAAGATCTCATTACATTCATTTCATTCAGACGTGTCAGCTGTGTCGGAAAGTGTTCGCGGACGAGCGTATGTTGCGCGTGCACGCACAGGGCCACGTGAAACACTCGCGCTGTCCCATCTGCCGCACGACAGTGAACGGAGACGCGGCGCTTAGGAGACACATCATGCACAAACACACCAACGGCAAGCATCCCATACTCGCCTGCCCCCATCCCACCTGTACGCAGACATTCCACAGGAAGAGCGACATGGACAAGTGAGTGGAGGAGGGGCATGGATGACGTCATGCATGTTGTTGCAGGCACATGGCGGCGATGCACAGCGACGGGGGCAGGTTCGCGTGCGACGAGTGCCCCGAGAGGTTCAAGTGGAGGAAGCAGCTCGCCGTGCACACGAGGAAGGCCCACTCCACTGGGGTACGTCGTGTTCGACATTGTGGTGATGACTATGTGCTCGCAGGACGCGGAGGCGGCGGCTCGCCCGTACCTGTGCCACATGTGTGATAGCCGCTACTCGACCGGCAACGGACTCAGCCGACATCTACTGAGCGCGCATGGATGCGCCGTGCCCGAAGGATTCAGCAGATATCAGGTAGGCAGTACGTGGATGGATGGATGGATGGTTGTATTGCAGTACAAGCGTTGTGCGGACGGGTGTTTCCGCCTGCAGACGTCTCGCATAGTATCGGCGCAGCTCGCAGCACAGATGGCACAGGCAGACTCGCGAGGCACACTCAACGCATATCCCATTGACATTACCAGATAATGCAGGTTGTCGTGTAGTTTACATTTCACTTTGATAGGTTGTTGCACAATTCGGTCTCTGACTACTACGCGTAGAGTTTTATCATTCCAATATATTTTTACTCTTTGTTGCTGGGCACATAAACGATTCCATTTAATGTGTGTTTAGTGTTTTATTTGCATACACAACTACTCGTTCTATGGCGATGAAATATCTGGTTGTGTATGATTGATTGTATTAGCGTGTCTACTTGGTATCTTGCGAATACCCTCCGCTTTGTCAATGTCTCATTGTTAATTGAAGTGTTGCTGTTTCAGATGTTGTCTCGCGGTACATGGGGAGTGGCGCGCTCTGCGATGCGTCTCCAGCACAGGACGGTGAGTGCGAGTCCACTGGAAGACCTCCCACGTTGCCCTTGCAGCTTCTGTCGTCGTCGTTCTCTCTGGACGCGGAGTGGGCGGGCCGTCACACGCAGCTCACTCGCCTCGTCGGAGGAGACTACGAGTGGATCTCGGCCGTCCAGAAGAAGTTCATCGGAGGAGGCGTGGCGTCGGCGGTCGACGTAGACGCTGCCGTGTGCATCGCCGAACATAAGGACCAGGTAACGGACGTGGTGGAGCTGCTGTACAAGCTGCGCCACTCGTCTTCGGCGGCCGAGCTGCCTGAGTCTGCCGAGTACGCGGCCATCCGCCTCCTCCTCAAGCACGACCCCTCCGAGCTGTTCAAGATGGTCCACGATCCCGTCAGTCCATCTTTTTGTGTTTAATTTCGATATTTTGTTACTAACTGGTTACAGATCAACTACGGAGTGTTCCCCAATGAGCATTCTGCGTGCCTCGCCATCGACCACTTCCTCAAGAGGGATGACGTGCCCAGTCAGTTATCTCCCTCCTCTCTCCCTCCTCTCTCTCTCTCTCTCTCTCTCTCTCTCTCTCTCTCCCTCTCTCCCTATCTCTCTTCCTCTTCCTCTTCCTCTCCCTCTCCCTCTCTCTCACTGCCTCCCTCTCTCTCCCTTCCCGAGTGTATTGTCTGAATGCCTTCTATGCAGGCGCGGCTCGTCTGTCCGCTTGGGTGATGCAGCAGGAGATGGCCGACGCGCCTCTCCTCGCCCTCCTCTCCCTCTACGCCTCTGCCAGGTGAGTCAGCACACGAATGAGCAGTGAGAGATGTGTTGTTGAGGTGGGCGGAGCTGCCGACTGAGCAGCAGACGATGCCGGAGGACGAGACCCGTCAAGTGGAGGAGGAGGACGTGGGAGACGACGACATGAAGACGTTCAAGTTCCCGTGGGTCAAGAACGAGCACCACGACGGTCACTTTGACCTGACGGAGCCGTCGCAGCTGGCGGGCAAGACGCTGCTCTGGCTGTCCTCCTCGCTCCCCGACGGAGCCGCCAAGGACTCGGCCAAGCTCCTCGGCGCTGTCATGTACGGAAAGTGAGTGCGCTTGGTTGATGGTGAGATTAGTAGTGCAAATGATTGTTTGAGGCTGGACCTGGGTGTGCAGCTGGTGTCTGGCCGCGTGCTTCCCTCGGTGGCTTCCTTGGTGCGCTCGCGGATCGAGGCGGCTGTGGCGGCTGCGGGAGAGGGAGCCACTCCCTCCACCGCACAACAGACCATCCTCGACAAGCTGCCTGCTGCCGGAGACGGAGACGCGCTGTCGGCTGTGGTGCTGAAGGAGCTGGAAGCTGTGCGGGAGAAGGGCGAGAAGGATGTGGCGGACAGGCAGAAGAAGCAGTTGGGCGAGTGGGAGACGAGGAGGAAGGCACTAGTGGAGGCGCAGGCGGAGAGGGTGCTGCTGCGGGTGAAGGCCGAGGAGGTGGCCGAGGAGCTGGCCAGGCTGGACAAGGAGCAGGAGAAGCTGTTCTTCTTCGAGAACCGGCTGCGACTGGAAAGGGCGGCGCGGGAGAACGAGGAGCTGCTGGCCGGAGGAGGGGAGACGGAGGCCAAGGAGCAGGAGGCGGCCAAGTAGAGAGAGCAACAGGGGGAGGAGGAGAGGAGAAGGATCTTACACTAGACTATTGTAGATAGTAGATAGAGTTGTTTTCGATTGTTTTGTCTGTTTTTTGTTGATATTTGATGATTTTTGCTTAAAATATTATATGATTTTTGTGTTGTGGTTGTTTGAAACTTCATGCAGTGAATGGTTAGTTTGCCATTGAAATACTTTCAAATGTTTATATCTGCTATTTGCAATCGGATTTTTTTTAGATTTCGAAAATGCAGAGCGTTCGTTCGAAGGAGTTGGAGAGTCGGTGTCGATTATGTAAGCGTTTTGTTTGTTGTTTTACAGAAGTGGATTGGGTGTGACTTGGACTCGTTGGTGTTTTAGTGGCGGAGCGAGTGACAGACGGGGTGCGCATCCTCGACCACGACCCCTCACTCGCACTCTACAGACTACAGGAACATGTCGGCAGGTACATCCTCTACCGGCATTCCTTCTATAGCTTGCGCCATAGCGATAGTTTTCGATCTACCTCGTTTGCAGTTCGAAATACGGTGTCATAACCGTCTGCCTCTCTTGTTTTATGCGCTCTTGCCGATACCTGACTCTCCGTCCTCTGATCTACCCCATCGCGCGCCACTTATGGCAAGCATAGAACTATATAATATTATTCTGGGAGATAGTTTGCCAGATTACGGTAGAAAATCGATCTACCCTCTAGTCGCATTCGATCTACCTTCTAGTCGTGAGGAGACCCAAGTGCGCGCTTTTAAACGTTAATATCGATCTAAGAAGCCGGCATGCGAATCAAAGAGGCCGCGCGACACTCGACCATTTGCCCGCGCTGTCTGGCCTCTCTCGCTCGCAACTGAGTTTCGTCAACTGACCCCGGCTGGCAATAACAGAAACTATCCTCCAGGCGGCGACTATATGTGGGCTCGTTGCAGGAGCCTGCCGCTGATCGTGCAGCGCAAGACGAAGCTGGCAGTGACGGGCCAGCAGCTGGGAGGCATCGTCTTCGACCTGGACAATGCACTCAGGTACACAACCAACATCTCCTTCCCTCTGAGTGTGTCATCTGTCATATCAGCACCGCGTCGAACATGTGCAGTGCGGGCGCGCCGCTGTCTCGCTCGTCGGAGCTGCTGAAGGAGTGCATGTACCTGGCGCAGCAGATAGAGCACGAGAAGAGCAGGCAGGAGGGCGGGGTGGGCAAGGCACGCAGCAAGAGCTTCCACGGACACGTGCCCACCGGAGACAGATAGCAGTGAGCAGCACACATCAATCATCACTTACTCCACATTTGCTGATTGTTCTCGAGGTTTCATTACTGTTCTATGCATTCCCATTCTTTTGTACGTAGTGTGTACTGTAATTTAGATGCTGGCATCTCACTCTCGTTTCCTTGCTCTCTTTCTCGTTCATTCATTTTTTTGTATGTGTAAATAGCGTAGATGGAATGAAGTGATTGGGCAGTGTTGGTGGTATCTGACCGTGAGTGAGTGGGCCGTGATCCATCTTGTGCTGACTGATTACTGTCGTGCTGTGCTCTCCATTTCGATGGCACTAACAGCCCCTAGCTTTCTCTCTCGAGATGCTCACACATTCGCATATTCCACATCACTACCGTAGTGTCGTGTTGTGCTCTTCCATCACAGATCTCGTCGCGTGATTGCACTATCCGTCGGCTATTGTTGCGTCGATGCAATCACAAATCACGTTCGCACTTTCGCGTGTCTCTGTCCACCTTTTTTCCTGGATTCTCTTTCGCGGCGCGAGCGCCGTTCGTAAATCTGGTTAATATGGTAGGCGAGGGGATTGATGGGATCTCGTGGAGTGAAAGAAGCGACAGCGGGATTGCATGGCACCCCCCACACACACGCATGCAAATAACCCGCTCCTAGGTGGGAGATGCGAACAAAGCGATTGGTCATCGTGCACATGGCGAGACCCCTCGGCTCTCACCGCCAAAGGGCAGCTAGCGAATTGAGAGGGGCAAGGGCGGCGAGAAAGCGCAACCAGAATAGGCGTGGATCGGGCGCGAAACCAGCTCGCGGCCGCTAGCTAGCCGTTCTCTCGAAGCAATAACATGCAATCACCGAACGGGGTTGGCTGGTGATGCGGCGGGGCCGGCCGGGCAGTCTCGCCCAGGTGGGCTCGCTGGAACGGCCCCGAGACACGGCAGTCGAGTGAAAGCACAGCTATCTCTGCCAGCCTATCTATGCTAGTCCGGTCTAGCAATCTCCCCCTAGATCACACTAGCCATTGTGCGCGGTGCGGCGACGGCGACAGCTATGCGCCCGTATCTCTTAGCATGCAAATGTGTGTGCGAGAGAGAAAGCTGCACGGCTTTCGCTGCTAACGATGCGGGCGTGCCGGAATAGGTGGATGACTAGCATGGCAATCCTGCTTTCTCCGACCCGGTCCTTTCACCTCTGGAAACGGCGACCTGCCAAGCCTGCTTTCACTCCCCTCAAACTGCATTCGGGATGACGCCGACGAGGAAGAGAATATGAAAAGAGATAATCAAACACCATAACAAGAGCCGGGCTACGGTAGTCTGCCGCGAGCGGAGTCCGTTCACACCTTGTCTAGAGAACCTGTCGACGTGCAAAAACAGAAGACAGACGGGCACAAAAAGCACAAAGTGCTAGCGGTCTGGCATTGTTTTGCTGTGGTAGGTTGGCGATTGCAGGATGCGCTGTATCTGATCACCGGCTGCACAGCCCCCTCGTCTTTCCAGTTCCGCCTTGCTTTATTCGTGCATGCATGATGCATTTATAATTGCGATCACACACGTAAGCATGTGATGTGTGTTCGAGGGAATCCAGATGCGCGCGAGGCATTCCGAGACCGCTGCGAGAGACGGTGGGGCGAAGAGCGCGCGTAAAGCGGCCAGCCACACACACAAAACCTGGTAGGCGATGGCGCACCGCGTTCCAAAACAATAGCCGATCCAGGCGATTTCGGTCCGCCCGCCGGCATCTGTCATCCAAGCCGATTTATGCATCGAGATCCAACAATGGAATGGGATGCGTCGAAGATGAAGATGCGCCCAGCTATGCCAACGAAAGTACCGTAGTCATGTGCGTGGGTAGGGGAGAGAGAGAGAGACGTACCCAAAGCGAACCGCATAACACACATAACACAGTTTGTTCGACTGTGCTGATCGGATGTGATTGTGTGATTGGAGCATCCTTGCACGATCCCTGCAAATCCCCTTCTCACATGCCCGCTCGCTACTTTGATCTTAGCCTGCATTCGTGCATTGTGTGATAATTCGCTAATAGAATGGCCGAGAAGCGGTGATTGGGTGTGATTTGATTCGGGAAAGAGTTTGCGAATCCGATCCCCATCTCACGGTTACATCACAAGACAACACATCGCATCCGATCCGCGAATTTCGAAAACACGAGAAACGAGTCATCTGGGGCAGGCTGACATCACAGACACACAGTATGCTGACAGGAAGCCGCCCCGCGGGGGGCCAGCGACATTGACCTTCTCCCGATCACCAAACACATTTCCATGAAATCACACCGCTCGAGTGAGAGTGGAGCCAAGAGAAGCCGAATCTGGAATACGAGCGACAAGTTACTTACAGCTAGTACAGTCTTGAAAACGCGTGTGGTGCGTAGTAATAGATGCCTCGGGGCTGGCGTGGCGGTGTTGTAATGTGTTGTGATGTGTTCAAGTTGCCTATTAGGTGTGGGGTGGAACGGGTTTGGTCAGTTGGCAGCGGCGTTCTCGAGTAGCGGTGCCCCCGCGTGCCGCCGCATAGTACAAGGTGGCGGCCCAGCGACCGTGCACTCTCGCCAGTTCGGTTCAGACTCTCGCTTTTTTGTTGGCTCGAGAGACACCCTCTTCCATTCTTTCCGCCATATCCCATTCTTCTTCTTATTCTCTGTTTTTGGCCGGCTGCTGACGAGTGCAGTCGACCTTGGCTTGGCATGGGCGCCCTTCAGATGACCCACATACTATGCAAACCAACTGCGCACATCCATTTACCGCACACCCCCACACACATACCGCCACTCTCGCCGTTTTTTGGTACTGTATAGAGTGTCGTGGCAGCCTTGGCGCGGAGGGGGGGGCGATGATTGGCAATGGGACCATGACAGGGAGAGATACAATAGGAAGGGTCAGGAGAGAGGGCAGGCAGTGGACGGACCTGTATGAAAGGGTTTCTCTTTCGGGAAGGATCTCGCTTTCTGGATCTCTCTTTCCGCGGACTTTCGCGCGTACCACCCGTCCGAGCGGGCACCACTCTCGCCGTCTTCGGAAGGAGAAGGGGAAGACGGGCGGATGCCGCCCCAACCACCCCACTCTTCCACTTTCTCCCACCTCATCCATTCCGTTTCCGCACCTATCCTCTCCGGGAACCGATCCGGCTCACGCATCATCCCGGCTGGCTGCCAGCTACTGGTATCCCGGTCTCGCCTCCGGGCGATGAGCGATCAGATGCCACCCTGTCTCCTCGATCCAGATCCGCACATTCCACTACTCTACTATAAATACCCGTGTGCGTAGAGACCACCTAGCTCTCCTCTCATCCTCGTCTCTATCGTGCGCGCCATGTCTTGCGCGTGTTACCGTACACCCATGCTGAGTCACCATGGCTATTGGGTATTGCGCAATAGGTGTTGTTTTGGATGTGGCTCGGGCTAATAAGTGCGAGTGGCGTGGATGTCCCGGTTTCGGTGGCCCGTCAGGTGACTTTCCTCGCGCGGCTCTCGGCCCAGCGGCGCCGGCGCGATGGCCTTGCGTGTTTTCTTGTATTCTCTTCTCGTATATCCACTCGGTGATCTCTTGTGATCGGCCTTCGGCTGCGTACCGGGCACTGCCTACTCTCGCCTCGCTCGCGCTCCCGACAGCCAAGGTCATCCGGAGACGCTATCCGGACGGGCCAGTCCGCCCGCCGCCCGCCTGGCGCGCACTCCTTTCACTCTCCTCTCCCCCATGCCAACCCGGCATGCCAGCCGCTTGCCGTCTGCTGTTCTGTCTGTCCGTGACGTGATATGTGGGAACTCGTCTCTCGCGATCAGCATATCTCGGAACGGGGCTTGTGTGTGCCAGTCGAGTCTGTGTGTCAGCTTGCTTTCTGCGCTGTGTGGTAGTGTTGTGGTTGCTGTATTGCGTTGCGTGTGTGGGGGGGGGGGGGGTGGGGAAACGTGTTCGCCATGGCTAGCTGGCAGGCGGGCGGGCGGGAGGAACGGTGGGGGCGGGGTGGCGTGGGCGGCTGGTGGCGAGCCCGAGATGGGAAGGCACAGTGCCGAGCGGCCTGCCCCCGCCGAGTGGTCACTCGAGACCCACCACTGCCCACCACTGTTGTGTCTCGCGTCGCGCTCCCCCACTCCCGCATCCCCCACTCACTCGCCTCCTCTTGCAGAATCAGCATGCTGCCCGACAGTCCGTCTCCCCGCGCTGCTCTCGCTCTCTCCGACCTCCAGCCCCAGACTGGAGCGTCCACATTCGCCGTTGGCACCGGATCCGGCAACTGGTGAGTGCGTTTGGCTATCGTGACCATGTCGTGGTGATCTCTTGGTGGTGCGCAGTTGGTTCTTGTGTGTTTGGTAGGGTGAGAGGAGATGGTTGGTGGAGATAGCAAGTGCGCGCTGAACTCACGTCATTAGAAGGGAAAGCCAGCACGGAGGGCTCGTATGCATGGTCGTGGTTGTGTTTGTTAGCGAGGCGTGGATATCTGTCTGCTTGGCGTGCCGCATCTCTCTCTCTCTCTCTCTCTCTCTCTCTCTCTCCGTTCTCTCTCGTATCCCGTCTCCCCTCGTCTGGATCGGGATCGGGATCGACCCTCTCTCTCCGCTTTCAACACGCTCTCTCGCCGGCTAGCCACAATCGCATAGTGTCTAGAATGGCTCACACTAAACTTGGTAGTGGCATGTGTTGGCAGGGGCCAGCCAGGCCGCACAATGCCCGTCGGCCGAGACTGGATAGGGGTGGGATTGCGCAAGGCAAGGCTGGCAGGCTGGAAGAAGCGGACCCGATCCGAGAACAGAGGCTCACAAGAAGCCATCGGATGGGTGGCACAGTGGCGATGCAAGCATAGAAGAAGAAGAATAGGGGAGATTGATCTCTGAAGCGTACTGGAGAGGGGGCGAAGAGAGGGAGAGAGATTGACTTGTTTGTATTGCAGGTCGACCCACGGAGTTGGAGGCATCGGCCACGATTCGTACATGGACAACAAGAACGCCGGACTCTTCGGCAACAACAGGCAAAACGTGAGTCGCGCGTCTTCTTACCGTACTCTCCTCTCCCTCACTCAGTCCTTACTCTAGCATAGTCTATACACTTGCTATCACAGCAGGCACGAATTCGATTTCTCGGGATCCGCGTGATAACCCGTTCCCTGTTTCACTCCGAAACAAAGCATCTCGAATCCGTCTCTTTCATTGCCCACTCTCTCCCCTGATCCCACACTCTCTCGGCCAGTGAAATCCGGACTCCCTCGTCGCGTCTCTCTTGCATTCGCCTGCACTCTCGCCAATCAGCGTGTGTGCCTCCTCTATCAGTGTGCTGTCTCATTCTGGATGACCCAGTTCGGTGTTCAGGACCGCCCCTTCGACTCCTTCTCGAATCCCGGCTACTTTGGTGGCAACGCTTGCTCCTCCGGTGGCGGCGGTCTCTTCAAGAAGTAATCATGTCGTGTGCAAGGTGAGTGTGGGTGTCGTGCCGTTCAAATATTCAAACTGTCTCGCGTGTCCTTCCTCTGCTTTAAGTGTCACGTTCGATTAGTGCAATCTGATAGGCTGGGCAGGCGTGAGAACACTTATCGACCATCGGTCTAGACGGGGGGGGGGGGCAGGCGGGAGGCGAGAAGCGAACAGCCTTGACGCCTGCCGCCGTCGCCCTGCCAGCCGAGTCAAGGCCGGCCCACTGACCCAGTGCCGTGTGTGTGCGAGTGATGATAGCATGTGACGTGGTTGCCTTGCAGTGGTCGGGTGTTGCTGTGTCTCCTTCTCGTATCGGCCGCGTCCGCGAGCGACGACCTCCCCGCTTGCTCCGACATTCCCAAAGTGCTCTGTTGTACCCAACGTGTTATTGGTGAGTGCCGTCTTCCAGTCGCTTTCTCCAAGTGTGCCTCGTTTCAGAAAAGTGTTTATCTGGTTGTATCGACTACGTGACTGAGAAGTGCCCGCACAAGCTGGCCGCATTCGAGACGATTGGAGGCGAGAAGGAGGGTGTGGCTGTCAAGGGAGCGGCCGTCGCCCCGCCCGCCCCCCGTGGTCCCGTTCACCGCGCCCCCGCCCCCGTGTCCATCCCCGCCACCGCGGCGCCGCAGCCGCGCCGCGTCGAGGTGCCCCGCGAGGAGCCCCGCCGTCGCGCGCCTCAGAACGGAGACTACAAGTTCCTCAACCAGGAGTACCCGATCACGGAGGTGAGCGACGCGGATCTGACGAGCGAGTGCGGCACGGCCAACTCCAAGCCGCCCTTCTCGCCCTGCCTCTCCCGCAAGACGGTCGATGACGTGTTCCTCAGGTGAGTGCGAGTGGATAGAGACGGGAGAGAGAGAGAGAGAGAGAGAGAGAGAGAGAGACGGGGACTGAGTTTGTGGTTGCAGCTGCTGCCAGCAGCACGTGCCTGCCAACTGCCACTCTCTATGTTCGTACGAGCACCGGGAGCACGTGGCTGCCGAGCAGCTCATCCAGGCAGTGCAGGGCGACGGCTGCGACCTCAAGTACCTCTCGAACATCCTGTACTGCGCCGGCCAGAACAGGGACAACCGCCCCTGCTGCGAGCAGCTCGGCATGAATGGAGCAGAGCTCGGCGTCGGCGACCGGTGAGTCGAGGGTTACGGTAGCACACGGTAGAGTACGGTATCTCATCTTGCCTCTTTCAGCTGTCTGCGCATGTGCAACGTGGGCCCGTCCGGGGACAAGATCTCTTCTGTGGAGAAGAGCGACCTGGTGTGTCTGTCCAACTGGAATGTGCTCATGTACTGCGCGCGCTCTGGCCTGCGTACCATCAACTAGAGCAGCGAGTGCAGGCCGAGCAGCAGCGGCAGCAGCAGCGGCAGTCCCCTTCCCCGTCAGACCACGCCCATCCTAGCCCCGCCCCCCGTCGTCTCTCGATGCGCATCCAGCCCCGCGCTGGCACTTCTCTCGTCATCCATGTGTACAGTCTGTCGTAGCTTCAGGGTCATGTGTATCATCCCCCACTCCCTCTCTTCTTCTCCTTTTGTAATAATGGCTTCGGTCTGCGTAATAACCCTCCCCTCGTTCGTTCTGCCATCGGGTCGCCTTCTCTCGACCCGAGTTGCTTCCGCTGCTATCGCCTACTCTCAACTGCTGGTATACTCATCTCCCCTCTGTACACTCTTCCCCACTCCCCTCCCCCCTCTCCTCTCACCCCTTCTTCCCGTGCCTTTCGCGTCGGCTGCAATCCCTTATATTGTCCATGAGATGTATTTTGATGATGACGTCACTTATAACATATATACTCACGCATTTTGTTACTGTGTTATGCATGTTGTAATGCACATATATACCTATATACTCAATAAACATTTATCCAAAAAATTGTGCGCATGTGGATGAAAGTGAGGAACTACAATCTGCATTTTTATTTTTATTTTTGCAACTTACTTCTGCAACATTAGTTATGTATAACAAACATACATACATGGCTAGAGAAAAGGAAGAGAGGGGATATAGATATCCGAGGCCCGTGTGTGAAACACTACACCGGAGAGAATTGGACAGAAAGGGTTCAATGCTCACTTTGGTAGAGAGACTATGCCTCGGATAGAGGCATAGAGGAGGGCGGGCAGGAGAGAGAGTTGGAGAGATGTGGAAGCTAGAAGAGACGCGGGCCGGCTGCAAATGAGTCGATTGTTTGAGCGAAAAGACAAAAGGCAAACATTGGTGTGGTTGTTGGAGGGGCGGCAGGCAGTGGCAGCGGGCATGGAGCCGTGTCCGATCCGAGTCGCCATAGCCACACTGCCACGCATCCCTGCCATCCCCCCTTCCCCTCTCTTCTCTCTTGTGCCCGCCTAATTGAACATATGTGGGTGGGCGGCAAAAAGACACCTCACCTGTACCTCTGTTTCAATTGTGCCCCGCACGCGATTCCCACCTCTGCTCACCCCTGCTATCCGCCACTCTGCCGATTGTCCAGATCTATGCCAGGAGAGAGAGAGAGAGAGAGAGAGAGAGAGAGAGAGAGATGGGGGAAACCGGAAGGGATCCGGCCGGATCGAGGCGGCATCTTATGTCGTGTGCCTGCCCTCACATTGTCCCCGGTATTCATGTGCGTCCTATTCTCTGCCGATCTCTCCTTTTTCACATCGATTTCCGTTTTCTATAAATAGAGTGCCCGTAACCCGGACTCGACTGTATTTTACTGCTCGATTCGCCCAACTTTCTTCCGTTTCGTTCCTTGCAATCACTTGCAAAATTGATTTTGCGCCGTCTCTCTTTTTGCGTAATAATGCATGTAATGCGATTTTAATTTGTCGAGGCGTGTTTTGCATGCAAATGCGTGAGCGCAGTTCTATTTCATTGAAGATAATGTTTCTAATCTCTAGTGCGGTCGGGTTTGTGTGGGATTGTTGCCCGAATTATGGACATGGGTTGCTATGTGGCCTGTTGGCGATCTCTTTTCAATTTCTCTCCCGCCCTCTCCCCCTCTCTCTGTATGCGTATTTGCAATGTGACGCATGGCGTGAGTGTGTCTCTGTGCAAGCTTCACACCGCCGGCCCCTGCCAACTCACTCTCTCGCAGATGCTCCGGATAGCGCTGTGTGTGGTCCTCGCCACCTCCACGCACGGTCTCACACACACAGAATGCGTGCAGGGAAAGAGGTGAGGCTCAAATGATCTGCTCATTTTGGATAGTTGTTCAGATACGAGGTGGCGTTTTCGGACCGCAACTCGCGGCTGTTGAAGTTTTCAGGGCAATGTTGTGAGGGATTCAGTCTGCGCGAGGGAGAATGTTATGGTGAGAGAGTATGTGTGATTGGTAACCATGAGGAAGCTGTTTGAGAGGCTATCGCGGTGCCGTCTCCCCTGCACAACGCGCGATTCATCATCGCCCTATCGGGACTGCTCGTCGTGGTACGCTCACTTTATGCAAATGTGCCATCAAACAGTCGTTCAGGTGGTGGCAATCGCCTTGTTCTCCATGTCAGTCGCGTACCGCAGCTTCTACAAGCCCCTCAAACAGGAGGAGATGCTAAAGTGAGGAAGAAGAATATTCGGAAACAATCAATGCATGTTGAGAATTGCGAGTGAGGCGGAAGAAATGGACACGCAGTCGACATCGAGTACGCGCCACACACTCGCATAGGAGAGATAAGGAGGTGATAGGCCCCAGTGGAATCATACGAGTACACACGCTCACTTATTTATTTACTACGCAATGTGTTTCTAATTACGTACAAATGTATTATATGTTGTTTCGTGATTGATAAATGGATTATCTTTGCGAGACTCGCCGACTGCTGCTTTCTTATCACCACACATTGTCCAGCTTGCCGATTCATTGATGCCAAGATCAGCTGGCTTCACGCTACTTTACAACCGTGATTTTGTGCACGTGTTTGGTAACTGTACTGTTTCAGATGCAGATGTTATTGTTACTGATGTTGTTGTGTGTTGTGTCTTTCGCCGCTTCTTCGGAAGATCCTTCGTGTGAGTCGGAGTGTTTCACTGACCGCTCCCCTCACTGTGGCGTCTGGCTCAAAAAGGAAACCAACTACAATGTCGCCGGAGCATACAAGGTACTCTTTTCTCCGGTTGTTTTCATAGTCTATTCGAATCGCTCCTCTTCGCACACAGCGCTCACACCAAGGTCAGAGATAGAGCACTCATGGCGCAGTGGCAAGTGGCGCGTTCGCTAGCAGCTGCCCACGGGTTCGATTCCTCTCGGTGACGAACAAAATAGATGACGAGTCCTACATGCGTTTCGTGAGGATACCGAGGCATTTGTCTGAGAGCAGGTTTTTGAAGTAGTTTTGCGAAATTCGAATCACGTACAAGCTCGAATGGGAGTGTTTCAGTTGCACGAAGGCGTTTTGAACATGTCTTGCTCGTTTACATCTCTCCCCACACCGCCCGTTGTCTCCTGGCTGCACAGACCGAAGGACTCCCTTCACTGGCAAGCCATCGCCTGCTCTCACAAGGAGGAACACAAGACATGCAGGTGAGAGAGAAGGGGGGAGATGGAGAGATATAGGAATGTGTTGAGTGGTAAGGAGCACGCAGTCGAGTCCAAGTGTCTCCTCCGGATGGAGCAGCTGCAGCAGACGGGCTCGTACCGGTGTCAGGCTGCCAGCCGCGAGAGTGACAGCAAGGCGATCAGGTGAGAGGCATGCCTGGATTAGAAGATACATGTATTCCTAGTTCTGAGTACCACGTGAGCGTCGTGGGAATCGACAACGTGACGGTCGTGGCACATGAGCTGCCCTATGGCAAGCTGGGATTCGTCGAAGTCGAGGTGTGCTCTCTCTTTCTCTCTCTCTCTCTCTCTCTCTCTCTCTCTCTAACTTATTTCCTAGTTGTGTGCCAACCCGAAGCCTGAGTTGATCTGGGTGACGCGAGACGCGCTGCTGCGGCCGCACGAGGGGACACACAGGTGGGACAGGGGAAGGGGTAGGAGGGAGTGTTGTGTGTTGCAGACTGGCAGCCACGCACTTGGTGCCGTCCCGTCGCCGCGCCCACCCCGCGGCCCCCGCCAGCGACATCAAGTACTGCTACAACACCAGGCTCGTCATCAAGCAGGTCGGGTCGACTTACCTTACGGAATCAGTAGTAGTATATTACAGGTGTTGGCCGACGACCACTTCTCTCTGACGCTGCGCAACGAGGCTGAGACGACGGCGCATCGCCTGCCAGTGCTGGTGGAGGGCGTTCCGAAGACTGCCGCGTCCATCTCCATCACTTCCCTCATTGCTGCACTCACTGCAGTCTTCTTGTGATGCCAGCCAGTTTTCTTGTGTTCTATTTCCACTGCCAGTTTATGATAGAATCAAGAAAAAAACAATGGAAAGGTGGTGTGATCCTTCAACTGTGCCATCTGCTTCCCTGACCTATCACTTTACCCAGGTTTCATTATCAACAAGTTATTAAAACGATTCCACGAGATTTTCATAGAAGACTCGGTTGAGATGGAACAAGTACGAGCTCATATCTTCTTGCTATTGACAGGAGAGCGCGCTGTGGTGGGCGGTGCGTAAATGGGCGTGGTTATGATATGATCTAGCTGGTAGACACTCGCTCCCCATGAAAGAAAGTACGTGTTGAAAGTGCGTCATATGAATGTGAATGTGTACTTTCAGTGCAATGATGTTTGGGGGGAAGGGGCGGAGAAATGAGTCTATTCTTCCGCATTCGCAGAATCCGCACATTAGATTATGGTTTGTAGTCTTCATAATGTTGTATATAATTGTTGAAAACTGTTTTATTTGACTCTTGCTCAAGAAGTAACATGAATTCATGATCAAAAGAAAAAAATGCACTTTTCACACATCTCTATCTCTCTCACCAACTGCTTTTCGTTGGGCTAAACCACAAAGAACGATCGGTAAATGGAACGATTTCTGATTATGGAGTGGAAACGAGTAAAAAGCAAACATAAATTTCTGAGGTTGTAGTAACAGCTATTTTTCATCTTATTCATTTTATCTTTTATTGTATACTCCTGTAAAAAAATCCTTTCCATTCATTATCATGCTCCACATTCTTTTTTTATATCACTGTTTGCACTCCGCTATGTGAAAATAAGCGAACAGCTGTTTATTTCATTTTTACCGTTTTTTATTATTTCGTCGTTGTTTTTTGTTTGTTTACATAAGCCGCTTGCAAGATGGTCGAAAAAAATTTTTTGCGTCGTTTTACCATTGGTTTTGAGCGAAAAAATTTTTTTTGGTTCATCTTGCAAGCTGCTTTAATATTTGTAATCATGTTCTGTTCAGCAGCATCATGCTGTCTAGGCTGCAGCTGCCGTCGTCGATGGCGGCCTCCCTCATCCACAGACACTTCTCTGCCACTGCACGGTTTGTTTTTCGCACCATTTTTGTGAAGTTGTTCGCTGTTAATATATACGTATACAATTTACAGATTGTTGGGCGAGGTTTCGGACGAGTATGCGCGGCGCGTGTCCAGCGGGGATCTCAAAGACGACACTCATCAGGTGCGTAATCATATGTTTATAGAATGTTCATTATGGTTTTGTAGCGCTCGATCGTGTCCCGTTTCGACTCTTTGCGGGAGTCGCTGCTCTCTTATGAGGTTGCCGCGAAGGAAGAACCGGCGAAGAAGAGTTTTCTCTCCGGCCTGTTCAACAAAAAGGAGGAAAAAGAGGAGAAGGTGAACTCGCCCACGGTACGTCACCGGTTCCATTCTATTCCGCACTCACTATCATTATCGTCACTTTGTTATCAACATCAATAATCATAGTGATGATGATACGTGATCAACGAAACGTTGGAGGGGTTTGGCGCGTTGCTTTTATGACGTCTTTTCCAGGGTCTTTACTTGCACGGCACAGTTGGATGTGGAAAGACGATGTTGATGGACCTCTTCTACGACACTTGCCCGTTCGAGCAGAAGGAGCGCGTTCACTTCGACGCCTTCATGCAGGGAGTGCACAAACGTGCGTGAAGCTCTTTTTTGAAGTGTGCTTGGACGGTGACATTGCCGTTTCCGTTGCGTTCGTGTGTGACTGTGCCCGATGCAGGTCTGCACGAGTTGAAGATGGCGCACACGGGTCCGCGCGGCTCGTTCGATCCCGTGCCGATCATCGTCGACGAGATCATGGCCAACACGAAGCTGCTCTGCTTCGACGAGTTCCAGGTAGGACATCCCCCTCTCTCTCTCCCCTCACTCGTCTTGTCAGGTGACGGACATTGCGGACGCGATGCTGCTCAAGCGCTTCTTCTCGCTGCTCTTCTCGCGGGGGCTCGTCATGGTAGCCACCTCCAACAGACCGCCCGCCGACCTATACAAGAACGGACTCCAGCGACACCAGTTCATTCCATTCATACACGTACTCGAGGTACGACGAGTTGTATACATACAAGTCGAAAAGTTTAATTTCATATGTATTGATTTCCTGATTGATTATCTTTATCAGGAGCGCTGCGCGTCAGTGCCGCTGGATTCTGGATTGGACTACCGCCGTCTGCGGGCCGGGCAGGCGACCAACTTCTTCCTGGTGGGAGAGAAGGCGGACGAGCAGCTGGACGGGGTGTTCAAGCAGCTCGCGGCAGAGGAGACGGACAGTGAGTGGAGGGAGAGAGAGGGAGAGAGAGGGGAGGGAGAGGGGGGGAGAGAGAGTCTTCGTTCAGCTGTCCGTCCCCGCACCCTGAACGTGCTGGGCCGTGCCGTGGAGGTGCGCAAGTGCTGCGGTCAAGTCGCCGACATCGACTTCGCTGATGTGAGTGTTCTTCTCTCACGAGGAGTGTCGTTAGAGCCACACTCTCGGATCCGAACCAAATTGATAGGATACCTTAGTTAGAACCCCAGACATCGCTTTCTGGTGTTACTTTTTCCTACGCGCCATATACGTTTCCAGTACGAAAACGTACAGGGCTGCGTTTTTGCTACCTCATTCCACCTGTGGCGGTCAAAGACCGAGCCGTTGTTGTTTAGTGGTTAGCGCATCAGTCTGTCAGGCTAGAGGCTGGGGTTCGAGTCCGCGCACACGGTTTTTGTTTTGCCAGCAGTTCCTGGACTTGCGTTTCTTGTTGATGGAAAAAAAACACAGATTACAAATGTTCACGCTTTGTTATAACTGTTTTCAAACTAAACGTTTCAGCCAAAACAATATCTTAAGTGTAAATAAACACAATATAGTTGAACGATATTGGACAAAAATGTTTTGAAAAAAGAAGAAGAAGAACGTATTTGTAGTTACAAACAGATCGAGGCACTTCGCAACAAAAAAACTTCAAGTCCAAGTCCAGAAACTGCTGGCAAAACAAAAATCGTGTGCACGGACTCGAACCCCAGCCTCTGTTCTGACAGACTGATGCGCTAACCACTAGGCCACAACGGCTCGGTCTTTGACCGCCACAGGTGGAATGAGGTAGCGAAAACGCAGCCCCGTACGTTTTCGTACTGGAAACGTATATGGCGCGTAGGAAAAAGTAACACCAGAAATCGATGTCTGGGGATCTAACTAAGATATCCTATCAATTTGGTTCGCATCCGCGAGTGTGGCTCTAACGACACTCCTCGTCAGTCACTATTTCACACATTTTTTCTAGGTGTGCGTGAAACCGTGTGGCGCCGCCGACTACCTCACTATCGCACAGGTACGTATTTCAGTTTGCACACTTTGCGTGGATGTGTATCTGTTGTGTTGAGGTGTTCCACACCGTGATCGTGCGCAATGTGCCCGTGTTGGATCAGACGAAGCTCTCGGAGGCGCGCCGCTTCATCACACTCATCGACACTTTCTATGATAAGAAGGTGAGGGAGAGAGAGGGGGGATGGGGGAGAGTTGTGATGTGCAGGTTCGTCTTGTGTGGTCGGCGGTGGCCCCCGTGGATGAGCTGTTCGACCTGCAGGCCAAGGCAGTCTCCACCGAGACTCTCTCCGACTCGCAGCGAATGCTCATGGATGATATGAAGATCGGCATGGACAGTGTGAGTTGTGTTTTGATCGCTATTGCATCTCTTTGTCAAGTAGAAAATGACGAATTTCGTTTCGTACGTCGTATGCTTATCTACTTGTCTGTCTTGTGATCTTGTGAATACGGGATCTCTGTAAAAAAATGCTCCGCGTCATTCTTATTGTGGTTGTTGCAAGGACAATCGAGTGACAATTCTCCGATTCGGTGAAGTGAATGTTTGTGTTAGTTTATCTGGATAAGTTTATGAGCATCGGTGTTTGTGTAAATGAATAAGAATAATCAGATGATGTTTGAGGAAATGGAAGATTAGGCAAATCCGTTATTTTTGTCGGTGCTGACTCGTGATCCTTGTCCTATGGAGTGGAAGATTTTTCGAACGGTTTCGAATTTCAGTTTGGGAATTGGAAGGAGGAAAATGAAAGTGTACCGTATGGGATTGTGTGTTGTTGCAGGAGTCGATGGCTGCTTCTGTGTTCTCGGGAGCGGAGGAGGCGTTCGCATTCGACCGCACAGTGAGCAGACTGTGCGAGATGGGAACGCCCGCCTACTGGAACAACAGAAGGACCGAGTAGACTGACAGAGCGAGAGGAAGCAGTAGGATATTGTAGGTGTTGCGTAGGATATATTGCGTGTCGGGCCGACTCGGCCTATTGTGTCTCTCTGTGCCTTTCCTTGAATGTGTAATAGGTGATGTGTGGGGCTCTCGGCCCTCTCGGTTCACTGGTTGTTCGTAGTTGTTCGTTAGTAGAGTTGGAGACTACTTACTCTCTTTCGTGAGTTGCGTTAGTGATGTGCGTTATACTCGAATGAGGGAATGCGGATTTTAGAAACGCTTATAATTTGAAGAGACTAGCGATGAGTAAAGAGATGGAGAGCGAGATAGAGAGTTAGAATAGAAATTTGTAGATGAATTAGATTGTCAGGGAACTACTAGAGAGCACTCGGCTAGAACACCCATATCCGGTGAATGGTTATTCCATGTTATGCGATGATGTGAATCCCTATGCATCTCTTGTAGGTGTATCATTCATTTCATATAGTGCTTACTAGTCATTTACTAGCTTGTTTTTCTAGGCCAAGAGTTGTGAACCACTAACACAGATTTCTATGATAATAAAGCTTTTTCTCTGTCCGTATGTACTTTGTGTGCCGGAATAGTATTTTATGCGCGTCTGGCAGGGATTTGCATATCATTCCTCGAGCACCGACCGCTCTCTCGCTCTCGCCGCCCGTCGCCACACTCTCTCGCCGGCTCCTCTCGGTCTGCGCCCTCTCTCTGGATCGATGTCTCGCGGCTCGCCTCGCCCTCTCTATACGGCCTCCCGGCTTCCCTCCATTGAAGCGAGAGCCCTGCTACCAGTGTATATTGCTATTGCAGTCGGCTCCGCAGCCACGGATAACTAGTTTGCACTACTGCAGTAGGAAAGAGGGAGAGAGTGAATGCGCCATGGTGCCTATTGAATAGTGCTCGAGCCCTATTCCCGAGTCTGCCAGCAGTTGCCGGCGCTTCCTGTGCCGAGGGAGGCTTCTCGAGGTTGTTCCGTTGTTTACTTGCTTGTTGTGTCTCCTCTCCCCCTCCTTCTCTCGCCTCGAGAGCACATATGCAGATGCGTGTGTTCGTATAGCAAGCCACGAGGCAGTGTGTATTTCTATTTACTAGCGAGTAAGAGGTTGCTGTATATTTGTTGTTATTTGCGTGTGAGCGGGGAGAGAGGGAGGGAGAGGATGTGATGTGATGTGTGTGTCTGCCTTGTTTGTCTCGCATCCGAGATTGAGAGAGACTGTATTCCGTATAGCTGTAGGCGTGTTGTTGTGTTTCCGACCGAAACACGCACATTATACATCTCTCTCTCTCTCTCTCTCTCTCTCTCTCTCATTGCATCTCATTTCCATCTCCCTCTTTGTCTCTATCGCGGTGGCATTTGCCTTGTTTCCAGATGATTCGCTATTCCAAATAGAATGTGAATTGCCGGCTAGAATCTATTTGCCCTCCGGCTATTTCTGGTTCGCTCTCTCGCCTCCCTCTCTATCCCGCTCACTCGGCTCTCGCCGTTGCCTGAGGCAGTGTTTGTTCGATCAGCGGTGCAGTGCGTTTTTGCGATTATTGCAATCTGTCAAGTGGAACTGTCCGGTTTGGCGCGTCATGTCTGCGCCCTCCTCGCAAGTCACGCTCTCTCCACGCACTCTAACCGTGTCCAGATGGGCTTGTTTTCGAGAGTGAAACGGACTACACACATAGCGCACCAAATATCATAATTCTCGTTGGCCACTTGATCTTGTGGAACATGCTTTCGACTGCCGACTTCGAAATGCCGTTGCATTTGTGTTCTGAGAAGTGTGCGCGTTGTTGTTGTGGTTGCTGTGCTCCTCCCCCACTCTCTGTGCCGCCCTTTCTCGCCTTCTCCGAACCCTCCTTCTTCTCCTCATTCTTCCCATTCATACCGTCCTCATCCGCACCTCCTTTTTGCCGTTGTCGACTGTGTTTCAATGCGAGCCTTCTTCCCGTTTTGCCATTTTCTCCTCTCTACCCTCAATGAAATGCTTCTAACGTCGTTTCCGCTCTAATATATTCTCTAACGCGAGGAGCATTCTTTGCCAATCTGTTTTATTGCTGCTTTCGCGTCACTTATTATCTTGGCTCGAATTGATCGGGCCATCTTTTCCACACGAGATAAACCCTCTCTCTCTCTCTCTCTCTCTGCCCGATTTTAACAGCTCTTCTTCTTACCGTTCACGGAACTTGTCCTATCTCAACTGGCCAAGTGTCGAACAGCTCACACCCACTCTCTGCTCCTTCTCCCCTGCTCCTGCTCCTGCTCCTCCTCCCTCTACTTTCTTCTTTTAGTCTCTTCAGACATGTGGATGGGCTTATCCGGTGGCAGATTAGTGGGGATTCGATCGATGCGGCAGATCGATAGCCATAGCGGGGCACGGGGAGAAAGAGGGAGGGAGCAAACGAGAGCAAGGGTGACAAGAAATGCGCTCTTGTGATATGGCGCCGCCGTACGTGTCAATTGAAACGCGCTGAAACTGGCGCCGCTTTCTCTCTCTCTCTCTCCCTCTCCCTCTCCCTCTCTTTATTTCTTCCTCCCTCTTCTCCCTCCCTCTTTGCACGCTGCTATGCTTGAGTCGCCGCCTATAGCATTACCGATCAAAGAACGTAGCAGAAGAACATCTCATTCCATATTCTTTAATCGCTTTTCACCGTTTGCGTACATTTCGCATATTCCCTAAGCAATCACCTGAGACACATGTACTGTATCAATCCCTTCATGTTTTCTGAACGACTCTTTCATCCTTTCGCATATAATCGTTTCTAAAATTGAAACTGCTTCCGGGGGTGGGGGATTTTTGCATAATACCGCGGTTGGAAATGTCATCGGTCTGCGCTGATGAAATATCCATGTGCGCAATTTGCCGTTCTATTCTATTTATACTTGTCGCGGGGATTGCCAATATCATTCGACGCGGCATAATCTTGTATTGTGTATTTATATAGGCATATGAGTATGCCCGTCTGCGCTCCTCATATCATATCATCACATGCCGGATGTGTGTTATCAGCCTCTTATCAGCATATCACTCGCCTGCTGGTAGATACTCCACTCTCCGCCGTAGCACTTCATGTCGCTCTGTAGCTGTGATTACAAGTAGAGCGTTCTTTTTATTCTATATTTCTGAACTATCAATGTACGACAGTCGGATGGGCGACAGTATGACATGCCACGGAGTCTATCTCACTCTCGGATGATTCACACTGACACTCTAATGCGAATAGGAAGCGTGGTAGTTATAACACTCTTCTCTCTCTCCTCTCCCCCCTCCCCCTCTCTCTCCTCTCTCGTCAGTGAACCGATGGCAGCTAGACTCTTGTGTCTTGTGGGCGCTATCTCTGTCGAGTTCCGGGTAGCGTCGGAACTGTCGTAATCACTTGATCTCTCCTGCTTGTTATCGCATGATAAGCGGCTTCTCTCTCTCTCTCTCTCTCTCTCTCTCTCTCTCTCCCCCCCTCTCTCTCTACTCTTCGATCGATGTTCTCCCCGAGGGAGGACCGGACATTCCGCTTCTTCTCTGCACCGTCTATTTTTCCATGCGTGTGTCAATACACTGCCCGTCTATTCCGGTCCCTCTTGTTTGTCTCTCTGTTCTGTCTGCGCTCTCTCTCGCGCCTCTCGCTCTTCCGCCTTCCCTCGCTCGTCTACCGGTACCTCTCTCACTCCAGGGATACCCAACCGATCGCACTGTCATCCACTGCTTTTTCATCCCGCCATCGCTCCGCCGTTCCTACGCTGTGTGTACTGTACTGTTTCAGATCGGCGATTCGCGTCGCGTGGAGATGTCGCATCCGCCGCTGCGTCGCGTCGGCGGATCAGTTAGGGTCGATCCGACACTGCGAGTCAGCCGGAACGAGGACAGCTGCTACAGGTGGGTGGAGGAGGAGGAGCAGGAGGAGGAGGGGGAGGAGGAGGAGGAGGAGCAGGAGGGGGAGAGGGAGAAGGAGGAGGAGCAGGAGGAGGGGGAGAAGGAGGAGGAGGAGGAGGATGTTTCAGTAGCTGTTCGGAGGAGTCGCATTCGTCGCTGAGTCGCGAGAGCAGCGACGCGATTTGCAGTGATTTCGACCGGATGCGAGTGGCCGGTGCGTGGTTCCCCAGAGTCGCCACGAGAGGAAAGACGCTCGTGACTGAAACACCATTAACACACAAAACAATGGGAATAATCTGTGTTATTATCCTTTCTGCGATACTGTGCTTTCTTCTTCAGCGTTGATTTATGAAATTGCGAGAAGAGGATAGCGCAAATCACATATTAAGAATACGAGGATACGAGAGTGAGAGAGAGAGGAAAGGAGGGAGAGAGGGGGAGAGGAGGGGAGAGATTACATGGCCTCCTCCTCCTCCTCCTCCTCCCCGCTTATGTTGTTTTCGCGCTGAGTGTTTTACATAGCAATTTGGCGGGAGTGTTGCACTGTCTTTTGAATGAGAGGTGAGAAGACAGTCGGTGCGGAATCACTATGAGACCAGAAACCCAAGAAACCAGCCGGTCACATGACTCATCTAATCCAGCTGACAACTTGCGATGACATGAGCCGTATATATAGTATGAACGATTATTGTGTGGTCCTGTAGTAGTCCAATGTAGTCTAATGCAACAGGATGTTCGTTACACTTCCTGAAATCGCATCATAGTTTTTTCAGGCCATCCGGAGCCGTTCTCGTCGTCTGTCACACCCGTTCCGCCACTCGAGAAAGACATTCTCAGAGGGACCGCCAGTACGATCAGCAACGACAGCGGATACCCCAGCAGCCGTGCGTCTCGCTCTCTCTTCCCCCCTCTCTCTCCCTCCTCTCTCTTCCATATCGCGTCGTTTTCAGTATGGGACGGTCCGGGCTCCCCATCTCCCTTCTCTTCCCTACCAGCTGGCAGCCACTACTCACTCAACTCCCTCGTCAGCTCATCTAGAGATGACGGGAGTGGGGGAAGCAGCAATTCCACTCCAAGACAGGTGAGAAAGAGAGAAGCAGAGAGAGAAAGAGAGAAGTAGAGAGAGAGAGAGAGATACGCTTGTGCAGGACGATGTGGAGTTCGCCACCCAGCTGGGCTATTCTGCGGCGCAGTGTGCTTCCGCGCGGGCATCTATCGGGGAGAGCGCGGGACAGGACCGCCTTCTCGCAGAGCTGCTCAAGCTCGGCCGCGCCGGAGTGAGGGGCGGGGCGACGGGGGGCGGAGCCGCGTCCACGCCCTCCAAGCCCCAGCTGCGCAGTGTGGTCATCGACGGATCCAACATCGCCATGACGTGAGTGCGATGCTTGATCTCTCGAATCCCTATCCCCTATGTAACCCGAGAAACGAGGGGGTGGTTTTCCGATCGATGTGCGCCCTTTGTGCGATCAGGTGTTTTGGAGGGGAGGAGGGGATGGTCCGAGGGTTGAGGCTGGTCCGTTGCAGGCACGGCCGGAAGACTGGCTTCAGCTGTGCAGGCATCCGAGACTGCGTCCGATTCTTCCAGCAACGGGGACACGCAGACATTGTGGTGTTCGTGCCGCACTACAGGTAAGAAACTTCTTGAACCAAAGAAACCGACGGAACATCAATGTTGTTGTAGGCGTGAGGCGGCGCGGGCCGACTGTCCAATCATCGACCAGCACATTCTCGAGGAGCTCGAACAAGAGGGGATACTTGTGTGGACACCGTCGAGGTGAGCACTCTCTCTTTCCCTCTATCTTCCATTTCATCTTCTCATCCCTCCCAATTCAGACGCGTCAACGGTCGGCGGATAGTGTGTCACGACGACCGCTACATTTTGAAGACGGCCGAGGAGAAGGTACCGCCCACATCATGTTTACCGTATCTACGTATTCGTTGTAGGACGCGGTGATCGTTTCGAACGACGAGTACCGCGATCTCGTCAGAGAGTCGCCTCAGCTGCGGAGACTCGTCGAGAACCGACTGCTCATGTACTCGTTTGTCGACGGAAAGTGAGTGTGCGTCTGGCCCCGCCTCCCCTAGCCCCGCCCTGTCAGGTTCATGCCTCCGGACGACCCGCTGGGCAGGCACGGTCCGTCCCTGACTGCCTTCCTGTCGGCGGGCGGAGTGGCTGCGCCGGCGACCGCCCAGCTCTGTCCATATGGAAAGAAGTGCACGTATGGGAACAAGTGCAAGTACTCGCACCCCGAGCGGCCCAATGGAATGCACGTCTCCGTCACAGAGAGGCTCATCAAGGAGCGCACCGGCAACGGAGGCCGGAGGAGCCAGCTCGCAGCACGTGAGTCACAGTAGGCAGCAGACCATGCATGATTCAAACAAGACCTACGCTGACGCTCTCAGGTCCTTCGATGGTGTACGAGTCGGGGATTCCGCTGACGCACCAGCAGGTGGCGCGCACGCGTTCGCTCAACAATCCTATGATGGGGCAGGAGAACAGACTGCCGGCGTTCTTCCTGCCTGAGCAGCACTCGCCGCTGTTCCGGCAGCAGAGCGGGCCCGGAGGGTGCACCTCCACAAACCATCTATTCGCCCCCTCCACTGCCATATGGGGACAGAGCGCGCTGTCCGTCGGACCCGTCGGAGCAACCACACACCACACTGGGTCAGTCAGTCAGAAATTACGCTAATATAGTGTCCCGATCATTATATTAATAGTAATAAAGAGTTGGAAGTTATGTAAATCGTTTAGTTGTGTGGAGATGGACGCGTCAACACCGGAGGGTAAGCGGGCGCAGCTGCGCTACCATCTGCAGTCGCTGTTCAAGGAGGACGAACAGTCGGTGCGAGAGGTGATGGCGGCGCACCCGGAGGAGAGCAACGTCGAGAACCTCTTCAAGCTCATCATCGCACACAAGGCGTTCAAGGGCAACACCTAGGCTACGCCTAGTCTCGCCCGCCCCTGTACATAGCATAGTCCGCGCGACTATAGTGGAGATTTCTACAGTTCTAGTCAATGTTCTGTCATGCCGTTGTCTTCTAGTCCCCGTGTTGTTGTATGTATGCATTGAGTATCTCGCGTGGTGTTCGCATAGCGAACTGTGTTGTATGGTCGATTCCTCCGACCCCCCTCCCCCTCTCTGTCCCATCCACTCGATGCGATTCCAGCACACTGCTGCTGTCACCCATACACAGTAATGCGTACACAAACATTTTGTGAAGCCCCTACAATAAAAAAAAATGTATAACGTTATTCAAGAACGTTTGCAGGATTACTGTACAAAATTAATCTACTCTCTGGTCACATTTCAGATAGTGATTTCAGATGAAACCAAGCGCCCATTTGAACAGCAAAAACTGACAATGAGTCGCTAACTCACCCCAGGTGTCAATAGGACAAACTATCCGCCAGGTGGCTACCATAATACGAAGCAAGTCATAACACAATCTATTTATAGTTATAAAATCTCCAAGTCAAGTGACATTTGGGACAGAATGCACCGATAAAGACAGCACCCATCACCGAAAAGGGGCAAGACACCAAAGTGAACAATCTATTGCGACAACCTATTGCGACTCGAAATCTAGATAAATATGTTAAGTGTGAAAGAAAACTTATCGTGAGAGCATATCCTCTCGTTAGTCCGAGACCTCGCCATCCTCCAAGTCCACATTATCCTGAAAACGAAAAATCACGATAAGCTGGCATTATAAATTAAAACACAACTCACATTCTTTTTTGCGGACTGTCCCGGGTTCTTGCGAGGAGATAATCTAGGAGAGCGTCTCCGCTGCTCCTGCTCCCTCTTCCGATCGCCCGTCTGCTCCACTCGCCTCTCCTCCTCCCTGCTCCTATCAGCCGTCTTCCTCGCAGAATCCGGAAATCTGCGACGCAAATTACACAATACGACACATCTCGAAACGTACCTGTCAGGTCTCCTCTTCACCGGTCGCGCCTCCATCGATCTCTCACGACAACCACTCGACTGAAATCAATCAATCAATCATTCAATCAATTAATCGATAGACTCAACCAACTAGTACCTCGGCGTGCTGTGAAGATGTCGAGTTCTTCCTAGGAGACCTTCTCAGCTGGTTTGGAGACGGGCCACGAATGGGAGAAGCCTTGCGCTTGCGATGCGAGAAGCCGGGAAGACTGTCGCGGTCGAGTGGACAAGGGGCGAGTCCTCCCTCCCGACCACCTTCCCGCTGTCTGTCCAGCTTCTGCTGTCGCGCCGTCTGCCTCTCCTCGTCCTCTCGCCGTCCACGCTCCCTCCTCTCCTCTGGTAGACGTCTCTCTTTCTCCACGTCGACGCCCCTTCCACCCTCCACTCGCATGTCCTCCTTCTCCCTGTGCCGATCCTTCTGCTCCTGCTCCGTCTTCTCCATTCTTCCGCTGTCTGTCTTGGCTGACGATTCGCCCGCCATTCTCCGCTTCTCTCGCATAGCAGCCATCTTCTCGCGAAGACTCGCGTTCTTCTTCGTCTGCTCCTGCTCCCTCTCCTCCCTCCTCCTCTCCGCCGACCTGCTCCCCTGCTCTCGTCGTCGCTCCTCCCTTCTGTCATCCAGTCTCTTCTTCTCCGCACTTCTCTGTGCCGACTCCCCTCTATCCTGACCGATAGGCGTAGCTTCCCTCCTGTCTGTCTTCTGCACGCCTGTCTTGCGTTCCTCCTCCCGACGCGTTTTCTCCAAACGCTCCCTAGACTCCCTTCTAACACTTCCGTCCCTCTTCTCTCCCTCCATCCTCCGCGACTCTGAGTGACGCTGCTCCGAAGATTTCTTGTGATCGCGCTCCTTCTGTGTCTCCACACTCTTCTCCTTCTTCTCCCTAACTGGAGTAGACTCTATCTTTTCCTTCTGCACGAGTGGGCGTCCCTTCTCCCCCTCCTCTCTCTCCTCCTCCCGTGCTCTCTCGCGTCTCTCCTCTCGACTCGATGGTCGTGTCGTCTCCTCCCGCCTCTCCTTTGACCGATCGCGTATCTCTATCCTCGCAGTGTCGTGGAGGGACTTCCGGTCGTCGTGGTGTCCCCTCTGCCCCTTCTCCTCCCGCATCGTCTCTCGCCCGTCTTCCTTCGGCTCCTCTCTACTCCGCGGCCGATCAGACACAGCCGGTCTCTTCTTGAAGCAATCGTCCCCCTCTTTCGCAGAAGTCGCGTCTACACGCTGCTCCTCCTCCTCCTCCGGGCGAACTCTCTGCTCCTTCTCCACGGGCCTCTCAACGCGCAGCGCAGTGTACCTGCTTTCCTGAAACACAAATATTCACGAAACAATTTGAAAACTTACTTTCTTCGTATCCTCCACTTCCATTTGCTGATCAGATCGCATGTCTTTGGATGGAGTGGACGGATCCTAAAGACAGTTGTCTATCTCTCTCTCTCTCTCTCTCTCTCTCTCTCTCTCAGTTTCTCACCCCTCCAGCTTGCATCATCTTCATGTCCTCCCGAAACTGTCTCACGACCTCTTCTCTCGGTTGACGAGATGCGTGTGATGCCTGGGGTCTGAGGGGAGGCGGCAGCACGTCCCGCCCACTGTCGCCCCGCCCCCTCTCCACTCTCTCCGAGATGGGACGACGCTCCGGAGGCACCTGCACGTTGAATAACTCCAACTACTTTTATGGTATCATGATAGGGGGATAATGGTTGTTACCTACCACGTTAATGGGCGGTTCCCGGTGGGTATGGTGGATTTGTGAACTGTGCGGGCGCGAGTCGTCTCTCTCTCTATTCTGGGATGCGGGACGGGACTGCTACAATCGACAACGGGTCAACATGCATATAATATTCTAAACCAGGAAAACTAGTGAAACGTGCCCCGTTGATAGATGGATCGGACAGATGTGAGCGTGGGCGGGACCCGTCTCTCTTCTGGTTGTGGGACGAGGAACGGGAATGCTGCAACTGTTACCGTATAGCTAACCTCTACCAATATCCACACCACATCATGAGCAAAACATTTTTAACCCACGAAGAACAGTAAAAAATACCGTGTTGATAGCCGGTTCACGATGAGAAATGACCGATAAATGGCGGTTGTCGCCCCTCGACCTACCGTAGTCACGGGAACGGGACTGCTGAAATCATAACAACGTAGTCAGCTCAGTGTCCATGACAAAAGCTCACATCTGGCTGACGCTGATGCCTCTCCGGACCCCTGTGTTCTTCCGGTCTCTTGTGTTGATGTGTGCGCCTCTCATGTTCCTGCCTCTCTCTTCTCTCCTCCACCATAGTCCTCTCCTCCTCTCTCTTCTGCTCCTCCTCCCTCCTCTTCTGCTCCTTCTCTGCAACCATTCTCGGAATCTCACTCTGCACGGCCGCCAGAGACTTGAGCGAAGAGACATCGGGCTAGAACATTGCATATTGTATAGAAGAAGAAGAAGCTATCGAACCTTCGGTACTGTGGGCAGGCCGTCAGCGTTGATGTGGAGGCGGTTCATGTTCAGCCACTGTTCCACTTCATCCATGTTGTGGAAGTCCAACTCCACACAGAAACGACCCTGTACAATCAATGGTAATCGTGACAGAGGTAACCGAGAAAGAGAGAGAGAGAGAGAGAGAGAGAGAGAGAGAGAAAGAGGGGGGGAGAGAGATCGTACCTTGAACACTCTGATGTACTTGGGTCGGGAGATGCACTCGCTCTCCTTGAATCGATGGGAGCACTCCGGACACGACACCACACCACTCGCGTTCAGCCTACAACTCTCTCACAAAACAACTGCAATTATGAAACTGCTTTCTCCCGTACCTCTGTTCGAGTTGTTTATTGTCGTGTTTGAGCGCCTTGATCTCGCGACGCGCGGCGATCACCACCTTGTGTACATTGGACGCGCACTGCGAGCGGGTCGTCGACAGCTCCGCCTTCGCCTTCGCCAACTCGCTCTGAATGATCATCTACTACCACGACATGCAGACGGTCACTCACCTCCAACTCCTTCTCGCGATCCGATGGCTGGGTGACAGTAGGAGGAGGAACAGAAGTAGTAGGCTAGAACACAATGCAAGTCAGCGCCATCAATTGGTTCTTCGTCTACCGTTTTGATCATCTGCAGCAGTTGACTGATACGGGAAGTGTCGATCTTAGGAGGTTCCGGTTGAGATTCGCGTTGCGGGTTGGATAAGACATTTGCAACCCCATTCGATACCGAGGGAGTCGGTAGAGCTTCGGCCTTCGAGGTATCTTTGGAAGAAGTATCTGAAACAAATGAAAACTATGAAAACCAAACCGGAACTTTCCAAACGCGCTAACCTGGGAGCTGATCGAATATCCAGCTGTCGTCGACGGTATCGTCTTCATCGCTACTCATTTCACCTGAAAGACATAACGCTTTCGGAGTCTGAATGTTTACACTAACAGGATAAAACCAAAACCAAAACAAATGAAGTACAATGAAGTTTTCCCGCTCAAATGTAATTTCGTTGTGCAGAATGTTGCAACACTCAACATTGCACCATAATACCCCGAATCAGCTGAGCTGGACGTCCCGACGCATTTTTGGTCAATTTTTGTATTGTTTTCAATGTTATGTCACGTTTTATCGCCCCTAATAAAATACACACATGTATATGCATATAATAAGCACGTTTAATCGCGCCTGTATTGTTTGCACACGCCACTTGCGATTGTTTGTCGCAGACACGGGGCGTTCTGTGGGCATGAAATTGGAAAGTGGGCGGGGCTTGCTGTCGCCGAGTCTAATATATCAGAGTGTGGGAATAAACGGCATTTTCTAATGGGAAATGATGATCATTATCATATTTTTTTTACAAAGAAAATTTATTTTGGTATAAAATAGGGTATTTATCATTGGTCACTTGATAACAATCATGATTACACATAATTGATTGGTCACAGTACTTGAAAAACGAAACTATGATTCAAGTTCGTCTATGTGAACAATTATGTATAGATTAGATATTTGTAAATCATCCATGGATATGGATATTCTTTCATATGGTCCCTAGGAACTCGAAAACTCCAATGACAGTGAGTGGCGGTGTCTTCCAGGCAAGAGGCGTGCCACTTCTTCCGCCCTCTATTGTCCCCGCATACCGTACTCTCTGACCCGCCTATCGAATACCTTCTGTACGAATCAAATATTCCTCTGTAAATTCTTTCATATGGTCCCTAGGAACTCGAAAACACCAATGACAGTGAGTGGCGGTGTCTTCCAGGCAAGAGGCGTGCCACTTCTTCCGCCCCTCTATTGTCCCCGCATACCGTACTCTCTGACCCGCCTATCGAATACCTTCTGTACGAATCAAATATTCCTCTGTAAATTCTTTCATATGGTCCCTAGGAACTCGAAAACACCAATGACAGTGAGTGGCGGTGTCTTCCAGGCAAGAGGCGTGCCACTTCTTCCGCCCCCCAATTGTCCCCGCATACCGTACTCTCCGACCCGCCTATCGAATACCTTCTGTACGCATCAAATATTCCTCTGTGAATTTTCATATGGTCCCTAGGAACTCGAAAACACCAATGACAGTGAGTGGCGGTGTCTTCCAGGCAAGAGGCGTGCCACTTCTCCCGCCCCTCTATTGTCCCCGCATACCGTACTCTCCGACCCGCCTATCGAACACCTTCTGTACGAATCGGCAAGAGGCGTGCCAATTCCACAACACAGAAAATAGATTCCAGTTCTTGATTAGATGAGCTGAAACAACAAATTATTATCATGCTACAAATCACCAAATCATTCAATACGACAATCCTCGAGATACTAACAAACACATGAAAACTGTGACAAAATGAACAACTAAACAAAATGTAGGCGAAATACTCTCAATCTCTCGATGTCCTCTCTCTCATCACCCATCTACCTCCGATCTCCTCTCGTTCTTTCCCACAGGTCCGCGTGGGGAGAAGTGAAGCGGATGATGGACTCGTTCGCTATCTTGAGGAAAGTAGCGGAGAGAGACGGAAGCTTCAGGGAGTCGCCTTGGTTGCTGTAGTAGCCTGATCGGACAGACTCCCACTCCTTGTGAAATGCCTCCAGACCGTGTTCCGTCACCAATCCGATTGTCCACCACTCGTCGACAAAGTCAGCCAGGTGGTGCGCAATGTAATGCACCTTCGGGGTCCAGTGCAACCCTAGGTACCCCTCGCCCCACTCCAACAGCAGATCCTCCACCTGATCCGTCAAAGTACGCACCTCCTTGATCTCGTCGTCGTCTAGGAAGCGAGCACGGCTGAGATGGAACAGACGATGGAGAGGCGAACAAATACGTCTGTAATCCTTAGCCCTGTCCTCCAGGATCGGATCCCCGTAGCTGATGTCTCTGAGGTGGTCTATGAGACGGGACGGGTCCTTCAGGAAATGAGACACATCATTTCCTGTTAGGATGCCTGCAAAGAAAAGTTCTTAGCACTATTATTCAGTGTAGATGTAGATATAGTTTCGGTGACAACGTGGAAATGAGGCCGGATGGATTTTTCCACTCTAATCGCCACTCCTGTTGGTAATCTTTTTTGTTGAGATTATCAATCGAATATCGATATCACTTCAACTCTCAAGATCGAACTTTTATAGATTGTTTCAGTTTTAAATGGTTTAGTTTTTTTTAATTACAAAACATTTTGTGTTCTATAGTTGGCCTACGGAAAAGTATGGAGAAAGAATCCTAATTTCATGTTATAAATCAAACAGATGTTTCCATTATAATCTATAATAAAAAAAAGTGACGTGATTCGGCGTGATTCGAATCATTTGCATATGCAGTACTGAATATTCTCGATTCCGGAATGTAAACTAACAAGAATAGGTGAGGGAGTTCACTCACACAGTTTTTCATCTTCCGATTGAATCCTAGCTCTCATTTTGACTTTTGCCCTAGAATGCAAACTTCAGTCTTGTTTACTTGTTTGTTTGTTGGCTCACCTGGGTTGCTCTAGAGAGACAGACAGGCAGACAGACATTACTCACCTCCGTGGTGAGATCTGATGCGAACTCCGGCTCTGTCACTGTCCTGCTTGAAGTCGCTGATGAACTCGAACTCGATCACCTCGTTCAGCACTTGCACCTCATACAGCCTCTCCTCCAGCTTCTCCACCTGCTCCTCCAGTCGCTTCATCACCACAGCTTCGTCCCTGTGGCACTCATAGCAAACGTACTGGTCTTTCGCGGTCAGCTTCCCTCTCATCCCGACACAAACAGCTTGATCCCAATGCGAGTTGCAACTGAAAGACATAAAGTTATATACAATACTCATAATCATAGTTCAGCAACTCACCTCTTGTTGGTGCACTTGCACCACGCGGACTTCTCTCCAGTGGAAGTCTGCGTGCGAAAAATGCACCAGGGAGTGCAGTCAGTCTTCTTCGGTCGCACTGAAGCCGCCTTCTTCCCGTCTGAATCGGTATCCACAGACACCAGAGAGCGAACGCTCTCTCATAGAGATCCTTCTCCTTCTCCAGTGGGTCCAGACTGCTGATCGTTTTTTTCGTCGTTCCACATCGCGTCCGTGAATGGGTCTCCACGTATCAGTCGACCGACCGCCTGAACACTTTACTGATAGAACATATATGGTAGATAACTGACCCGTCGAATGTCCTGTTCCAGCTGTTTGTAGATATCAGTCACCGGAGACAAGAAGAGATGCAATGGACTCGGACACATGATGAACTGAACAAACAACATACATACAAACTTCTCTGTGTATTAATACTGCTCCGCTTATCTCATTTCTACTGATCTTCTATTCCTCATTTACGATGATCGACATTTGACAACACATATCTCACTTGGTCCCATTGCGCCAATGGCTCCTCCACGTAGCCCAAGTTTTCTCGCGTGTCATCTGAGAGGAGTCCGAGATGACGACTACATCTCTCCTGACTGCGCAGCTGGGAGCACGTCTCTCCCTTCTTCAGCTTCACGGAGCTGACTGCACACTAAAACAACAATCCTCCCTCTCTCTCTCCCACCCTCCCTCTCCTTCTCTCTCTCTCTCTCTCTCTCTCTCTCTCTCTCTCTCTTTGTACAACGAACGACATGACACGGGTATCTGGAAGACGACGATGCCAGTCCGAGCATGCTCTGCATCCCCTTCAGATCCGAGATGAGCATCATCTTCAATGTGTGCACCTTCCCGTCCGACGTCACTATCTTCTCCATCTGATTCAGCTGCGAGAAGATAGACTGAAACGTTTTTGCATATTACATAGTCTTTGCAACATGACATGAGTTCAGATGAATTTTTCATGGTTTTTATGGTATTCACGTTGTCCTTATAAAGGCGAAGCCAGACCAGGCCACGACAGAACATTTCATTTTTCCTGAGAATGGGACGCAAAGACTTAATCTTTTCGAAAGTTCTGTGTTTTTTCGGAGTCTAGCTCTAGCCAGCATAAGTTTAGTCTGAATTATATTCAGTTTGGATTATATGTTATATGAGTATGTATTATTTGGTGTTCGAAAATGTTGGAGGACGTTTACAACCGCACCCTGTAACCCGCCGCGCCACAATGAGCTAAACCCCTTTTGCATATCGTAGCATGTCATTTCGGTAATGGGCTTTGGCTGGCCGATACATTAGAATGTCTTGTGGTATCCTTTATAAGCCGGCCGCTGGCCTTCTGCGTCAGATAAACGTTTACCGAGCTTGCCTTGGCTTTATTCTTGAGGACCTTAACTGGCGATCAGGAATAGTAGTCGAACGAGTGAGGGATTTCCACCGAGAGTTTGTGAACCGGTGTTGATTGTTTACCCGTTTTGAACGGCAGCTCGTGAGCGTGATTCGCCGAGATATGACGGCAACTGAAGTGCCTCAGGGGTCGGGTAGTGCACCCAAGGTGGAGCAGCCAGCGACGATGGCAGCCGCTGGTATGAAGGCTCCGGGAGCGTACGTACCGGGTTCCCCGTGGGGACTGTGGAAGATGATTTTTGAGAATTATATGGCGTTGAGGGGGATCACTGATCCCAAGGTGAAGAAATGGACCTTGATTCAGGAAGTAGGAGTGGCAAATTGCCAGATGTTGATGGGTCTGTTGGAAGGAAAGAATTTGGAAAGTGAGGAGGTGACGTATGAAACCTTGATGTCGAAGCTGTCTCGCCAGTTCGATCCGAAGAAGCTGTTGACAGCGGAGAGGTTTCAGCTATTGTCAATGAAACAGAAGAAGGGACAATCCCTAGCTCAGTTCTTCGCGGCTATCCAGGAGCAGGCCTTGGCCTGCAAGTTGGAGTCGGTGACGAACGTGAGGGATATGTTGTGCCAGATGGCATTCATTATGGGAATGGAGTCGGATGATGGCCGAATCCGCTTGCTGGAAAAGGAAGAACAGACAGCAGGCGAGGCCTTGGAAATGGCTCAGACCTATGAGAGAGTAGGAAACTCTATGGGGAAGATGATGGGAGTGCATCAAAACAAGGCTCCGCAGATGGGATTGTTCTCGATGGAGCGGCCCAGGTTCGGGAACCAGAGGGGTTTCCGTGGAACGGGAGGCAGTAAGGTCCCCGGTAATGGAGCTAACAACGGATGCAGGACATGTAAGTCCCACTCACACTCGGATAGGGAGTGTTGGAAGAAAAAGAAGCCCTGTCATGGTTGTGGACAGTTTGGGCACTGGCGAGACCAGTGTCCTAATGCAAGGAATGGCGGATGGGCAAAAAAGGGCATGGGTCATGTGGAATGTGACTCAGACGAGGAGGAACAGGATGAACCCAATATGGAGTTTTACGCTCTGCGAAAGGGTGGGGGGATAAGCACCCGGAAGGCAGCAAAAAAGCAGAGAGATAGGGTGGTCCCACCATTGATGGTGAAAGTCCAGTTAAAAGGCCAGGAAGACATGGAATTTTTGTGGGATACTGGAGCCGTGATGTCCACAGTAGACAAAATGAGTTGGGAACGGTGGGGAAAACCTACCCTGGAAGAGGTGAACTACCACGCGGTAGGGTATGGAGGACATAAAGTGAAGATCCTGGGAAGGATGAAAATGCCCGTGATAGTGGAAGGATGGCAAGGCGAGGTCGATCTAAATGTAATAGATACCCCAGCGAAACCCCTGTTGGGTAGAGACTGGATGGAGCAGATGGGCACGTGGGCCCCGGGAAGCATGATAAGAAGGGAAGTCAATGAAATCCAGATGTCGGTAACGGAGGAGCAAGAACGATTGATGAAAATCCTCGAGGATAACTGTGAAATCTTCGGAAACGATCTGGGGAAATATAATCTGGGCAAGATTGATCTAAAATTGAAGACGGGGGACATTCGCCCTGTGTATCGCAGAGCCCGGACGGTTCCATACGCCGTAACGGAACAAGTAGAGGAAAAACTGAAGGAGCTAGAGAAAGACGGAGTGATCACAAAGGTGGATCATGGAGTTTGGGCAACGCCGTTGGTGATAGTGCCTAAAGGGGAAGGAAAAATTCGTATCTGTGGAGATTTCAAGTCAACTGTAAATCCGGCACTCGATATAAACCAATACCCGTTGCCGAAGCCGGAGGATTTATTCCAGAAATTGAACGGAGGAAAAGTGTTCTCTAAAGTGGATTTGAGGGACGCATACAACCAGTTGGAGTTGAGTGAGGAAGCGAAGAAGCTGGTGGTAATTAACACCCATAAAGGGCTCTATGTGTACAACCGACTACCGTTTGGGATTGCATCGGCCCCGGCCATATTCCAGAAAACCATGGAAGAGGTTTTACAAGGAATAGAGGGGGTGGTTATATACCTAGATGATGTGACAGTCATGGGCCGGTCCAAGGAGGAACACTTGGACAGAGTGGAAACAGTGTTGTCGAGATTAAAGCAGGCAGGATTGAGAGTGAAACGCGAGAAATGTGAATTCTTGAAGAACAAGGTGGAGTTCTTAGGGCATGTCGTCACAGGGGAAGGGATTTTTCCTGATCAGAAGAAAATCGAAGCCATGTGCAAAATGCCGGCGCCAAAAACCATGAAGGAGCTAGAGGCGTATACGGGTATGATTCAGTATTACGGGAAATTTCTGAAGAACCTAGCGATGCTGGCGGCCCCCATAAATAAGCTGAAAAGGAAGGATGAGGTGTGGAAATGGGGAAAAGAACAACAGCAAGCGTTCGATAGTATCCAAAGGCTCTTGACGTCTGCGGATATGTTGACGCACTACGATCCACAGAAACCACTGGTATTGGCTACAGACGCATCTGAAGTCGGGATTGGGGCAGTACTGTACCATCGTGTTGGGGCAGTAGAGAAAGTCATTGCATATGCGTCCAGGTCTCTAACCAAGGAAGAAAGGAATTACGCACAAATAGAGAAAGAGGCGTTGGGAATCATCTATGGAATGGAAAAATTTCAAAAATATGTGTACGGAAGGAGGTTTCTGCTACTGACAGATCATCAACCATTGGTCCGCATTTTCGGGGATAAATCACAGATCCCAGTAATCGCGGCAAGAAGGTTGCATAGGTGGATGCTAAAACTGTCCGAATACTCGTTTGACATCGAGTACAGGAGAACGACGGCGTTTGGAAACGCCGATGGGCTCTCGAGACTGCCAAACCCACTTGAACTACCTATGAAGGAGAGAGTAATAGAGGAGTTTGGAGTGTACTCGATAGAGCAGGAAAAGGTGGAAAAAGCGGTGTTAAAGATGGAAGTGTTGAAAACGGCATCACAGAAGGATGCTAACATGAAATGGATAACAAATTGGCTAAATCAAGGAAGGGCACCGGACGGTCAAATACCGGGGGGTTTCCGTGATAAGTGGAACGAATTAGCCGTAATTGAAGGAGTGATGTTTTGGGGAAACCGGGTTGTGATCCCTGAAGAACTGAGGAAGTCCGTAATAGAAGGACTCCATGCTACCCATTATGGAGCCGAAAGAATGAAGGCATTGGCTCGGAAGAAGATATGGTTTCCGGGAATGGAAGCGTGGATTGAGGAGAGAGTAAAAACTTGCGAGATCTGTGCGAAGTGGGGGGAAGAACTGCCAAAGGTACCCCTATCCGCATGGGAGGAACCGACTAAAGCCTGGGAACGCATCCACATCGATTTTTGTGGACCAGTTGAGGGATACATGTGGCTGGTGGTGTATGATGCATTCAGTAAATGGCCGGAAGTCATCAAGATGACACGGATTACCACAGGGAAGACTATTGAAGCACTAGCGGAGTTGTTCAGCAGATTTGGACTGCCCCAGATGATAGTGTCCGATAATGGTCCCCAGCTGGTGTCCAAGGAGTTCAAAGAGTTCTGTGAGCAGAAGAACATAGCCGCGGTAACAACTCCGGCGTATCATCCCAATAGTAACGGGGCTGCTGAACGGTTCGTGAGGACCTTTAAGAAACAAGTGAAGAAGATGGCTGAAGAACATCGAGAATGTTTGGAAGAACGGGTACGGAAATTGCTGTTCCAATATAGGATTACCCCGCACCCCGCTACGGGAAAGGCACCATGCGAAGTCCTGATGGGACGTGAATTGAGGTCGGCTTTGGATTTTGAAAGAGAAAAAGCCCGTGGGGGAATATGGAGGAGCGAATATCTGGCTCAGATGAAGAAAAACCACGACCAGCATGCCCGAGAGCGAAAGTTCGAAGTAGGGGAAGAAGTTTATGTACGGTGTACACCGTTGGAAGACGGGAACTGGAAACAGGGAGTGATAACAGGCGTAGAAGGACAACGAGTATTTCGGGTCTACACGACCGAAGGAGAGAAAAGGGTACATCTTGAACAACTGAAGCCATACAAAGGAAGTTGGGAAGATTGGGTGATAGAAAAGAAACAACCCGAATCTCCCAACATGGTGCCATCCGAAGTTAGGGATACAAGTGAGGCGAGCTCAACCCGGGTTACCGAGACGGAGAACGGGGAGAGCAGGAAACGAAAAACCAGCGAGATACCGTTGACACCACAGATTAGGAAATCAGTAAGGGAGGTAAAGCGACCGAGAAGGTTCTTGAATTGGGTAGAAATGAGGCCTGATTGGAATAGGAGGCCAGAGAATAATGGCGGCATTGGACTTGCAGTGCAGGCTAATGACCAACTGGGAAATTTGCATGGAAGGACGGGGGGATGGACCGTACAAAAGACGGCGGAGAGGGGGTGGGGGCAGTCCGACACGAATGTCGAGTCGCCGCCCCCAGCCACCTGCGTCGCCTCGCAAGGAGAAGGAGGGCAACACTCCTCCGAGGACCCCCGGAAGGGATCGGAGCAGCAGCTCCGAGAACAGCCCGGTCAGGCCCCCGTTCCGATCCCGGTCTCGGTCGGTATCTTCGAGTCGCTCGGGCAGCCCGTCCCTGGCCACGGCCCGCAGCCGCTCGGTGTCGAGTTCCAGGTAGTAGATAATGACCAAGGAAAGGTTGAAATTTCGATGATTAGGGAGATGACGGGAGACGATTCGGCTCCGCAGGACCCGGCGGAGGAGCCGCCGAGGAGGGAGTCTCGGCCGCCTCGTCTGCAGAGGCGCCGCGAGTACGAGAACAGGAGCGAGAGGAGGGGACGGGGTGGAACCCGCCCGCCTCCGCCCGCGGTGCAGCGCTACATCCTGGGCACCCTGTCGACAGCCATGTTTGGATCCGACGTGACCAACCGCTCCTCGCGTCCCAACTACTCGCACCGGGAAGGCAACCCCCACTGCCGCTGCAACGGGTGCTATTTCAAGCGTCGGGGAGGAGGAAAGAAATAGAAGATGTACTAGTTAGATAGAATTCGTGACCAAGTTGTGGGTCGTATGTGAACGAATAAATGAGATTAGAGCCAAGGAATGGCTTTGGTGTGTGTTGTGGGGGTTTTCGGGGAAGTTGGCGGAGTAGCGGATCATCAGGGAGCGGGATCGTCGTCTTCGCCTCCAGTCGTCGTCTCTCGTCACCTTCAGTCAAGAAAGAAGAGGAGGCCGTTTAAGGAGGGAGATGTTGGAGGACGTTTACAACCGCACCCTGTAACCCGCCGCGCCACAATGAGCTAAACCCCTTTTGCATATCGTAGCATGTCATTTCGGTAATGGGCTTTGGCTGGCCGATACATTAGAATGTCTTGTGGTATCCTTTATAAGCCGGCCGCTGGCCTTCTGCGTCAGATAAACGTTTACCGAGCTTGCCTTGGCTTTATTCTTGAGGACCTTGAGGACCTTAACTGAAAACATTTGTTCTTGCCACTTACCTCAAAGTGATGGCGAAGCAAAGTAGTGTTGTCGTCACCAGAGTAAACACCTAACGGATACCAGTTGTAAGTCGAATTGACCTGCTTCTCCTTTCTCCTTTCTGTTTGCGAAGGACAGTAGCAGCTTGGTTATCTTCCCTCCTGCAACATTAATCCATTATACTATATACATATCCATATGCATATACATATGCATATTCTTCTCTATATCTTTCCATATCTACCTTTGTCCATCCCGACCCGCAACCACAGGTCATCTCCGAAGTCCTCTTCGTCACTCAGCTCGCTCAAAGTGAGTTCCAACAACTTAGTCGCGAACTGCTTCACATCATCAACCTGACAATATCTCTATTTCAAAACCCTCTCGCGATTTAACATT
>CAWZYM010000030.1:152500-180952 GCA_963966185.1 Rhabditoides inermis | reverse complement strand
TAGTCTATTCGAATCGCTCCTCTTCGCACACAGCGCTCACACCAAGGTCAGAGATAGAGCACTCATGGCGCAGTGGCAAGTGGCGCGTTCGCTGGCCGCTGCCCACGGGTTCGATTCCTCTCGGTGACGAACAAAATAGATGACGAGTCCTACATGCGTTTCGTGAGGATACCGAGGCATTTGTCTGAGAGCAGGTTTTTGAAGTAGTTTTGCGAAATTCGAATCACGTACAAGCTCGAATGGGAGTGTTTCAGTTGCACGAAGGCGTTTTGAACATGTCTTGCTCGTTTACATCTCTCCCCACACCGCCCGTTGTCTCTGGCTGCACAGACCGAAGACTCCCTTCACTGGCAAGCCATCGCCTGCTCTCACAAGGAGGAACACAAGACATGCAGGTGAGAGAGAAGGGGGGAGATGGAGAGATATAGGAATGTGTTGAGTGGTAAGGAGCACGCAGTCGAGTCCAAGTGTCTCCTCCGGATGGAGCAGCTGCAGCAGACGGGCTCGTACCGGTGTCAGGCTGCCAGCCGCGAGAGTGACAGCAAGGCGATCAGGTGAGAGGCATGCCTGGATTAGAAGATACATGTATTCCTAGTTCTGAGTACCACGTGAGCGTCGTGGGAATCGACAACGTGACGGTCGTGGCACATGGGCTGCCCTATGGCAAGCTGGGATTCGTCGAAGTCGAGGTGTGCTCTCTCTTTCTCTCTCTCTCTCTCTCTCTCTCTCTCTAACTTATTTCCTAGTTGTGTGCCAACCCGAAGCTGAGTTGATCTGGGTGACGCGAGACGCGCTGCTGCGGCCGCACGAGGGGACACACAGGTGGGACAGGGGAAGGGGTAGGAGGGAGTGTTGTGTGTTGCAGACTGGCAGCCACGCACTTGGTGCCGTCCCGTCGCCGCGCCCACCCGCGGCCCCCGCCAGCGACATCAAGTACTGCTACAACACCAGGCTCGTCATCAAGCAGGTCGGGTCGACTTACCTTACGGAATCAGTAGTAGTATATTACAGGTGTTGGCCGACGACCACTTCTCTCTGACGCTGCGCAACGAGGCTGAGACGACGGCGCATCGCCTGCCAGTGCTGGTGGAGGGCGTTCCGAAGATTGCCGCGTCCATCTCCATCACTCCCCTCATTGCTGCACTCACTGCAGTCTTCTTGTGATGCCAGCCAGTTTCTTGTGTTCTATTTCCACTGCCAGTTTATGATAGAATCAAGAAAAAAACAATGGAAAGGTGGTGTGATCCTTCAACTGTGCCATCTGCTTCCCTGACCTATTACTTTACCCAGGTTTCATTATCAACAAGTTATTAAAACGATTCCACGAGATTTTCATAGAAGACTCGTTGAGATGGAACAAGTACGAGCTCATATCTTCTTGCTATTGACAGGAGAGCGCGCTGTGGTGGGCGGTGCGTAAATGGGCGTGGTTATGATATGATCTAGCTGGTAGACACTCGCTCCCCATGAAAGAAAGTACGTGTTGAAAGTGCGTCATATGAATGTGAATGTGTACTTTCAGTGCAATGATGTTTGGGGGGAAGGGGCGGAGAAATGAGTCTATCTTCCGCATTCGCAGAATCCCGCACATTAGATTATGGTTTGTAGTCTTCATAATGTTGTATATAATTGTTGAAAACTGTTTTATTTGACTCTTGCTCAAGAAGTAACATGAATTCATGATCAAAAGAAAAAAAATGCACTTTTCACACATCTCTATCTCTCTCACCAACTGCTTTTCGTTGGGCTAAACCACAAAGAACGATCGGTAAATGGAACGATTTCTGATTATGGAGTGGAAACGAGTAAAAAGCAAACATAAATTTCTGAGGTTGTAGTAACAGCTATTTTTCATCTTATTCATTTTATCTTTTATTGTATACTCCTGTAAAAAAAATCCTTTCCATTCATTATCATGCTCCACATTCTTTTTTTATATCACTGTTTGCACTCCGCTATGTGAAAATAAGCGAACAGCTGTTTATTTCATTTTTACCGTTTTTTATTATTTCGTCGTTGTTTTTTGTTTGTTTACATAAGCCGCTTGCAAGATGGTCGAAAAAAATTTTGCGTCGTTTTACCATTGGTTTTGAGCGAAAAAATTTTTTTTCGACCATCTTGCAAGCTGCTTTAATATTTGTAATCATGTTCTGTTCAGCAGCATCATGCTGTCTAGGCTGCAGCTGCCGTCGTCGATGGCGGCCTCCCTCATCCACAGACACTTCTCCGCCACTGCACGGTTTGTTTTCGCACCATTTTTGTGAAGTTGTTCGCTGTTAATATATACGTATACAATTTACAGATTGTTGGGCGAGGTTTCGGACGAGTATGCGCGGCGCGTGTCCAGCGGGGATCTCAAAGACGACACTCATCAGGTGCGTAATCATATGTTTATAGAATGTTCATTATGGTTTTGTAGCGCTCGATCGTGTCCCGTTTCGACTCTTTGCGGGAGTCGCTGCTCTCTTATGAGGTTGCCGCGAAGGAAGAACCGGCGAAGAAGAGTTTTCTCTCCGGCCTGTTCAACAAAAAGGAGGAAAAAGAGGAGAAGGTGAACTCGCCCACGGTACGTCACCGGTTTCATTCTATTCCGCACTCACTATCATTATCGTCACTTTGTTATCAACATCAATAATCATAGTGATGATGATACGTGATCAACGAACGTTGGAGGGGTTTTGGCGCGTTGCTTTTATGACGTCTTTTCCAGGGTCTTTACTTGCACGGCACAGTTGGATGTGGAAAGACGATGTTGATGGACCTCTTCTACGACACTTGCCCGTTCGAGCAGAAGCAGCGCGTTCACTTCGACGCCTTCATGCAGGGAGTGCACAAACGTGCGTGAAGCTCTTTTTGAAGTGTGCTTGGACGGTGACATTGCCGTTTCCGTTGCGTTCGTGTGTGACTGTGCCCGATGCAGGTCTGCACGAGTTGAAGATGCGCACACGGGTCCGCGCGGCTCGTTCGATCCCGTGCCGATCATCGTCGATGAGATAATGGCCAACACGAAGCTGCTCTGCTTCGACGAGTTCCAGGTAGGACATCCCCCTCTCTCTCCCCCTCACTCGTCTTGTCAGGTGACGGACATTGCGGACGCGATGCTGCTCAAGCGCTTCTTCTCGCTGCTCTTCTCGCGGGGGCTCGTCATGGTAGCCACCTCCAACAGACCGCCCGCCGACCTATACAAGAACGGACTCCAGCGACACCAGTTCATTCCATTCATACACGTACTCGAGGTACGACGAGTTGTATACATACAAGTCGAAAAGTTTAATTCATATGTATTGATTTCCTGATTGATTATCTTTATCAGGAGCGCTGCGCGTCAGTGCCGCTGGATTCTGGATTGGACTACCGCCGTCTGCGGGCCGGGCAGGCGACCAACTTCTTCCTGGTGGAGAGAAGGCGGACGAGCAGCTGGACGGGGTGTTCAAGCAGCTCGCGGCAGAGGAGACGGACAGTGAGTGGAGGGAGAGAGAGGGAGAGAGAGGGGAGGGAGAGGGGGGGAGAGAGAGTCTTCGTTCAGCTGTCCGTCCCCGCACCCTGAACGTGCTGGGCCGTGCCGTGGAGGTGCGCAAGTGCTGCGGTCAAGTCGCCGACATCGACTTCGCTGATGTGAGTGTTCTTCTCTCACGAGGAGTGTCGTTAGAGCCACACTCTCGGATCCGAACCAAATTGATAGGATACCTTAGTTAGAACCCCAGACATCGCTTTCTGGTGTTACTTTTTCCTACGCGCCATATACGTTTCCAGTACGAAAACGTACAGGGCTGCGTTTTTGCTACCTCATTCCACCTGTGGCGGTCAAAGACCGAGCCGTTGTTGTTTAGTGGTTAGCGCATCAGTCTGTCAGGCTAGAGGCTGGGGTTCGAGTCCGCGCACACGGTTTTTGTTTTGCCAGCAGTTCCTGGACTTGCGTTTCTTGTTGATGGAAAAAAACACAGATTACAAATGTTCACGCTTTGTTATAACTGTTTTCAAACTAAACGTTTCAGCCAAAACAATATCTTAAGTGTAAATAAACACAATATAGTTGAACGATATTGGACAAAAATGTTTTGAAAAAAGAAGAAGAAGAACGTATTTGTAGTTACAAACAGATCGAGGCACTTCGCAACAAAAAAACTTCAAGTCCAAGTCCAGAAACTGCTGGCAAAACAAAAATCGTGTGCACGGACTCGAACCCCAGCCTCTGTTCTGACAGACTGATGCGCTAACCACTAGGCCACAACGGCTCGGTCTTTGACCGCCACAGGTGGAATGAGGTAGCGAAAACGCAGCCCCGTACGTTTTCGTACTGGAAACGTATATGGCGCGTAGGAAAAAGTAACACCAGAAATCGATGTCTGGGGATCTAACTAAGATATCCTATCAATTTGGTTCGCATCCGCGAGTGTGGCTCTAACGACACTCTCGTCAGTCACTATTTCACACATTTTTTTCTAGGTGTGCGTGAAACCGTGTGGCGCCGCCGACTACCTCACTATCGCACAGGTACGTATTTCAGTTTGCACACTTTGCGTGGATGTGTATCTGTTGTGTTGAGGTGTTCCACACTGTGATCGTGCGCAATGTGCCCGTGTTGGATCAGACGAAGCTCTCGGAGGCGCGCCGCTTCATCACACTCATCGACACTTTCTATGATAAGAAGGTGAGGGAGAGAGAGGGGGGATGGGGGAGAGTTGTGATGTGCAGGTTCGTCTTGTGTGGTCGGCGGTGGCCCCCGTGGATGAGCTGTTCGACCTGCAGGCCAAGGCAGTCTCCACCGAGACTCTCTCCGACTCGCAGCGAATGCTCATGGATGATATGAAGATCGGCATGGACAGTGTGAGTTGTGTTTTGATCGCTATTGCATCTCTTTGTCAAGTAGAAAATGACGAATTTCGTTTCGTACGTCGTATGCTTATCTACTTGTCTGTCTTGTGATCTTGTGAATACGGGATCTCTGTAAAAAAAAAAATGCTCCGCGTCATTCTTATTGTGGTTGTTGCAAGGACAATCGAGTGACAATTCTCCGATTCGGTGAAGTGAATGTTTGTGTTAGTTTATCTGGATAAGTTTATGAGCATCGGTGTTTGTGTAAATGAATAAGAATAATCAGATGATGTTTGAGGAAATGGAAGATTAGGCAAATCCGTTATTTTTGTCGGTGCTGACTCGTGATCCTTGTCCTATGGAGTGGAAGATTTTTCGAACGGTTTCGAATTTCAGTTTGGGAATTGGAAGGAGGAAAATGAAAGTGTACCGTATGGGATTGTGTGTTGTTGCAGGAGTCGATGGCTGCTTCTGTGTTCTCGGGAGCGGAGGAGGCGTTCGCATTCGACCGCACAGTGAGCAGACTGTGCGAGATGGGAACGCCCGCCTACTGGAACAACAGAAGGACCGAGTAGACTGACAGAGCGAGAGGAAGCAGTAGGATATTGTAGGTGTTGCGTAGGATATATTGCGTGTCGGGCCGACTCGGCCTATTGTGTCTCTCTGTGCCTTTCCTTGAATGTGTAATAGGTGATGTGTGGGGCTCTCGGCCCTCTCGGTTCACTGGTTGTTCGTAGTTGTTCGTTAGTAGAGTTGGAGACTACTTACTCTCTTTCGTGAGTTGCGTTAGTGATGTGCGTTATACTCGAATGAGGGAATGCGGATTTTAGAAACGCTTATAATTTGAAGAGACTAGCGATGAGTAAAGAGATGGAGAGCGAGATAGAGAGTTAGAATAGAAATTTGTAGATGAATTAGATTGTCAGGGAACTACTAGAGAGCACTCGGCTAGAACACCCATATCCGGTGAATGGTTATTCCATGTTATGCGATGATGTGAATCCCTATGCATCTCTTGTAGGTGTATCATTCATTTCATATAGTGCTTACTAGTCATTTACTAGCTTGTTTTTCTAGGCCAAGAGTTGTGAACCACTAACACAGATTTCTATGATAATAAAGCTTTTTCTCTGTCCGTATGTACTTTGTGTGCCGGAATAGTATTTTATGCGCGTCTGGCAGGGATTTGCATATCATTCCTCGAGCACCGACCGCTCTCTCGCTCTCGCCGCCCGTCGCCACACTCTCTCGCCGGCTCCTCTCGGTCTGCGCCCTCTCTCTGGATCGATGTCTCGCGGCTCGCCTCGCCCTCTCTATACGGCCTCCCGGCTTCCCTCCATTGAAGCGAGAGCCCTGCTACCAGTGTATATTGCTATTGCAGTCGGCTCCGCAGCCACGGATAACTAGTTTGCACTACTGCAGTAGGAAAGAGGGAGAGAGTGAATGCGCCATGGTGCCTATTGAATAGTGCTCGAGCCCTATTCCCGAGTCTGCCAGCAGTTGCCGGCGCTTCCTGTGCCGAGGGAGGCTTCTCGAGGTTGTTCCGTTGTTTACTTGCTTGTTGTGTCTCCTCTCCCCCTCCTTCTCTCGCCTCGAGAGCACATATGCAGATGCGTGTGTTCGTATAGCAAGCCACGAGGCAGTGTGTATTTCTATTTACTAGCGAGTAAGAGGTTGCTGTATATTTGTTGTTATTTGCGTGTGAGCGGGGAGAGAGGGAGGGAGAGGATGTGATGTGATGTGTGTGTCTGCCTTGTTTGTCTCGCATCCGAGATTGAGAGAGACTGTATTCCGTATAGCTGTAGGCGTGTTGTTGTGTTTCCGACCGAAACACGCACATTATACATCTCTCTCTCTCTCTCTCTCTCTCTCTCTCTCTCTCTCTCTCATTGCATCTCATTTCCATCTCCCTCTTTGTCTCTATCGCGGTGGCATTTGCCTTGTTTCCAGATGATTCGCTATTCCAAATAGAATGTGAATTGCCGGCTAGAATCTATTTGCCCTCCGGCTATTTCTGGTTTGTCTCTCGTCGCGCGCCCTCTCCGATTCGCGCGCTCTCTCGCCTCCCTCTCTATCCCGCTCACTCGGCTCTCGCCGTTGCCTGAGGCAGTGTTTGTTCGATCAGCGGTGCAGTGCGTTTTTGCGATTATTGCAATCTGTCAAGTGGAACTGTCCGGTTTGGCGCGTCATGTCTGCGCCCTCCTCGCAAGTCACGCTCTCTCCACGCACTCTAACCGTGTCCAGATGGGCTTGTTTTCGAGAGTGAAACGGACTACACACATAGCGCACCAAATATCATAATTCTCGTTGGCCACTTGATCTTGTGGAACATGCTTTCGACTGCCGACTTCGAAATGCCGTTGCATTTGTGTTCTGAGAAGTGTGCGCGTTGTTGTTGTGGTTGCTGTGCTCCTCCCCCACTCTCTGTGCCGCCCTTTCTCGCCTTCTCCGAACCCTCCTTCTTCTCCTCATTCTTCCCATTCATACCGTCCTAATCCGCACCTCCTTTTTGCCGTTGTCGACTGTGTTTCAATGCGAGCCTTCTTCCCGTTTTGCCATTTTCTCCTCTCTATCCTCAATGAAATGCTTCTAACGTCGTTTCCGCTCTAATATATTCTCTAACGCGAGGAGCATTCTTTGCCAATCTGTTTTATTGCTGCTTTCGCGTCACTTATTATCTTGGCTCGAATTGATCGGGCCATCTTTTCCACACGAGATAAACCCTCTCTCTCTCTCTCTCTGCCCGATTTTAACAGCTCTTCTTCTTACCGTTCACGGAACTTGTCCTATCTCAACTGGCCAAGTGTCGAACAGCTCACACCCACTCTCTGCTCCTTCTCCCCTGCTCCTGCTCCTGCTCCTCCTCCCTCTACTTTCTTCTTTTAGTCTCTTCAGACATGTGGATGGGCTTATCCGGTGGCAGATTAGTGGGGATTCGATCGATGCGGCAGATCGATAGCCATAGCGGGGCACGGGGAGAAAGAGGGAGGGAGCAAACGAGAGCAAGGGTGACAAGAAATGCGCTCTTGTGATATGGCGCCGCCGTACGTGTCAATTGAAACGCGCTGAAACTGGCGCCGCTTTCTCTTTCTCTCTCCCTCTCCCTCTCTTTATTTCTTCCTCCCTCTTCTCCCTCCCTCTTTGCACGCTGCTATGCTTGAGTCGCCGCCTATAGCATTACCGATCAAAGAACGTAGCAGAAGAACATCTCATTCCATATTCTTTAATCGCTTTTCACCGTTTGCGTACATTTCGCATATTCCCTAAGCAATCACCTGAGACACATGTACTGTATCAATCCCTTCATGTTTTCTGAACGACTCTTTCATCCTTTCGCATATAATCGTTTCTAAAATTGAAACTGCTTCCGGGGGTGGGGGATTTTTGCATAATACCGCGGTTGGAAATGTCATCGGTCTGCGCTGATGAAATATCCATGTGCGCAATTTGCCGTTCTATTCTATTTATACTTGTCGCGGGGATTGCCAATATCATTCGACGCGGCATAATCTTGTATTGTGTATTTATATAGGCATATGAGTATGCCCGTCTGCGCTCCTCATATCATATCATCACATGCCGGATGTGTGTTATCAGCCTCTTATCAGCATATCACTCGCCTGCTGGTAGATACTCCACTCTCCGCCGTAGCACTTCATGTCGCTCTGTAGCTGTGATTACAAGTAGAGCGTTCTTTTTATTCTATATTTCTGAACTATCAATGTACGACAGTCGGATGGGCGACAGTATGACATGCCACGGAGTCTATCTCACTCTCGGATGATTCACACTGACACTCTAATGCGAATAGGAAGCGTGGTAGTTATAACACTCTTCTCTCTCTCCTCTCCCCCCCCCCCCCTCCCCCTCTCTCTCCTCTCTCGTCAGTGAACCGATGGCAGCTAGACTCTTGTGTCTTGTGGGCGCTATCTCTGTCGAGTTCCGGGTAGCGTCGGAACTGTCGTAATCACTTGATCTCTCCTGCTTGTTATCGCATGATAAGCGGCTTCTCTCTCTCTCTCTCTCTCTCTCTCTCTCTCTCCCCCCCTCTCTCTCTACTCTTCGATCGATGTTCTCCCCGAGGGAGGACGGACATTCCGCTTCTTCTCTGCACCGTCTATTTTTCCATGCGTGTGTCAATACACTGCCCGTCTATTCCGGTCCCTCTTGTTTGTCTCTCTGTTCTGTCTGCGCTCTCTCTCGCGCCTCTCGCTCTTCCGCCTTCCCTCGCTCGTCTACCGGTACCTCTCTCACTCCAGGGATACCCAACCGATCGCACTGTCATCCACTGCTTTTTCATCCCGCCATCGCTCCGCCGTTCCTACGCTGTGTGTACTGTACTGTTTCAGATCGGCGATTCGCGTCGCGTGGAGATGTCGCATCCGCCGCTGCGTCGCGTCGGCGGATCAGTTAGGGTCGATCCGACACTGCGAGTCAGCCGGAACGAGGACAGCTGCTACAGGTGGGTGGAGGAGGAGGAGCAGGAGGAGGAGGGGGAGGAGGAGGAGGAGGAGCAGGAGGGGGAGAGGGAGAAGGAGGAGGAGCAGGAGGAGGGGGAGAAGGAGGAGGAGGAGGAGGATGTTTCAGTAGCTGTTCGGAGGAGTCGCATTCGTCGCTGAGTCGCGAGAGCAGCGACGCGATTTGCAGTGATTTCGACCGGATGCGAGTGGCCGGTGCGTGGTTCCCCAGAGTCGCCACGAGAGGAAAGACGCTCGTGACTGAAACACCATTAACACACAAAACAATGGGAATAATCTGTGTTATTATCCTTTCTGCGATACTGTGCTTTCTTCTTCAGCGTTGATTTATGAAATTGCGAGAAGAGGATAGCGCAAATCACATATTAAGAATACGAGGATACGAGAGTGAGAGAGAGAGGAAAGGAGGGAGAGAGGGGGAGAGGAGGGGAGAGATTACATGGCCTCCTCCTCCTCCTCCTCCTCCCGCTTATGTTGTTTTCGCGCTGAGTGTTTTACATAGCAATTTGGCGGAGTGTTGCACTGTCTTTTGAATGAGAGGTGAGAAGACAGTCGGTGCGGAATCACTATGAGACCAGAAACCCAAGAAACCAGCCGGTCACATGACTCATCTAATCCAGCTGACAACTTGCGATGACATGAGCCGTATATATAGTATGAACGATTATTGTGTGGTCCTGTAGTAGTCCAATGTAGTCTAATGCAACAGGATGTTCGTTACACTTCCTGAAATCGCATCATAGTTTTTTCAGGCCATCCGGAGCCGTTCTCGTCGTCTGTCACACCCGTTCCGCCACTCGAGAAAGACATTCTCAGAGGGACCGCCAGTACGATCAGCAACGACAGCGGATACCCCAGCAGCCGTGCGTCTCGCTCTCTCTTCCCCCCTCTCTCTCCCTCCTCTCTCTTCCATATCGCGTCGTTTTCAGTATGGGACGGTCCGGGCTCCCCATCTCCCTTCTCTTCCCTACCAGCTGGCAGCCACTACTCACTCAACTCCCTCGTCAGCTCATCTAGAGATGACGGGAGTGGGGGAAGCAGCAATTCCACTCCAAGACAGGTGAGAAAGAGAGAAGCAGAGAGAGAAAGAGAGAAGTAGAGAGAGAGAGAGAGATACGCTTGTGCAGGACGATGTGGAGTTCGCCACCCAGCTGGGCTATTCTGCGGCGCAGTGTGCTTCCGCGCGGGCATCTATCGGGGAGAGCGCGGGACAGGACCGCCTTCTCGCAGAGCTGCTCAAGCTCGGCCGCGCCGGAGTGAGGGGCGGGGCGACGGGGGGCGGAGCCGCGTCCACGCCCTCCAAGCCCCAGCTGCGCAGTGTGGTCATCGACGGATCCAACATCGCCATGACGTGAGTGCGATGCTTGATCTCTCGAATCCCTATCCCCTATGTAACCCGAGAAACGAGGGGGTGGTTTTCCGATCGATGTGCGCCCTTTGTGCGATCAGGTGTTTTGGAGGGGAGGAGGGGATGGTCCGAGGGTTGAGGCTGGTCCGTTGCAGGCACGGCCGGAAGACTGGCTTCAGCTGTGCAGGCATCCGAGACTGCGTCCGATTCTTCCAGCAACGGGGACACGCAGACATTGTGGTGTTCGTGCCGCACTACAGGTAAGAAACTTCTTGAACCAAAGAAACCGACGGAACATCAATGTTGTTGTAGGCGTGAGGCGGCGCGGGCCGACTGTCCAATCATCGACCAGCACATTCTCGAGGAGCTCGAACAAGAGGGATACTTGTGTGGACACCGTCGAGGTGAGCACTCTCTCTTTCCCTCTATCTTCCATTTCATCTTCTCATCCCTCCCAATTCAGACGCGTCAACGGTCGGCGGATAGTGTGTCACGACGACCGCTACATTTTGAAGACGGCCGAGGAGAAGGTACCGCCCACATCATGTTTACCGTATCTACGTATTCGTTGTAGGACGCGGTGATCGTTTCGAACGACGAGTACCGCGATCTCGTCAGAGAGTCGCCTCAGCTGCGGAGACTCGTCGAGAACCGACTGCTCATGTACTCGTTTGTCGACGGAAAGTGAGTGTGCGTCTGGCCCCGCCTCCCCTAGCCCCGCCCTGTCAGGTTCATGCCTCCGGACGACCCGCTGGGCAGGCACGGTCCGTCCCTGACTGCCTTCCTGTCGGCGGGCGGAGTGGCTGCGCCGGCGACCGCCCAGCTCTGTCCATATGGAAAGAAGTGCACGTATGGGAACAAGTGCAAGTTACTCGCACCCCGAGCGGCCCAATGGAATGCACGTCTCCGTCACAGAGAGGCTCATCAAGGAGCGCACCGGCAACGGAGGCCGGAGGAGCCAGCTCGCAGCACGTGAGTCACAGTAGGCAGCAGACCATGCATGATTCAAACAAGACCTACGCTGACGCTCTCAGGTCCTTCGATGGTGTACGAGTCGGGGATTCCGCTGACGCACCAGCAGGTGGCGCGCACGCGTTCGCTCAACAATCCTATGATGGGGCAGGAGAACAGACTGCCGGCGTTCTTCCTGCCTGAGCAGCACTCGCCGCTGTTCCGGCAGCAGAGCGGGCCCGGAGGGTGCACCTCCACAAACCATCTATTCGCCCCCTCCACTGCCATATGGGGACAGAGCGCGCTGTCCGTCGGACCCGTCGGAGCAACCACACACCACACTGGGTCAGTCAGTCAGAAATTACGCTAATATAGTGTCCGATCATTATATTAATAGTAATAAAGAGTTGGAAGTTATGTAAATCGTTTAGTTGTGTGGAGATGGACGCGTCAACACCGGAGGGTAAGCGGGCGCAGCTGCGCTACCATCTGCAGTCGCTGTCAAGGAGGACGAACAGTCGGTGCGAGAGGTGATGGCGGCGCACCCGGAGGAGAGCAACGTCGAGAACCTCTTCAAGCTCATCATCGCACACAAGGCGTTCAAGGGCAACACCTAGGCTACGCCTAGTCTCGCCCGCCCCTGTACATAGCATAGTCCGCGCGGACTATAGTGGAGATTTCTACAGTTCTAGTCAATGTTCTGTCATGCCGTTGTCTTCTAGTCCCCGTGTTGTTGTATGTATGCATTGAGTATCTCGCGTGGTGTTCGCATAGCGAACTGTGTTGTATGGTCGATTCCTCCGACCCCCCTCCCCCTCTCTGTCCCATCCACTCGATGCGATTCCAGCACACTGCTGCTGTCACCCATACACAGTAATGCGTACACAAACATTTTGTGAAGCCCCTACAATAAAAAAAAATGTATAACGTTATTCAAGAACGTTTGCAGGATTACTGTACAAAATTAATCTACTCTCTGGTCACATTTCAGATAGTGATTTCAGATGAAACCAAGCGCCCATTTGAACAGCAAAAACTGACAATGAGTCGCTAACTCACCCCAGGTGTCAATAGGACAAACTATCCGCCAGGTGGCTACCATAATACGAAGCAAGTCATAACACAATCTATTTATAGTTATAAAATCTCCAAGTCAAGTGACATTTGGGACAGAATGCACCGATAAAGACAGCACCCATCACCGAAAAGGGGCAAGACACCAAAGTGAACAATCTATTGCGACAACCTATTGCGACTCGAAATCTAGATAAATATGTTAAGTGTGAAAGAAAACTTATCGTGAGAGCATATCCTCTCGTTAGTCCGAGACCTCGCCATCCTCCAAGTCCACATTATCCTGAAAACGAAAAATCACGATAAGCTGGCATTATAAATTAAAACACAACTCACATTCTTTTTTGCGGACTGTCCCGGGTTCTTGCGAGGAGATAATCTAGGAGAGCGTCTCCGCTGCTCCTGCTCCCTCTTCCGATCGCCCGTCTGCTCCACTCGCCTCTCCTCCTCCCTGCTCCTATCAGCCGTCTTCCTCGCAGAATCCGGAAATCTGCGACGCAAATTACACAATACGACACATCTCGAAACGTACCTGTCAGGTCTCCTCTTCACCGGTCGCGCCTCCATCGATCTCTCACGACAACCACTCGACTGAAATCAATCAATCAATCATTCAATCAATTAATCGATAGACTCAACCAACTAGTACCTCGGCGTGCTGTGAAGATGTCGAGTTCTTCCTAGGAGACCTTCTCAGCTGGTTTGGAGACGGGCCACGAATGGGAGAAGCCTTGCGCTTGCGATGCGAGAAGCCGGGAAGACTGTCGCGGTCGAGTGGACAAGGGGCGAGTCCTCCCTCCCGACCACCTTCCCGCTGTCTGTCCAGCTTCTGCTGTCGCGCCGTCTGCCTCTCCTCGTCCTCTCGCCGTCCACGCTCCCTCCTCTCCTCTGGTAGACGTCTCTCTTTCTCCACGTCGACGCCCCTTCCACCCTCCACTCGCATGTCCTCCTTCTCCCTGTGCCGATCCTTCTGCTCCTGCTCCGTCTTCTCCATTCTTCCGCTGTCTGTCTTGGCTGACGATTCGCCCGCCATTCTCCGCTTCTCTCGCATAGCAGCCATCTTCTCGCGAAGACTCGCGTTCTTCTTCGTCTGCTCCTGCTCCCTCTCCTCCCTCCTCCTCTCCGCCGACCTGCTCCCCTGCTCTCGTCGTCGCTCCTCCCTTCTGTCATCCAGTCTCTTCTTCTCCGCACTTCTCTGTGCCGACTCCCCTCTATCCTGACCGATAGGCGTAGCTTCCCTCCTGTCTGTCTTCTGCACGCCTGTCTTGCGTTCCTCCTCCCGACGCGTTTTCTCCAAACGCTCCCTAGACTCCCTTCTAACACTTCCGTCCCTCTTCTCTCCCTCCATCCTCCGCGACTCTGAGTGACGCTGCTCCGAAGATTTCTTGTGATCGCGCTCCTTCTGTGTCTCCACACTCTTCTCCTTCTTCTCCCTAACTGGAGTAGACTCTATCTTTTCCTTCTGCACGAGTGGGCGTCCCTTCTCCCCCTCCTCTCTCTCCTCCTCCCGTGCTCTCTCGCGTCTCTCCTCTCGACTCGATGGTCGTGTCGTCTCCTCCCGCCTCTCCTTTGACCGATCGCGTATCTCTATCCTCGCAGTGTCGTGGAGGGACTTCCGGTCGTCGTGGTGTCCCCTCTGCCCCTTCTCCTCCCGCATCGTCTCTCGCCCGTCTTCCTTCGGCTCCTCTCTACTCCGCGGCCGATCAGACACAGCCGGTCTCTTCTTGAAGCAATCGTCCCCCTCTTTCGCAGAAGTCGCGTCTACACGCTGCTCCTCCTCCTCCTCCGGGCGAACTCTCTGCTCCTTCTCCACGGGCCTCTCAACGCGCAGCGCAGTGTACCTGCTTTCCTGAAACACAAATATTCACGAAACAATTTGAAAACTTACTTTCTTCGTATCCTCCACTTCCATTTGCTGATCAGATCGCATGTCTTTGGATGGAGTGGACGGATCCTAAAGACAGTTGTCTATCTCTCTCTCTCTCTCTCTCTCTCTCTCTCTCTCAGTTTCTCACCCCTCCAGCTTGCATCATCTTCATGTCCTCCCGAAACTGTCTCACGACCTCTTCTCTCGGTTGACGAGATGCGTGTGATGCCTGGGGTCTGAGGGGAGGCGGCAGCACGTCCCGCCCACTGTCGCCCCGCCCCCTCTCCACTCTCTCCGAGATGGGACGACGCTCCGGAGGCACCTGCACGTTGAATAACTCCAACTACTTTTATGGTATCATGATAGGGGGATAATGGTTGTTACCTACCACGTTAATGGGCGGTTCCCGGTGGGTATGGTGGATTTGTGAACTGTGCGGGCGCGAGTCGTCTCTCTCTCTATTCTGGGATGCGGGACGGGACTGCTACAATCGACAACGGGTCAACATGCATATAATATTCTAAACCAGGAAAACTAGTGAAACGTGCCCCGTTGATAGATGGATCGGACAGATGTGAGCGTGGGCGGGACCCGTCTCTCTTCTGGTTGTGGGACGAGGAACGGGAATGCTGCAACTGTTACCGTATAGCTAACCTCTACCAATATCCACACCACATCATGAGCAAAACATTTTTAACCCACGAAGAACAGTAAAAAATACCGTGTTGATAGCCGGTTCACGATGAGAAATGACCGATAAATGGCGGTTGTCGCCCCTCGACCTACCGTAGTCACGGGAACGGGACTGCTGAAATCATAACAACGTAGTCAGCTCAGTGTCCATGACAAAAGCTCACATCTGGCTGACGCTGATGCCTCTCCGGACCCCTGTGTTCTTCCGGTCTCTTGTGTTGATGTGTGCGCCTCTCATGTTCCTGCCTCTCTCTTCTCTCCTCCACCATAGTCCTCTCCTCCTCTCTCTTCTGCTCCTCCTCCCTCCTCTTCTGCTCCTTCTCTGCAACCATTCTCGGAATCTCACTCTGCACGGCCGCCAGAGACTTGAGCGAAGAGACATCGGGCTAGAACATTGCATATTGTATAGAAGAAGAAGAAGCTATCGAACCTTCGGTACTGTGGGCAGGCCGTCAGCGTTGATGTGGAGGCGGTTCATGTTCAGCCACTGTTCCACTTCATCCATGTTGTGGAAGTCCAACTCCACACAGAAACGACCCTGTACAATCAATGGTAATCGTGACAGAGGTAACCGAGAAAGAGAGAGAGAGAGAGAGAGAGAGAGAGAGAGAGAAAGAGGGGGGGAGAGAGATCGTACCTTGAACACTCTGATGTACTTGGGTCGGGAGATGCACTCGCTCTCCTTGAATCGATGGGAGCACTCCGGACACGACACCACACCACTCGCGTTCAGCCTACAACTCTCTCACAAAACAACTGCAATTATGAAACTGCTTTCTCCCGTACCTCTGTTCGAGTTGTTTATTGTCGTGTTTGAGCGCCTTGATCTCGCGACGCGCGGCGATCACCACCTTGTGTACATTGGACGCGCACTGCGAGCGGGTCGTCGACAGCTCCGCCTTCGCCTTCGCCAACTCGCTCTGAATGATCATCTACTACCACGACATGCAGACGGTCACTCACCTCCAACTCCTTCTCGCGATCCGATGGCTGGGTGACAGTAGGAGGAGGAACAGAAGTAGTAGGCTAGAACACAATGCAAGTCAGCGCCATCAATTGGTTCTTCGTCTACCGTTTTGATCATCTGCAGCAGTTGACTGATACGGGAAGTGTCGATCTTAGGAGGTTCCGGTTGAGATTCGCGTTGCGGGTTGGATAAGACATTTGCAACCCCATTCGATACCGAGGGAGTCGGTAGAGCTTCGGCCTTCGAGGTATCTTTGGAAGAAGTATCTGAAACAAATGAAAACTATGAAAACCAAACCGGAACTTTCCAAACGCGCTAACCTGGGAGCTGATCGAATATCCAGCTGTCGTCGACGGTATCGTCTTCATCGCTACTCATTTCACCTGAAAGACATAACGCTTTCGGAGTCTGAATGTTTACACTAACAGGATAAAACCAAAACCAAAACAAATGAAGTACAATGAAGTTTTCCCGCTCAAATGTAATTTCGTTGTGCAGAATGTTGCAACACTCAACATTGCACCATAATACCCCGAATCAGCTGAGCTGGACGTCCCGACGCATTTTTGGTCAATTTTTGTATTGTTTTCAATGTTATGTCACGTTTTATCGCCCCTAATAAAATACACACATGTATATGCATATAATAAGCACGTTTAATCGCGCCTGTATTGTTTGCACACGCCACTTGCGATTGTTTGTCGCAGACACGGGGCGTTCTGTGGGCATGAAATTGGAAAGTGGGCGGGGCTTGCTGTCGCCGAGTCTAATATATCAGAGTGTGGGAATAAACGGCATTTTCTAATGGGAAATGATGATCATTATCATATTTTTTTTACAAAGAAAATTTATTTTGGTATAAAATAGGGTATTTATCATTGGTCACTTGATAACAATCATGATTACACATAATTGATTGGTCACAGTACTTGAAAAACGAAACTATGATTCAAGTTCGTCTATGTGAACAATTATGTATAGATTAGATATTTGTAAATCATCCATGGATATGGATATTCTTTCATATGGTCCCTAGGAACTCGAAAACTCCAATGACAGTGAGTGGCGGTGTCTTCCAGGCAAGAGGCGTGCCACTTCTTCCGCCCTCTATTGTCCCCGCATACCGTACTCTCTGACCCGCCTATCGAATACCTTCTGTACGAATCAAATATTCCTCTGTAAATTCTTTCATATGGTCCCTAGGAACTCGAAAACACCAATGACAGTGAGTGGCGGTGTCTTCCAGGCAAGAGGCGTGCCACTTCTTCCGCCCCTCTATTGTCCCCGCATACCGTACTCTCTGACCCGCCTATCGAATACCTTCTGTACGAATCAAATATTCCTCTGTAAATTCTTTCATATGGTCCCTAGGAACTCGAAAACACCAATGACAGTGAGTGGCGGTGTCTTCCAGGCAAGAGGCGTGCCACTTCTTCCGCCCCCCAATTGTCCCCGCATACCGTACTCTCCGACCCGCCTATCGAATACCTTCTGTACGCATCAAATATTCCTCTGTGAATTTTCATATGGTCCCTAGGAACTCGAAAACACCAATGACAGTGAGTGGCGGTGTCTTCCAGGCAAGAGGCGTGCCACTTCTCCCGCCCCTCTATTGTCCCCGCATACCGTACTCTCCGACCCGCCTATCGAACACCTTCTGTACGAATCGGCAAGAGGCGTGCCAATTCCACAACACAGAAAATAGATTCCAGTTCTTGATTAGATGAGCTGAAACAACAAATTATTATCATGCTACAAATCACCAAATCATTCAATACGACAATCCTCGAGATACTAACAAACACATGAAAACTGTGACAAAATGAACAACTAAACAAAATGTAGGCGAAATACTCTCAATCTCTCGATGTCCTCTCTCTCATCACCCATCTACCTCCGATCTCCTCTCGTTCTTTCCCACAGGTCCGCGTGGGGAGAAGTGAAGCGGATGATGGACTCGTTCGCTATCTTGAGGAAAGTAGCGGAGAGAGACGGAAGCTTCAGGGAGTCGCCTTGGTTGCTGTAGTAGCCTGATCGGACAGACTCCCACTCCTTGTGAAATGCCTCCAGACCGTGTTCCGTCACCAATCCGATTGTCCACCACTCGTCGACAAAGTCAGCCAGGTGGTGCGCAATGTAATGCACCTTCGGGGTCCAGTGCAACCCTAGGTACCCCTCGCCCCACTCCAACAGCAGATCCTCCACCTGATCCGTCAAAGTACGCACCTCCTTGATCTCGTCGTCGTCTAGGAAGCGAGCACGGCTGAGATGGAACAGACGATGGAGAGGCGAACAAATACGTCTGTAATCCTTAGCCCTGTCCTCCAGGATCGGATCCCCGTAGCTGATGTCTCTGAGGTGGTCTATGAGACGGGACGGGTCCTTCAGGAAATGAGACACATCATTTCCTGTTAGGATGCCTGCAAAGAAAAGTTCTTAGCACTATTATTCAGTGTAGATGTAGATATAGTTTCGGTGACAACGTGGAAATGAGGCCGGATGGATTTTTCCACTCTAATCGCCACTCCTGTTGGTAATCTTTTTTGTTGAGATTATCAATCGAATATCGATATCACTTCAACTCTCAAGATCGAACTTTTATAGATTGTTTCAGTTTTAAATGGTTTAGTTTTTTTTAATTACAAAACATTTTGTGTTCTATAGTTGGCCTACGGAAAAGTATGGAGAAAGAATCCTAATTTCATGTTATAAATCAAACAGATGTTTCCATTATAATCTATAATAAAAAAAAGTGACGTGATTCGGCGTGATTCGAATCATTTGCATATGCAGTACTGAATATTCTCGATTCCGGAATGTAAACTAACAAGAATAGGTGAGGGAGTTCACTCACACAGTTTTTCATCTTCCGATTGAATCCTAGCTCTCATTTTGACTTTTGCCCTAGAATGCAAACTTCAGTCTTGTTTACTTGTTTGTTTGTTGGCTCACCTGGGTTGCTCTAGAGAGACAGACAGGCAGACAGACATTACTCACCTCCGTGGTGAGATCTGATGCGAACTCCGGCTCTGTCACTGTCCTGCTTGAAGTCGCTGATGAACTCGAACTCGATCACCTCGTTCAGCACTTGCACCTCATACAGCCTCTCCTCCAGCTTCTCCACCTGCTCCTCCAGTCGCTTCATCACCACAGCTTCGTCCCTGTGGCACTCATAGCAAACGTACTGGTCTTTCGCGGTCAGCTTCCCTCTCATCCCGACACAAACAGCTTGATCCCAATGCGAGTTGCAACTGAAAGACATAAAGTTATATACAATACTCATAATCATAGTTCAGCAACTCACCTCTTGTTGGTGCACTTGCACCACGCGGACTTCTCTCCAGTGGAAGTCTGCGTGCGAAAAATGCACCAGGGAGTGCAGTCAGTCTTCTTCGGTCGCACTGAAGCCGCCTTCTTCCCGTCTGAATCGGTATCCACAGACACCAGAGAGCGAACGCTCTCTCATAGAGATCCTTCTCCTTCTCCAGTGGGTCCAGACTGCTGATCGTTTTTTTCGTCGTTCCACATCGCGTCCGTGAATGGGTCTCCACGTATCAGTCGACCGACCGCCTGAACACTTTACTGATAGAACATATATGGTAGATAACTGACCCGTCGAATGTCCTGTTCCAGCTGTTTGTAGATATCAGTCACCGGAGACAAGAAGAGATGCAATGGACTCGGACACATGATGAACTGAACAAACAACATACATACAAACTTCTCTGTGTATTAATACTGCTCCGCTTATCTCATTTCTACTGATCTTCTATTCCTCATTTACGATGATCGACATTTGACAACACATATCTCACTTGGTCCCATTGCGCCAATGGCTCCTCCACGTAGCCCAAGTTTTCTCGCGTGTCATCTGAGAGGAGTCCGAGATGACGACTACATCTCTCCTGACTGCGCAGCTGGGAGCACGTCTCTCCCTTCTTCAGCTTCACGGAGCTGACTGCACACTAAAACAACAATCCTCCCTCTCTCTCTCCCACCCTCCCTCTCCTTCTCTCTCTCTCTCTCTCTCTCTCTCTCTCTCTCTCTCTTTGTACAACGAACGACATGACACGGGTATCTGGAAGACGACGATGCCAGTCCGAGCATGCTCTGCATCCCCTTCAGATCCGAGATGAGCATCATCTTCAATGTGTGCACCTTCCCGTCCGACGTCACTATCTTCTCCATCTGATTCAGCTGCGAGAAGATAGACTGAAACGTTTTTGCATATTACATAGTCTTTGCAACATGACATGAGTTCAGATGAATTTTTCATGGTTTTTATGGTATTCACGTTGTCCTTATAAAGGCGAAGCCAGACCAGGCCACGACAGAACATTTCATTTTTCCTGAGAATGGGACGCAAAGACTTAATCTTTTCGAAAGTTCTGTGTTTTTTCGGAGTCTAGCTCTAGCCAGCATAAGTTTAGTCTGAATTATATTCAGTTTGGATTATATGTTATATGAGTATGTATTATTTGGTGTTCGAAAATGTTGGAGGACGTTTACAACCGCACCCTGTAACCCGCCGCGCCACAATGAGCTAAACCCCTTTTGCATATCGTAGCATGTCATTTCGGTAATGGGCTTTGGCTGGCCGATACATTAGAATGTCTTGTGGTATCCTTTATAAGCCGGCCGCTGGCCTTCTGCGTCAGATAAACGTTTACCGAGCTTGCCTTGGCTTTATTCTTGAGGACCTTAACTGGCGATCAGGAATAGTAGTCGAACGAGTGAGGGATTTCCACCGAGAGTTTGTGAACCGGTGTTGATTGTTTACCCGTTTTGAACGGCAGCTCGTGAGCGTGATTCGCCGAGATATGACGGCAACTGAAGTGCCTCAGGGGTCGGGTAGTGCACCCAAGGTGGAGCAGCCAGCGACGATGGCAGCCGCTGGTATGAAGGCTCCGGGAGCGTACGTACCGGGTTCCCCGTGGGGACTGTGGAAGATGATTTTTGAGAATTATATGGCGTTGAGGGGGATCACTGATCCCAAGGTGAAGAAATGGACCTTGATTCAGGAAGTAGGAGTGGCAAATTGCCAGATGTTGATGGGTCTGTTGGAAGGAAAGAATTTGGAAAGTGAGGAGGTGACGTATGAAACCTTGATGTCGAAGCTGTCTCGCCAGTTCGATCCGAAGAAGCTGTTGACAGCGGAGAGGTTTCAGCTATTGTCAATGAAACAGAAGAAGGGACAATCCCTAGCTCAGTTCTTCGCGGCTATCCAGGAGCAGGCCTTGGCCTGCAAGTTGGAGTCGGTGACGAACGTGAGGGATATGTTGTGCCAGATGGCATTCATTATGGGAATGGAGTCGGATGATGGCCGAATCCGCTTGCTGGAAAAGGAAGAACAGACAGCAGGCGAGGCCTTGGAAATGGCTCAGACCTATGAGAGAGTAGGAAACTCTATGGGGAAGATGATGGGAGTGCATCAAAACAAGGCTCCGCAGATGGGATTGTTCTCGATGGAGCGGCCCAGGTTCGGGAACCAGAGGGGTTTCCGTGGAACGGGAGGCAGTAAGGTCCCCGGTAATGGAGCTAACAACGGATGCAGGACATGTAAGTCCCACTCACACTCGGATAGGGAGTGTTGGAAGAAAAAGAAGCCCTGTCATGGTTGTGGACAGTTTGGGCACTGGCGAGACCAGTGTCCTAATGCAAGGAATGGCGGATGGGCAAAAAAGGGCATGGGTCATGTGGAATGTGACTCAGACGAGGAGGAACAGGATGAACCCAATATGGAGTTTTACGCTCTGCGAAAGGGTGGGGGGATAAGCACCCGGAAGGCAGCAAAAAAGCAGAGAGATAGGGTGGTCCCACCATTGATGGTGAAAGTCCAGTTAAAAGGCCAGGAAGACATGGAATTTTTGTGGGATACTGGAGCCGTGATGTCCACAGTAGACAAAATGAGTTGGGAACGGTGGGGAAAACCTACCCTGGAAGAGGTGAACTACCACGCGGTAGGGTATGGAGGACATAAAGTGAAGATCCTGGGAAGGATGAAAATGCCCGTGATAGTGGAAGGATGGCAAGGCGAGGTCGATCTAAATGTAATAGATACCCCAGCGAAACCCCTGTTGGGTAGAGACTGGATGGAGCAGATGGGCACGTGGGCCCCGGGAAGCATGATAAGAAGGGAAGTCAATGAAATCCAGATGTCGGTAACGGAGGAGCAAGAACGATTGATGAAAATCCTCGAGGATAACTGTGAAATCTTCGGAAACGATCTGGGGAAATATAATCTGGGCAAGATTGATCTAAAATTGAAGACGGGGGACATTCGCCCTGTGTATCGCAGAGCCCGGACGGTTCCATACGCCGTAACGGAACAAGTAGAGGAAAAACTGAAGGAGCTAGAGAAAGACGGAGTGATCACAAAGGTGGATCATGGAGTTTGGGCAACGCCGTTGGTGATAGTGCCTAAAGGGGAAGGAAAAATTCGTATCTGTGGAGATTTCAAGTCAACTGTAAATCCGGCACTCGATATAAACCAATACCCGTTGCCGAAGCCGGAGGATTTATTCCAGAAATTGAACGGAGGAAAAGTGTTCTCTAAAGTGGATTTGAGGGACGCATACAACCAGTTGGAGTTGAGTGAGGAAGCGAAGAAGCTGGTGGTAATTAACACCCATAAAGGGCTCTATGTGTACAACCGACTACCGTTTGGGATTGCATCGGCCCCGGCCATATTCCAGAAAACCATGGAAGAGGTTTTACAAGGAATAGAGGGGGTGGTTATATACCTAGATGATGTGACAGTCATGGGCCGGTCCAAGGAGGAACACTTGGACAGAGTGGAAACAGTGTTGTCGAGATTAAAGCAGGCAGGATTGAGAGTGAAACGCGAGAAATGTGAATTCTTGAAGAACAAGGTGGAGTTCTTAGGGCATGTCGTCACAGGGGAAGGGATTTTTCCTGATCAGAAGAAAATCGAAGCCATGTGCAAAATGCCGGCGCCAAAAACCATGAAGGAGCTAGAGGCGTATACGGGTATGATTCAGTATTACGGGAAATTTCTGAAGAACCTAGCGATGCTGGCGGCCCCCATAAATAAGCTGAAAAGGAAGGATGAGGTGTGGAAATGGGGAAAAGAACAACAGCAAGCGTTCGATAGTATCCAAAGGCTCTTGACGTCTGCGGATATGTTGACGCACTACGATCCACAGAAACCACTGGTATTGGCTACAGACGCATCTGAAGTCGGGATTGGGGCAGTACTGTACCATCGTGTTGGGGCAGTAGAGAAAGTCATTGCATATGCGTCCAGGTCTCTAACCAAGGAAGAAAGGAATTACGCACAAATAGAGAAAGAGGCGTTGGGAATCATCTATGGAATGGAAAAATTTCAAAAATATGTGTACGGAAGGAGGTTTCTGCTACTGACAGATCATCAACCATTGGTCCGCATTTTCGGGGATAAATCACAGATCCCAGTAATCGCGGCAAGAAGGTTGCATAGGTGGATGCTAAAACTGTCCGAATACTCGTTTGACATCGAGTACAGGAGAACGACGGCGTTTGGAAACGCCGATGGGCTCTCGAGACTGCCAAACCCACTTGAACTACCTATGAAGGAGAGAGTAATAGAGGAGTTTGGAGTGTACTCGATAGAGCAGGAAAAGGTGGAAAAAGCGGTGTTAAAGATGGAAGTGTTGAAAACGGCATCACAGAAGGATGCTAACATGAAATGGATAACAAATTGGCTAAATCAAGGAAGGGCACCGGACGGTCAAATACCGGGGGGTTTCCGTGATAAGTGGAACGAATTAGCCGTAATTGAAGGAGTGATGTTTTGGGGAAACCGGGTTGTGATCCCTGAAGAACTGAGGAAGTCCGTAATAGAAGGACTCCATGCTACCCATTATGGAGCCGAAAGAATGAAGGCATTGGCTCGGAAGAAGATATGGTTTCCGGGAATGGAAGCGTGGATTGAGGAGAGAGTAAAAACTTGCGAGATCTGTGCGAAGTGGGGGGAAGAACTGCCAAAGGTACCCCTATCCGCATGGGAGGAACCGACTAAAGCCTGGGAACGCATCCACATCGATTTTTGTGGACCAGTTGAGGGATACATGTGGCTGGTGGTGTATGATGCATTCAGTAAATGGCCGGAAGTCATCAAGATGACACGGATTACCACAGGGAAGACTATTGAAGCACTAGCGGAGTTGTTCAGCAGATTTGGACTGCCCCAGATGATAGTGTCCGATAATGGTCCCCAGCTGGTGTCCAAGGAGTTCAAAGAGTTCTGTGAGCAGAAGAACATAGCCGCGGTAACAACTCCGGCGTATCATCCCAATAGTAACGGGGCTGCTGAACGGTTCGTGAGGACCTTTAAGAAACAAGTGAAGAAGATGGCTGAAGAACATCGAGAATGTTTGGAAGAACGGGTACGGAAATTGCTGTTCCAATATAGGATTACCCCGCACCCCGCTACGGGAAAGGCACCATGCGAAGTCCTGATGGGACGTGAATTGAGGTCGGCTTTGGATTTTGAAAGAGAAAAAGCCCGTGGGGGAATATGGAGGAGCGAATATCTGGCTCAGATGAAGAAAAACCACGACCAGCATGCCCGAGAGCGAAAGTTCGAAGTAGGGGAAGAAGTTTATGTACGGTGTACACCGTTGGAAGACGGGAACTGGAAACAGGGAGTGATAACAGGCGTAGAAGGACAACGAGTATTTCGGGTCTACACGACCGAAGGAGAGAAAAGGGTACATCTTGAACAACTGAAGCCATACAAAGGAAGTTGGGAAGATTGGGTGATAGAAAAGAAACAACCCGAATCTCCCAACATGGTGCCATCCGAAGTTAGGGATACAAGTGAGGCGAGCTCAACCCGGGTTACCGAGACGGAGAACGGGGAGAGCAGGAAACGAAAAACCAGCGAGATACCGTTGACACCACAGATTAGGAAATCAGTAAGGGAGGTAAAGCGACCGAGAAGGTTCTTGAATTGGGTAGAAATGAGGCCTGATTGGAATAGGAGGCCAGAGAATAATGGCGGCATTGGACTTGCAGTGCAGGCTAATGACCAACTGGGAAATTTGCATGGAAGGACGGGGGGATGGACCGTACAAAAGACGGCGGAGAGGGGGTGGGGGCAGTCCGACACGAATGTCGAGTCGCCGCCCCCAGCCACCTGCGTCGCCTCGCAAGGAGAAGGAGGGCAACACTCCTCCGAGGACCCCCGGAAGGGATCGGAGCAGCAGCTCCGAGAACAGCCCGGTCAGGCCCCCGTTCCGATCCCGGTCTCGGTCGGTATCTTCGAGTCGCTCGGGCAGCCCGTCCCTGGCCACGGCCCGCAGCCGCTCGGTGTCGAGTTCCAGGTAGTAGATAATGACCAAGGAAAGGTTGAAATTTCGATGATTAGGGAGATGACGGGAGACGATTCGGCTCCGCAGGACCCGGCGGAGGAGCCGCCGAGGAGGGAGTCTCGGCCGCCTCGTCTGCAGAGGCGCCGCGAGTACGAGAACAGGAGCGAGAGGAGGGGACGGGGTGGAACCCGCCCGCCTCCGCCCGCGGTGCAGCGCTACATCCTGGGCACCCTGTCGACAGCCATGTTTGGATCCGACGTGACCAACCGCTCCTCGCGTCCCAACTACTCGCACCGGGAAGGCAACCCCCACTGCCGCTGCAACGGGTGCTATTTCAAGCGTCGGGGAGGAGGAAAGAAATAGAAGATGTACTAGTTAGATAGAATTCGTGACCAAGTTGTGGGTCGTATGTGAACGAATAAATGAGATTAGAGCCAAGGAATGGCTTTGGTGTGTGTTGTGGGGGTTTTCGGGGAAGTTGGCGGAGTAGCGGATCATCAGGGAGCGGGATCGTCGTCTTCGCCTCCAGTCGTCGTCTCTCGTCACCTTCAGTCAAGAAAGAAGAGGAGGCCGTTTAAGGAGGGAGATGTTGGAGGACGTTTACAACCGCACCCTGTAACCCGCCGCGCCACAATGAGCTAAACCCCTTTTGCATATCGTAGCATGTCATTTCGGTAATGGGCTTTGGCTGGCCGATACATTAGAATGTCTTGTGGTATCCTTTATAAGCCGGCCGCTGGCCTTCTGCGTCAGATAAACGTTTACCGAGCTTGCCTTGGCTTTATTCTTGAGGACCTTGAGGACCTTAACTGAAAACATTTGTTCTTGCCACTTACCTCAAAGTGATGGCGAAGCAAAGTAGTGTTGTCGTCACCAGAGTAAACACCTAACGGATACCAGTTGTAAGTCGAATTGACCTGCTTCTCCTTTCTCCTTTCTGTTTGCGAAGGACAGTAGCAGCTTGGTTATCTTCCCTCCTGCAACATTAATCCATTATACTATATACATATCCATATGCATATACATATGCATATTCTTCTCTATATCTTTCCATATCTACCTTTGTCCATCCCGACCCGCAACCACAGGTCATCTCCGAAGTCCTCTTCGTCACTCAGCTCGCTCAAAGTGAGTTCCAACAACTTAGTCGCGAACTGCTTCACATCATCAACCTGACAATATCTCTATTTCAAAACCCTCTCGCGATTTAACATTTCACCTTTACTGAGTCACCAAACACCTTGGACTTTGTCTCGATGAGGTCTGACTTGGAGATGAGTCTGCGAGAGTGGACGTACTCCTCGTACACGGCGCGAGTGTTGAAGATGTTCAAACCGAACTGTCCGAGCACGACGCGCATCTTCTGTCGTTTGCGCTCCGACAAGTGGCAGTGAGCCACCAGATCAGCCTCCAGAGCTATAAAAAGTTCCACCTGTAAACCCATACACATAGAGGATTCTAATTTCCAAATGTCGACTTTCTTTACTCACCAACATCCATTAGGTGTCTATGTACAGAAGGGGGCGAGGAACAAGTGGATACTTCTTCTTGTACGCCATGCAAAGTGCGTCCTAAAAGGATACCGTGAACTGGAATGTTAATGTTCTTATTCACCTCAAGTACTTGGATGAGCTGCTCTGCCTCCAACACCATCAGTTCCTGACTGTTCACCCCCAGTCCCTTGCCTTCAACTATTTGCATAGCCACCTGCACCATATCCGCTCTGTTGCTGTAAAGAGAATACTCTCTACTTCTCTCCTTCCTCTCCACTCACGCTTTCTCTTTTCTTGCCCACATGTTGTTTCAAACCTTTGATCAATCTCGCCATATATGTCAATCCATCTCACCCGTGCTGTTTTTTCTTCACTACTGTCTTCTGCGGATTGGGCAATCTGAAGTAGTACTTCAGCGGACGATTCGGAACTTGTTGGACGTAGATTCGTCCTTCCAATTGCCTTATCTCAATCTAAACGGGCATTCGTAAACAAAATAATCCCGAAAAATATACCTTTTCGTCATCAATATGCACCAGATGGTTACTCTCTTCTATCCCAGTTCCCTCTACCCACTCATTAGACACATCTACTTCCTCCTCCTGCTCCATCTCACCCATCTCTCCCTCTTCCTCTCCACCATTCAAATTCATATCGAAAGCACTGTCACCCTGGTTCATATCCATGAGAGGAGACCGGAGAGGACTGTTGGAAAATGTTTGGTACCGCGAGGGAGAGGGAGACTGTACATCCGTCTGTGTCTCAATTGACATGCAGATGGGAGAGGTACACTGGACACCAACGGATCTCATAGCGACAGAAGGAAGAGAGGGAGGCTGGGGACGAGGAGGGTGAGGAAGTACTGTGACCACAGGAGAAGAAGCACTGCTTTGCAGGGGCAGGCTGGTCGATGATCCAAGAGACGCACTTCTCCGTTCAGTCTTCAGCGCCTTCTTCCGTTCGCGAGCGAGTTGCAGCTGTAGCCGACGACTCGCACTTGCCTTCTGTACGTGCGTCTTCACTCGAGCCACCTGACAAGACTCACACTACTCCACCGATTTATACACATACCCAGTCCTCTTTGAAATGAACCACCATACGCATGAACACGCTTTATTTCATGAATAAATGGATCCAAAACATAAAACAACAAAGTACATACATATTCAATTACTGTTAACAAAACAATATGTATTTCTCCTCGTGCTTCCCTCCCGTCCACTTCGCTAGCTTCGCAGGCCCCCTGAAAAAACGTCACTATTGTATCAAATTGAAACATTCATTACCCTACCCTATGTATTCCTCTTTGCGCAACAAGACAAAAACAAATACTGTTCATGCATACCTTCTATTCTAGTAGCGTGTCCAGTTGCGGGTAAGGCGGTGTGTACGTCGACGCGGGCAAACTACAATAATCAATAAATATATAGATATAAATATGAATATATATAT
>CAWZYM010000030.1:0-147500 GCA_963966185.1 Rhabditoides inermis | reverse complement strand
AAACTCTATCAGACCCGTCCAGTTTGCCTTCTTGAAATCGTAGCCCTTTACTGGCTTCTCCTTTCGATTCTCGCATCGAATGCATGTGTCAACCATAATGGGTTCATGTTCTTTCTCGACAGGAGCGAGGTGCTTCACTCCAGCTATCCTCACTCGCCTGCTCACCATCATAATATCAATCAATCGGTTTCGATGTGTCACGTGTGAAACGACTTGTTTCATCGAGTGTTCAGCACACACCTCCTTGAGGTTCGCCGACTCACTATTGTTCCAACACACATTCATATCTCCTCCGATAATCACATCCATCAATTTATCTCTCTGAGATAGCCACGAGTCCAGCTCATCAACAAACTCCTCAATCTTAGCTGCCGACATAGCTTTGGTTGGGCTACGGTAGACTGAGGCCACCACGAACTGACTCCTTTTCTCTCCCCTGCATTTCACCGCCACTAATTCCAAAGCAGTCTCTTCCTTCACCAGCGAGGGGCGCAACGCACTGTTCACATACAGTGCCACTCCCCCTCCTCCCGCTGTCCGGTCCTTCCGGAACAGTTCATATCCGGCCACTTTCAATTCTTTGCTCTCTATTCCTCTGTCCAACTTTGTCTCTTGTACTCCAATCACGTGCGGTTTGTACGTGTCCGCCACTCTCCTCAGATCGTCTATCTTCCCTCTCAATCCGTTGATATTCAGTGATATCATGCGCACACAAAGGGGATCACTCTCTCCCGTCTCTACTACGACACTCTCCAGCACAGCCCGTTTCCCCTTAGGGCGAGTGAGCGGACTGTCAAAGAAGAGTCCATCGAGATCGGGAAGAGTTGAGTGACTGCCATGCAGTTCACACTCAGAACACACCCATGACGTCATTCCCTCCTCAACCCTCTTTCTCTCTTCCCTCGTCATTCCCGTGCACCTCCCATGGGTTTTGTTCCAGCATGTTGCACATGCATACACATTCTCCCCCAAGTCACCAATACACACTGCACAACTCGCACTTGTTCCCGGCCCATCTCCATTTCCATTCACTTTCTCCATTACGCTCGTGTTCGACGACAAGCACGAGGCAGGGGCCGTCCGCGCCTCCTCCTTATCAACTGGTATCACAGACCAGAGGGGATGCTGAGTGATCGGTGCGCACGCACACCTGGATCACACACACAGCAGAGCCACCTCTCTCCACACAGAGAACAGACCAGACTGACTCTCTCTCGCCAGGCAGGGGCCGTCCGCGCCTCCTCCTTATCAACTGGTATCACAGACCAGAGGGGATGCTGAGTGACCGGTGCGCACGCACACCTGGATCACACACACAGCAGAGCCACCTCTCTCCACACAGAGAACAGACCAGACTGACTCTCTCTCGCCAGGCAGGGGCCGTCCGCGCCTCCTCCTTATCAACTGGTATCACAGACCAGAGGGGATGCTGAGTGACCGGTGCGCACGCACACCTGGATCACACACACAGCAGAGCCACCTCTCCACACACAGAGAACAGACAAGACTGACTCTCTCTCGCCAGGCAGGGGCCGTCCGCGCCTCCTCCTTATCAACTGGTATCACAGACCAGAGGGGATGCTGAGTGACCGGTGCGCACGCACACCTGGATCACACACACAGCAGAGCCACCTCTCCACACACAGAGAACAGACAAGACTGACTCTCTCTCGCCAGGCAGGGGCCGTCGCGCCTCCTCCTTATCAACTGGTATCACAGACCAGAGGGGATGCTGAGGGACCGGTGCGCACGCACACCTGGATCACACACACAGCAGAGCCACCTCTCCACACACAGAGAACAGACAAGACTGACTCTCGAGCGATAGTTTTCGATGTGCCTCGCTTGCGATAGTTTTCGATGTGCCTCGCTTGCAGTTCGAAATACGGTGCCATACCGTCTGCCTCACTTGTTTCAAACGTGATAGAGACCGTAAATTCATGAAACAATCGCAGATCTCTCTATTCCTTTCCCCATCTGTCCTCTCTCTCTCTCTCTCTCTCTCTCTCTCTCTCTCTCTCTCTCTCTCCTCCCCCCTCTCTCTCTCACCTTCCCCCCCCTCTTTCCTCCCCCCCCTCTCTCTCTCTCTCTCCTTCCCCCCTCTCTCTCTCCTCCCCCCCCACCCCCCCCCCTCTCCTCCTCCTCTCTCACCATCTGGATCCCTTCCTCATCACATTCCCGTAGAACGAGTTGAGGATGCACTTGTGTGCCAGCGATTCGTACAGCACCACGCGACTCTGCGCAGACTGAAACACACACAGTTCGCCGTAGCAACGCTCCGCCCCTTCAAGCCCCGCCCACTCGCCTTGAGAGCGCCGACGTCGTCGTTGGGCAGGTGGTCGAGTGCGTTCTTGGCCTTGTTGAGCAGCTCCTTGTAAACGGTTTTCGACTAGTGACCTCCTAGGGTATCTCTGATATCATTTTGGTCACCATCGGCTTCTGTGACCTAAACTACACTCCATGTTAGCCAACTCGCGCTGAAGGGTATACGATACACATGGAGAACGCGAATGAACGTACCGAAGGAACTATGATGAGTGCGTACGGTCCCTCGCCGTGCTCGAAACGCATCGCAATCTCCTGCCATCTGCCATGCGTATGTCGATGAATCCAAGCAATACACGTACACTCACATGTTCGAGGCAGAACATGATCATGGGAAGGGCGAAGGTGAGCGTCGTCACCCATCTCAAAATTGCGAAAAAGAATTACTGATAATGTTTTCTTTGAATGTATACATACAGACCATCAACTGCATAAACACTACTCAACAAAAAAAACAGAGAGAAAACAGTTGCTCGTCATTGAAAACAGCTGTTCGTGACGAACCACAATCGCCGGAGAGTCGTCAATCCGCCCACCACCCGTCAATCCGACCACCACCACCGAAAGTCACCTGCCGAGTCTACACCTGTCGTCGTTTGAACTGGAGAAATGGCGGGAACAGTGGAGTATTGTATCAGAGTGAGTAGAGTGAAAAAGGTATCAAAATAATATTATTTCTATATTTTGCAATAAAACACGATCGTTACAAAACAAGGCAAAAACAAGGCACGGTGATATCGATAAACATGATATATAGAAATGGAGAGGATTGAAATAGACACATCATGGGGAAAGATTGAGAGACAACATGGATTTGGAACGAGGGAAAGATTGAGCAATATGGTGCAACTGTAGATACAGATACACCGGGAAGCGAAAAAAAAAGACAACGAATGAAAAGAGAGAACATGAGTGAAAAATACCGCGCCTCATAGAGAGAATGACATTCACCGGTTTTATAAAACAGAGTCAGGACAGGACAGGACAATGTGGACAAGGACGGTGAATGTTAATAAAACAGAAACTTGACACAGAGTTTGAATTCAAATACCAAAAACTAATAGGAAGTCCGCGGGTGATAAGACGGTGTACAAGTGCGCGTCTACTTCTCAGCAAGCTGCAAAAAGTACAATGCACTTCTATCTCCTTGCTTTTCGTTCCCACTCACCTTGCCCTGTTCATTGATGGTGAGGTTACGGGCAGCGTCCGTCAGCGTCACGTGCTGCTCCTTGTCCATCACGACGAGCTTGCGTTTGAGTAGTTGTTTCAGCAGCCGCCGCGCCTTGTTACCACTGTAATAACGTAAAAATCAGTCAGGATGAACACGGACGTGTCATGCATATAGAAACAAGACCGCACTCACTTCATGAAGTGAAACGAGAGATTGCACTGCCTCCTCGTACGACGATCGATGTCCAACCTGTGAACGACACCACACCGGTCCAGCGTAAAGATGAGAAGAGCGTCTCTCCCACTTCTGAAACACTTTTTTTGCCTTTTATAATCAAAGTCGCTCCCGATGTTAACGTGCCGACCACTTACGCCCTTATCGGTGAGTGCGCTAGCGTCGACGTCGATCGTGTTCTTCGGAACGTCAGGGTCCTTGGTCTTCTCTTCCAGCAGAGCACGTCCAATGTTCGAAGTGTGGCAGTCGAGGAAGCGAAGGTGTGCATTTGCTTTGTCGAGGATGGATTGGTCAAACTCCTTGACCGCAGAATTTCCCGGGCACTGAAAGCAGGATACATTCAATGTTTAGTATCCATGTGTCCTACTAAGCACACACCTCGAGCAGAGCAGTCCGATGCGCTCTAGAAGCGGCAGAGAGCGCCGCCTTCAGAAGAGTCCTCCTATTGACCAGTGACTTGTAGAACTTGTCCAACTCGGATCCCTCCGGCTCCGCCACCGTCTGATCCATGACATTTTTCTGAAAAGTCTTCATGTCTGGTGCATAATCAGTAGTATACGCAGCTATGTGTTTGTAAACGTTGTAGGCCCTATCTTTCCATCCTCCTGTTCCTCTTTCCTCTCTCCCTCTCCTCACCTTCTCTCTCTCTCTCTCTCTCTCTCTCTCTCTCTCTCTTCTCTTTCTCTTTCTCTTTCTCTCTCTCTCTTCCTTCCCCTCTTTATCTTTGAATGACTATAAATACTGAAAAAAAACTATAATGACACACCAGATGGTCACATGATTCGTGAGAAGAAGAGCGACCGCGGCAACCCTCTTTTCTTCTCTGTGATGTGCAGCCTGCTGGCACGTCTCCCATCGCCACTTGGCGATAGAGTTGTTAATAGCGACTGCTCTCGATGTAGCTGATTCCAGAATATCCTTGAATTTCTGAAACCAAATTGTATTTAACCCCCATCATTCATAGTCTTTCCAAACTGTTCGTCTTCCCGTCGCCATCTTCCATTGTGAGTGTGCATTCGTGTGCAAGTAACTAATAATAGCGCACCTGCGTGTTGTCTTGACCGAGGGAGAGGCGTGTGCAGATGAATAGTCTGCGAGACCTGCAACCAAGACAAAATATTCTTTTCGTAAGAACGGACCACCCGGCGGTACTAGAAAAAAAGTGACCGCCTCGGATTTTGATGAAAACTTATAAGTAGGTGTAAATGGAGGCTAGAAACATTTCTGTTAAGGTCCTAGGTCGCGAAACTCATCATTATTTGGGACGGAGTGTTCACAGTCCGCCAATGTTCAACCTTATATTTGACCAATATGGGCCTCTATAACGGGAACGAGATCAGCATGAAAAAGTTGCGTGAATATGTGTACAATAAAGTGGCAATGGAGAAATGTTCTATCATCAAGGCCATTCATCCCATTTTAGACCAAATATGGAAATTTTTCAATTTTTCCGACTTAGATGCATATTAGACCAATAAGATGAGCTCTAATTTGGATGACACTAATTACAAAGTTGTTTGGAATGATGAAACAAAGAGTTTCATGGATACAGATTGTAGTTATCACGCCAAAGAACCGAGATCATGTTTGGCATGTTAAAAAAGTTCAAAAATGAGTTTCGCGACCTAGAACCTTAACAGAGATGTTTCTAACCTCCATTTACACCTACTTACAAGTTTTTTTATCAAAACCCGAGACGGTCTTTTTTTTTCTAGTACCGCCGGGGTCCGCCTGAGGTCGGTTCTTACGAAAAGAGCGTGATATAAAATACTACATAATAATTACTAGAAAGACTCACATAGAGTGGTGTACGGCCAGGCCGTGGCGGCTGCATCACCCGATCCCTATCCAGCCTCATCGTCGCACAACTAAGCCATCGCAATAACTAATATTAGCATATGTTGTTCCTGCTAAGCTATAAATAAAGGGCGTTCCACCCGTTCATCCGTACAGTCAATTCGCCCAATGTTTACCAGACACCATTTGAGGCATCAGTAACCTGCTATCAGTCTGAGCAATAGTACTGTTCATCCGCGATGAGCCAGTTCCGTGGATTCCGCGGATTCCACGGGATCATCGGAATTTCTGTGACTGTCTCGCCACTTTTCTCTGATCTCACAAAATTCATTAAAGAACAAACGTTTATATACTCCAACAGCTCCTTGCTTCTGGAGATGAAAAGATTGATATTGAACTTCTTGGTGGCGTTTACAATCTGGGCGTGGAGAGCGGACTCGCTGCTGAAACAGACGTGAACCACTCAAAAATCGGCCAAATATACTTGCATTGTAAAGATTCAGTTTCAATGCAAAGTCCTGACTGAGTGATAAGGTGCCGATAATCATATATGGTCATAATCGACATAAAGACCTACGTAGTCAAGGGAGGAAGTACGGAATCCTAGTCGTTCACGGCAAGGATGATCTTGTCCATCTGTTCGAACTGAAAAAAGCACGAAATGTATATGCGTTTGAGTAAGTTTCACGAATAACAAAATCACAATGAAAATATACTGAATATCAAGAAACGCTACTAACCATCATCCGATGTTTTCGATTTAACCGCTCTTCCGCTTGATCATCAGAGGTCATGAGAGTGTCGCTCGGGCCGTCTTTATTCTCCTTGGGACACTCGCCGTCGCTCTCGCCGTCGCTTTCGCTGTTGCTCTCGCTGTCGACATTCATCTAGAAAATGAAGACTTGTTCAGTGCTCTAATAAAAAAAAACCCTATGAGAGCAGGTCGCCTTCTAGTTGTCGACTTTGACTAGATACACGCCTTCTCCTTTCGTGGCTCGCTGGCGGACGGAAAGGAGGCTTACTGGAGTCCAGAAAAAGAATGAACAACCAAATCAAAACCTCTACATACTGAATATCTGAAAACGTTACTCACCTTACAAATCTTCTTCTGTACAGGCCCCTTGCTCGCACTGAACTCGGCCTCCATTTCGTCCTCACTGACCTAAAATAGGATGTAATGATCCTTTCTAAATAGGAATGTTGCTCTTACATAATACTACTATAATCGCGATTAATCACAGGTGTTCCACTACTGCTGTTAGGAAAAGCCCATTCCCACAGACACCAACTAAAAGCTGTTCGAGCCACAGTCCGAGCGCGTCGGTGAGTGGCATATGAGATACAGAAATTGGAATCAGTTAACGAAATATTTTATATATATCTTTATTCATACGTAGTTATGGTAGCGATACAATATGGTTGAAATGCGCGGTACAGAACTAAGAGGAGTTTCGACAGGGTTCTGAGGCTACTCGATCCTTGCCCAGACGATGCGCAGACAGACCAAGGGATTTCTGCCCCCAGACACTGTTGATTAGAGCAGCGTATGCGGGGGTAGGAAACCTTTCATACCACTTACCAGGATGGGGTTCGCGGCCGGTGGGATAGACCCTCCCACTGATTTCACTCCCCTCTCCACTCTACAAATGATGGCAAGAGCACGTTTATGACTATATTCTAGTTGGATCTACAATGTTCAGTTGATTTATTTGAGACTTTATAAACTTGGTGACACGACTTTGAATGCGCTTTTGTCTGACACAAGGACAATGTGACTAGGCAGCTTATTCCATAAATTGTGTACTCGGAAGAGGAAAGAAGATTGTGATAGGTGGGTGCGTGCACTGCTCACAAGTTTCAGACCATGTCCGCGGTTTTGTTCCCAGACGTCCACTATTCGATAAGAGCCAAAAATAGAATAGGATTCACGTAAATGTAACCGTAAATATAACTGTGTGTCAGAGATAAGTCAGTAAACAACCGCCTCATATACAAAGTATCCATTTCCAAAATGGCTAATCTTTTTGAATAAGTCTCATGGAGTAAGAGGCATTTCGTGAAACGCCTTTGAACTTTTTCTAACATGTTCACATAACCATTATTCATATTACAATATATTTCGCATCCAAATTCTAATATCGTCTAACTTTATGTACATAAAAGTTGCGCCAGAGTTCAAAGTCTTTCACGAAGACCTTCTTCACCATTGTAGCTAATGAAGCCGCTTTTCGTGTTTGTTTCTTTACGTGGGCCTCGGGACTAAGATCATACATAAACTGAAATCCGAGATCACGTATTGTTCTAACAGACTCCAGTTGTTGTCCACCAACATTGTACGTGTGTTGCAAGTTATTTTTACCGAAATGCATGATTTGGCACTTAGAAACGCTCAATGACATCTGTCGATTACAAAACCATGAAGACACAGTTTTTAAATCAGATTCTAAGCGCGTGACGCTGTCGGAATGTTCACTGGAGATGAAAACTTTCACATCATCGGCGTACATAAGAAATTCACAATTTTGTATGGCTTCGCCTATATCGTTCACGTATATTAAGAATAACAATGGTCCGAGTACGCTCCCTTGTGGTACGCCAGAAGTAACTTTTAACCACGAGGACATACTGTTTTTGATTCGTACATATTGCAGTCTATCGGATAAATAATTTTTTAACCATTGGAGAAGTGGGCCCCTGATACCGTAAGAGGAAACAATTTGTATCAACTCCTATGTTCAACGACATCAAAAGCTTTAGATACGTCTAGATAAGCAGAGTCTACAGAATATCCCAGATCCAATTTAGCTATAAGATATTTGCTTGTATTCAATTAATTGAGCAGTGGTGGAGCGGTTGTTCAGAAATCCAAACTGTTTCGGCGATATTAGATTTGTTTGCCAGAGATGATTACGTATTTTATAAACAATGATCCTCTCAAATGCTCTACACGAAGTACACGTTAGACTAATAGGCCTGTAGTTGCTGGTGATTTTGATGCAGACAAGAGAATGTGTCTCATTTAAACAAAATGCGCCGTCTGCTAACACCGTCTCTGATCTGGACAAAATGTTCAATTGATCTGAGAGATCTCACCTGGCCCTTCTTGACCCTTCCATTATCACCACGAGAGGCAGCTATGAATCCAGATGCGAAGCTCATCACCTATAAAAAACAGTGTGGGTTCACCAGGGTGAAAACTTCATACTTCAATACACATATTTAAAGATTTCATATAGACTAAAAAACAAAACAACGCGATCGCGAGAGGCGAATATACAACACTCCAATTGGTGTGGGGTAAGTGCAATACTTTGCATTATAAAATGCGGAAACTATATCCGCTAACGATAATGTGAGTTAGGAGAGGATGCGGCACTAGACATGACGGATAGAAGTTAAAATGAGTAGGCAGACTGAACCAACACCTGATTGAAATGAGAGAGAATGATATGGCGACGCTCGGATGGAGAATGATCGGCCAATCGATTGCAAAACTGTAGGAGTCGCGAACGAGGAAGTGATAATGTGAGTGAAAATTCGCGATGTGCGGTCAGTGGAAGCGAAAGTGAGAGACCCGTGCGGCGCTAGACATGCCGGATAAAAAGAAGACGATTGCCAATGGGGAAGGGAATGACGGAGAAAAGTGGGAGAGCAATAGATCATCTGTGTCAACCAACACCCTGATTGCTACGAGAGGGAATGATATGGAAACGCTCAGAAAGAGAATGATCGGCCAATCGATTGGAAAACTGTAGGAGTCGCGAGACGAGGAAGTGATAATGTGAGTGAAAATTCGCGATGCGGTCAGTGGAAGCGAAAGTGGGAGACCCGTGCGGCGCTAGACATGCCGGATAAAAAGAAGACGATTGCCATTGCCAAAATATTATAATATAATTTTGTTTATATATTATGAAATGAAACTCACTATATCAGAATTCTCTGACATAGCGCTAGCCACACGACAACGACACACACTCCGGTTGCAACCCTACAACGAATAAGTATCAATTTATATAATAAAGAAACATAAAAAAAACACACAACAAATACGCTAAAAAAAACACAACAAGAATTGTCACCTTTGTTATTATAAAATATGAGGAGCCCGAATATTGTGTTTCACCGTACACATGAATTCATTGTGGGATCCATTTCAAAAACAATTTTTTTTTGTTGACAAACTCAAAAATGCGCAAAAATTTGCCAAATTTAATCCAGGAAATATGCCAATCATCTGCATGTTTCCTGGAGTAATACGATGAGTATAGGTGGTTGATAAGCGAGTGGCGGTGCCGCAGGGTATCTTCCCTTACATGATAAAAGCGAGAATGACTGATCAGTATACTCAATCATACTGACAATCGCCCTCATCATGCCCTCATCATCTTCTACCACTACCAAGCGTACCGTGAGTAAATGTATTCCACTGTGCAATGCTTAATTAATGTTTAGTATACTTGTCCGGCTGCGGAAACGAGCTAGGGAAAACCACATACTTCGCACACAAGAAAGCGCGCTGCGGCGAAGGCAACACCTTCTACGACCGCACGGCCGAACAGCGCAACCAATCGAAGGGTGAGAGAGAGAGAGAAAAGAGAGAGAGAGAGAGAGAGAGAGAGAGAGAGAGAGAGGACAATTAATATAGTAGAGGATATTATGAAGGTGATTCATTATAGACACTGCGAAGAGAGCTCTCTCCTGCCCCGTGCCCGATTGCGCATCCGAGATGTCCTCTCAGACCCTGCTGATCGAGCACCTTCTCCGCCACGAATACTCCGTCGAGACGGAAGTACAAGAGATCGATGGACGGGACCTGAAGGTGAATATTAGTTGTCTTACATACTGAATAAAGAAGACAGTTCAGGATTTCGTCGAGAAATTGTCCGGGCTTGGATCGAACTTCCGTATCAGTAGGACATATACTAGCAAGGACGGCAGCTACACCATTAGCTACTATAATTGTTCGAAGGTTGGAAAGTACAAATCGAAAGCGACAGATGGAGAGGTAAAGTGATTTATAAAAAAAATCTAATGATTTTTTTATTCAGAATGCCCGCGCTAGCCGTCCTACCATCAAGACAAAGTCTTGTTGCACCGCGTTTGTAGCGGCCACTACCTACCACTCCACCAACAAGTGTGTCATTAACAGAATATCCTCATCAGTACTAAATGATTGTAGGTCTTCCGTTCGATACTGCTGCACCCACCTCCATCCGGTGAACGAGCGAGAGCTGAAGCTACCGACTGCTGCACGCCGTATCATAGAGCAGGGCTTCGACGACCGGCTGCCCAACGACCAGACTCTGAAAAAGATCACAGGTGCGTCAGAATGTGAAACAGTTGTAAAAACAACTATCATACAGAGTTCGCCGGACAGGAAGTCGCGAAGGAGTGCGATGATCACAGCAACCCCTCCAAGCCGACCTGCTACGCGCGCATCCTCGGTCGCATCATCCTCATCCGCGCCCTCGACTTCCTCCTTGTCAGCTGTCGCCGTCGACGCGTCTTCCACCTCCGCCGCCCCGGCCGCCCATGTGTTGCCGCAGAGAAGGGAAACGCGCAAGAGGAAAGTGGAGAAACAGAGGAGTACAGGATACGCAGGTAATCATTGTACATAACATACAATCGCAATTCACTCACCCACTCCTTTCAGCTCTCCTCGTGAGCAAGAAGAGCAAGGTGGGTAGGCCGAAGGCGGCGTACGTCGACGCGGAGAAGACCAGCCAGGAACTCAAGGAGGAGGCATGCTTCGGATGCGGGCTCTCCGGTTCATCACCTGACACAGATGATTGGATCGAGTGCACTCTCGACTCCTGTTCCGGTGGTTCCATGCTCATTCCAAGTGCCTATCACTTCCTGACTCTGACATACCCGACTTGCTCCTTCCCAATTCAAAGTTTCTATGCACTCACCACTAGCCACTGTACATACTTCACCCCACCACACACCTGTTACTGTAGCTCCTGTTGCTCCGTTGATCCATTCGTTCGCGTCGTTGTTCTTCTTGTTTCGCATTGTACACATTCCAATATCATATTACAAATATTCTTATAAATAAAGTAAATTGTTAACAAATACAAGAAAGACAAGGAGAATGGAGAGAAGACCGATCGGAAGCTGTTCAGCGCGCGCATTAAGGAATGCTTTATAAGTTGTACAACTTCCAAAAGAGAGCAAATATACAACCTAGTAGTTGTACTGAAATACTACAAACAGATGTGATATCTTTAACACAAAACATGAATGAAGATAATACTTGCAACCAGTTTCCTTGAAATTTACAACTTCCCACTCAATTTTTCATAATTACGCATTCATCAATGTATTCAGAACACCTAGAGAATTGAACGAGCCTTCATTTGTTGAATTTCGTTAAGTTGTGACCGAGAAATTATAAAATAACTGAAAAAGCGAGCGCCCGTTTCCGCCAATTCCCCCAAATCATCCCATTCTTATCTCGCAGTAGCGTAGTATACACCCTCTACTCCACCTTATAGGAGTGGTTCGGTCTTAGTACTAAGGGGCGTCTACTAATTTTATTTGTCAAATGTTCACATTTTCGAACGATTTCCCGTCTTTTTTGTTTTGTTTTTGCATCTTGAACCGTCATTTCATGATTTGTTTTGCGCTAGTTTGCATCTTGAAGATAGCTAGTCAAAATAAGTCCCGCCTTATTTTTGGTCAATTTTTGTATTTTTTTTATGTTATGTCACGTTTTTATCGTTTAATATGATAGACACATGTATGTGCATATAATGAGTACGTTTCACTGCGCCTGTATTGTTTGCACGTGCCACTCGCGATTGTTTGTCGTAGAACTGCAAATGCGCGAACCGATTCTCCCCTCCCTACAGGGGCATGTCTGAACTTGGCTGATCTGCGTGCGCGTATGAAGGCTCTGAACGACGAGCTGGGCTCGTCCTCCTCCCTGCCCCCTCGGCGGCTGCGCAGGCCAACGCTGCCCTCCCGCCCGCCAGGGAGAAGATCGCCAAGATGAGCGCTGAGGTACACACATTTGCAATGTTGTACTATGATGAATTACAGTGCTGTATTTTTATATTTTCAATGAGAATGTAACGTGGCTTTTTAAATCAAACGCATGACATGCTCGTGGTCAGGTTGTGGACACGAACCCGTACTCCCGTCTGCTGGCCCTGCAGCGTATGGGAATCGTGCAGGAGTATGAGAAAATCCGCGAGAAGACTGTCGCCGTCGTCGGAGTCGGCGGTGCGTTGTTTGTTTGTTTGTTGTTGTTGTTGTTGTTGTTGTGTTGTTGTTGTAATTAAGGTTTTTTCTAGGCGTGGGATCGGTGGTTGCGGAGATGCTGACCCGGTGCGGCGTCGGAAAGCTCATCCTCTTCGATTACGACAAAGTGCGTACGTGCTTGATTGATTTATTGATTTATTGATTGTCGGTGTTGTTGATCAACACGTCTGTTGAAGGTGGAGCTGGCGAACATGAACCGCCTCTTCTACCAGCCCCACCAGAGCGGTCTCAGCAAGGTCGACGCTGCCAGGGACACCCTCAAGTCAGTCAGTTATCGAGATCATGCTTTCACGTTGTTTCTGTTGACACGCCATCTCCAGGTATATCAACCCCGACGTGGAGTTCGAGACGCACAACTTACAACATCACCACCCTCGACAACTTCAACCACTTTGTGGGCAGGATCAAGTGAGCTTCCTTGTCTGATCTCCACTCTCCACACTGTTGTCTTGTGTCAGGACGGGTTCTCTGTCGGGCGGTCGCGTCGACCTGGTCCTCTCCTGCGTCGACACTTCGAGGCGCGCATGGCAGTCAACACGGTCGGTTTGCGGTTACTGTAGCTTACTGTAGTTTCGCTGACTATGTTTTCGTTGTAGGCGTGCAACGAGGAGAACCAGATTTGGATGGAGTCTGGCGTGAGCGAGAACGCAGTCTCCGGACACATTCAGTACATCGAGCCGGAAAGACGGCCTGCTTCGCTGTGAGTCTCGTCGCATGTTCACAGTGGAATATGTGTATTTGAGTGCCTGCCCCCTCTGGTTGTGGCTGCGAACATCGATGAGCGCACTCTGAAGAGGGAGGGCGTGTGTGCCGCCTCCCTGCCCACCACTATGGCTGTCGTCGCCGGATTCCTCGTACAGAACACACTCAAGTATGTCAATCCCCTCTCTCTTCTCTCTCTCTCTCTCTCTCTCTCTCTCCCTCTCTACCTCTCTCCCCCTCTCACCCTCTCTCTCATCGTTCTCTTTCCATGTTCCTGCTCCACTTTGGCGAGGTGTCGACGTACGTGGGCTACAATGCGCTCGTCGACTTCTTCCCCAAGGAAGCCATGGCTCCCAATCCCCACTGCGACGACCGACACTGCAGGAAGAGGCAGGAGGAGTACCAGGTACGCATTTCTCTCCTTCTTTCTTCTTCTTTCTCTCTCTCCCCTCTCCCTCCTCTCTCTCTCTCTCTCATCCCTCCCTCTCTAGGCCCGCAAGGCTGCCGAGCCCGTGGTGGAGAAGGTGGCGGAGCCGAGGAGGAGGTGGTCCACGAGGAGGACTGCTGGGGCATCGAGCTCGTCGACGAGAGCGTCGCCGTGAGTCGTTTGATCTATTGATTGATTTATCGATTGATTGATTGATGATTTTGCATGAGTGATGTGTGCAGGTCGAGTCCAAGCCGGCTGTGCAGACTGCGGAGGGTCTCAAGTTTGCCTACGAGGTACCCGCCGACCAGCAGGAGATTGATGTTCCCGTGAGTATTGATTGTTTCGGTGTTATTGATTATTGATTGGATTGATTGATGGATTGATTTGGTCAGGCCGAGGAGCCCGCGTCTTCAGGACAGGATCTGGCGGCTTTGATGGCACAACTCAAAGGACTGTGAGCGGCTGTCACACACCAAATGCTTGTTTTCTCCTTTCTCTCGCAGTATTTGTCTGTTTTGTCAGTTTCCCCAAGACCTTTCCTCTGTACATTTCTATGTACGATACGTGCTCTATTGATTGTGATATTTGCTGCTGCTGTCGGTGTCTCTATGGAACATTTTATTAATATAATAAAGGTTTAGGTGTTGAAAATCTCTAACTAGTTTAAGTCGTAAGTGGTAAGAGGGGAGTGAGAGAACTAGCAAGTAGTGTCATCGTCGGATAGCTTGTCCTCGGTGAGTGTATCGATGGACATGGAAGACACAGTGTCAGAGGAGGAGGGAGGGCGGGAGGAGTCGGAAGAAAGCGGAGTGACCACAGTGATGCTGAACCTAAAACAGAGCGGATAGAGAAGGTCGCTTGAGAGGAGGACTCACGGCCGTCCGTTCGGCTGAACCCGGAAGAGGCGAGCGACGTCCGAGTGGTGCAGGCCCTAGAAGGAGATGGGACAGAAGGATTGGAGCGTATACCTTGAGGGAAGCTCCATTGAACTGCTCGATCACCTGTCCGGCGACGATGAATCGGGGACGACTCGGACAGGCCCCCTGCAAACGGATAGTACGTTCCTCTCCCGTAGTCTCACCTCCAGCCTGCTGATCACCACCTTGTTCTGAGGCGTGCCCACAAAGTGCATCCCGAGCTTGCTGCAACCAGGATTACTGTAGCTACAGTAGCTTGCTCACTTGTCTTTGTGTTTCTTGAGCATGCCGATGGTGGTGCGGTCTCCGTGGCAGTGCGCAGTGAGTGAGTCGAACGGCTGGATGGAAGACACAGAGTGGAGGATGGAAGACAGATCCGAGCCGTTGACAGTCAAGTACAGGATGTCCGCCGCCGCCACGCTGAACACGCGTGCAACGTTCTGCAAGGAGGTACTGTAGATACAGTAATCATGGAGTACGGTACTTCGACCAAGTCTTGGATGGTTTCTCCGAGAGGCACTTGCTGTGTGGTGGAAGAGTGGGCGAGGCGACAGCCAACCGAGGGCAGACTCTCATGGTCGGAGAGAAGGAAGTTGGACTCATCCAGGAATGACGAGTTCCACGGAAGGCGGGTCTGTAGGAGCAATCTCTCTCTCTCTCCCTCTCCCTCTCTCTCTCTCTCTCTCTCTCTCTCTCTCTCTCTACCTGTCCGTCTCCATGGTTCTGCGGCAGATAACCCGGATAGTCGGCCTCGCTTAGCAGAAACGAGCTGTCCATCTTGGGCTGAAATATACTGCAGCTACAGTAATCTACAGTAATACTGTACCTCACTGGCATCTCCGGTGCTCTCAATAGAGATCTCGCTGTCGCCGTGCGATGACGAACTCACGTCGTTCTCGACAATCCGAAAAAAAAGTTTCGAGAAAGACATTCCGAGTATACCTTGTCCAACTCTGGTCCGATATCGTCCGATATCTCGCTCACATTGGCAGAAGTTGCGATCTAGGACACGGTACTTTGCTAGATTACGGTAGTGTACCATACCTCGGATTTGTCGGAGCCCTCCGCAGTGTAAGTGGGCAGAAAATCGGGAATGCAGTCACTGATGGAATCGTAAGAAGAGGTGGTGGACGTGTCGTTTTCTCCGGAAGCGTAGCTGGAATCCGAGACTGCAGCCACACCCGTCGACGAGAGGAAGGTGGAAGACGAAGACGAACGGGAGGAGGAGGGGGAGCTATCCGAACGAGACCGCCCCATGCCCACGGAGTGACGACGAGGCTACAAGGAACAGATAGGACAAAAAAGGTCTGGAGAGACCTTAGTGTTCTTGACTAGCGGCGTGGCTTCGAGGGACAGCCGCCTCTTGCTCTGCTCCCTTTCGAACACCCGACACAACTCCCGCATGCTGTTCGAGCGACGACGGAACGGCTTCTCCTAGAAGGGGTACTGTAGGGAACAGTAACCCCGCGTACCATGAGGGCCTGTCCGGAGGAGCGTCCAAAGGAGTTGTAGACCTGGACCAGCTGGGGCACGGAGAGGCGGCGGGAAGAGGCGCGAGGAGTGGCGGGCAGAGAAGACGTACGCTGGAGGGAGGGTGAGGAAGAGAGAGAGAGAGAGAGAGAGAGAGAGAGAGAGAGAGAGGGGGAGGAGGGAAGGAAGGAGGGGAGAGGGTAGCACTCACGAAGGGTCGATCCGATGCGTCCGCGCACTCTGCCATTTCAAAATCCACAAGCGCCATTCGACAACGAAAGAGGACAAATGACGGAGAACCGAATTATGTGATTGCCCTACGACAAATTGTTTTTGACATCATTCTGATTGTTCGGTGTCTAGAGCTTTTTGTATTGACAGTCACGTACGCACAATTTAAAACAATACAATTTTATTCTCTCTCGTTTTCGGATCACAATATTGACGCTCTTCTGCTTATTCGAGTCACGCGGCAATTATATAAAATACACTCGTTATAGGGAGGCACGGTTGTGTATGTACAGGGAACGGACAGCCCAGAGGGCGCACCGGGGCAAGAGAACATAACATTAGGCAATCGACAACTCTTTGAACATCACTAGTCACGGCCACTCTAGAGGGGTGCGTGGCTGGGCTATGGCAGGGCCCACTCGGGGACCATCACAGGACAGTCAAAGGGACCTAGACCTCGGGTCGGTCCGTCACTGTCGTCTTCTCGGGCTGCACTCGCGAGTTCTTGGCGCGACCGCGGCTCACCTTACGCGCGGCTGAAGTGTTCGGCTTCGGCAGCTGGGCGGCGGCTCCCTGGAAAGAGAGAGGAGGGAAGTGTGAGAGGGAGAGGGAGGGAGAGAGGGAGAGGGAAGGAGAGAGGGAGAGAGGGAGAGGAAGGGTGAGAGGGAGAGGGAGGGTGAGAGGGAGAGGGAGGGTGAGAGGGAGAGGGAGGGAGAGAGGGAGAGAGGGAGAGGGAGGGTGAGAGGGAGAGGGAGGGTGAGAGGGAGAGGGAGGGAGAGAGGGAGAGAGGGAGAGGGAGGGTGAGAGGGAGAGGGAGGGTGAGAGGGAGAGGGAGGGTGAGAGGGAGAGGGAGGGTGAGAGGGAGAGGGAAAGAGAGAGGGAGAGAGGGAGAGGGAGGGTGAGAGGGAGAGGGAGGGAGAGAGGGAGAGAGGGAGAGGGAGGGTGAGAGGGAGAGGGAGGGTGAGAGGAGAGGGAGGGTGAGAGGGAGAGGGAGGGTGAGAGGGAGAGGGAGGGAGAGAGGGAGAGAGGGAGAGGGAGGGTGAGAGGGAGAGGGAGGGTGAGAGGGAGAGGGAGGGAGAGAGGGAGAGGGAAGGAGAGAGGGAGAGAGGGAGAGGAAGGGTGAGAGGGAGAGGGAGGGTGAGAGGGAGAGGGAGGGTGAGAGGGAGAGGGAGGGAGAGAGGGAGAGAGGGAGAGGGAGGGTGAGAGGGAGAGGGAGGGTGAGAGGGAGAGGGAGGGTGAGAGGGAGAGAGAAAGAGAGAGGGAGAGAGGGAGAGGGAGGGTGAGAGGGAGAGGGAGGGTGAGAGGGAGAGGGAGGGTGAGAGGGAGAGGGAGAGGAAGGGTGAGAGGGAGAGGGAGGGTGAGAGGGAGAGGGAGGGAGAGAGGGAGAGAGGGAGAGGGAGGGTGAGAGGGAGAGGGAGGGTGAGAGGGAGAGGGAGGGTGAGAGGGAGAGGGAGGGTGAGAGGGAGAGGGAGGGAGAGAGGGAGAGAGGGAGAGAAGGAGAGGGAGGGTGAGAGGGAGAGGGAGGGTGAGAGGGAGAGGGAGGGTGAGAGGGAGAGGGAGGGAGCGAGAGAGAGAGAGGGAGAGAGAGAGAGGGCGTACCTTTGGCCGGCACGCCCATCTGATCGAGTCGAGCATAATGAGGATAGCCGGGAGGAAGACGAGACCGTGCAGGTTGCACAGAAGCACGCAAAGAACCATCGTCTTCACGAACACCTGAATGTAAACAATGTAAACACATAAACAATGGTGTGGACAAACCTCCGCCATGTATATCTTGACGAAGAGGAGTGAGCATACGCAGAGTATAGTGGATACGGCGGCTTGTACTGCAGGGAAAGCGACCGAGGAGAGACAGTTGGCGAGACGGTCGGCGGGCCTCGAGTGCGAACCCTCCTGCAGGGAAGCCTGCAACCAGGAGGGTCATTCATTCATTCCACAACGAGCGATGTGTTTTCGGTCCTTCATTTTCATGATTCAGTTTTTTTTTAAACTTTGGGAAAGTGAAGCTATGTGACTAACGTCAACATAATGCACTCATTCATGAAGTTTTCCGAGCAGTACCTATTTGAGCTCAAACATGACGTCGAAAGTGCGACCTACTCAATGTCTGGTTCGTGTCTGGATAGACCAAGAATAGTGTGGATTTGTAAAATGGGGGACATGCTGTGCTTGCCTGATAGTAGTGGTAGGAGACGTGGGCCGGGATATCGACGGAGAATCCGATGGAGATGATCATAGCAGCCATTGTGATGGGGTCCAGGTCGATGCCCCACCACGAGAGGATACCCAGGATGCCTGCAAAGAGTCTCTCTCTCTCTCCCTCTTCCTCCCTCCCTCCCTCCCTCCCTCCCTCTCTTTCTTCTCATTCTCTCTCTCTCTCTCTCTCTCTCTCTCTCTCTCTCTCTCTACCTGCACAGATGGACAGCACGGAGAGGGACGCGATGGCGACCGTGAAGATGTTGTTGAGGAAGATGAAGCACACAAAAGCCATGCACACCAGCGTTCCCAGCACCGACTGGAATGTTGTTTGTTTGTTTTTTACTTGATTTTTTATTTGTTGTGTTGACTGACCTGCCAGGTATCGGTGGGCATGTTGTCGATGAGATCCAGGAAGACTCCGTCCTCGTGGTAGACAGACGGCGCGAACTCACTGCGAGGGAGAGATGAGAGAGAGGGAGAGAGAGATAGAGGGAGGGAGAGAGGGAGAGAGAGAGAGAGGGAGGGAGAGAGGGAGAGAGAGAGAGAGAGAGAGGAGGTACTCACGGGTATCTGTCGCACACTTCTCTCCACTTGTGCAGCATCTTTCCCCTCTCCGTCCACACTGTCAACTGGTCTCCGTGGAAGCCGGAAGTGAAGAAGAAGCGCTTCAGCCGCTGCTGCCTGCAACGCAGGGGTAGCTCTCATTCTTTTTTGCCATGAGTTCCAACTTTTCACCTACCACGAGGACGTTGTCTCCATCTCTCTCTCTCCCCTCTCTCTCTCCCCTTCTTTCTCTCTTTCTTTCTTTCCCTCCCTCTTTCTACTCTCTCCTTCCCCCCAACTCACGATCCATCCTCGGTGACATTCTCGAGGGTGACGAATCCATCCCAGAAGTCGTACTCGGGCCACTTGAGGAAGTACGGCAGCTCCTGCTCGTTGAAAGCCGTGCCGCCCACGCTGAACCACCACGGTTTGTACTTTTCTCATTCTCTCTCTCTCTCTCTCTCTCTCTCTCTCTCTCTCCCTCCCTCCCTCCCTCCCTCCCTCCCTCCCCCTCTCTCTTCCCACTTTTTCTCCGGACTGATGGTCGTTGCATCGGGATCATCATACTCATCGTCGTCTCCGAACGCTGAATCAGAAAGGTAAATGATGTGAAGAAATCAAAATTCTGGTACTCACACTTCTGGAATGTCTGGAAGTCCCTCATGAAGTACTTGGTTCCGACGGGTCCCCACGACCCGTTGATCGACTCGAAGTCAGACACGAACCTGCAAGTTTCTCGGTAACTGTGTTTCCATACATTGTCACTGACTGGTTCATCCTCTCCACTCTCTTGGGATCGGAGAAATTTCCGGGGTTCTGTACGAATACAGTGGCCTGAAGGAAGTGGGGCACCTGGTACTGTACACGGTAGTCGTCCAGCTAAAAAGATACTCATAATAATTATTTATTTTATGAACATTCTATTTTAATTACTTTTCGAATTACACATCAATTTGCGCGGTCACGTGTTTACGTTACATATTCTAATCATTTCTCACCTCAAGCAGCGGCGAGTCGAGGGCGAAGAGCTTCTGTGCAGTGAGGTTCATGTTGATGTTGCAGATTCCCTGGAATCGGAAAACTATGGATCGACGAGAGCCCGTGTGACGACGCACCCAAACAGAGAAGACGAGGTAGGCCATGTATATGGCGACGATTCCCACGTAGATGATCGGAGTGGCCATCATGTTCACGTAGCTGAAGAGGAATGCATCATTAGAACGGTTTTCGACCGCCCCGTGGATGCCTGCGTGCTACAGGCTACAGCAATAGCACACATAAAACTGAAAATTATACGTGTTCGATAAAAAATTAATCATATTAATAGTTTTAATGATGACGGACCGTGTCATGAACTTGCTGACGATGGGTTTGGTGTTCTCGTGGAACTTGGACGGCTGGCGGGTGAGCGGGCGGTGGTGGCGAGCGATGTTCACCTACATCCTCCCCCATCTCTCTCTCTCTCTCTCTCTCTCTCTCTCTCTCTCTCTCTCCCTCTCTGTTAGTAAACGAGTGTTCTACACACGGACTAACCTCACTCACCCTGTTCTCCGCCACATTGAGTGCCATATTCAGGCGGTTCGTCTCCCTTTTCTCCTGCTCCATCTCATTCCGACCCACCACAGACATCAGACCCGCGTAGAACGTGATCTAATCAATCGATAATGGATAACGAGATCAATGAATCGATACCTGATAGAGGAAGGCGATGCACATGGAGAGCATGTTTCCGGTGCAGAGCAGTGTGATTTCGGGGGAGGAGGTGAAGGAGCCAACAGCGTCGGCGAACATGTTGGTGAGACAGGAGATGAGGATGGCCGGGCCAACCTCGGACAGAACCTAGAAGAGGAGGATCTCTCTCTCTCTCTCTCTCTCTCTCTCTCTCTCTCTCTCTCTTTCTCTCTCTGCGTACCTCGCTCATCCTGTGTCCGACCGAGTCTTTCTTGTTTGGCTGTTCCCTGGAGTGCTTGGTAACTCTCTGCCACTCGTGTATCATCAGATACGAGGAGTCGACTCCGATCGACAGAACAAGGAACGGAATCACACACAGGATCGACGCGAACCGCACGCCGCACACGAACCTACACGAGTTATCGATTTATTGATTAATCGACTCGCTCACATGATGGCAAGGGCGGTGGCGCAGGCGAGTAGCGGAGTGACGCACGCCATCACGGCCAGGACGATCTGAAAAAGAGAGAATGGGCGTGGTTTGAGGGGCGGGACTTGCCTTGTAGCAGTTCTCCTGGTGCATGTAGAGGGCGCGAATCATCACGGAGACGATGGAACACACGCACATGGTGATGAATCCAACGACGAGGAAGGGAATCATGATGATACCTAGACGACGTGGGTGGTCCCCTCCCCTCCCCTTCCCTCCCCTCTCTCACCTCCTCGGACCATCTCCTCCTCGACGTATGCCTGCGAGTACATGTACACCTTCACCTTGTCGCTCTTCCAGTTGTACTCGAAACGCTCGCGAAGCGACAGCTCCCAGTTCTGGAATGGTGTGTTGAGAGAGGGAGAGAGAGAGGGAGAGAGAGAGGGAGAGAGAGAGGGAGAGAGAGAGGGGGGGAAGGAGAGGGGTGTTACCTTCACATCGTCCTCAGTCCATCCGGGTCTGTGCTCCGCTCGGAACATGAGTGTGAGCATCTGCACAGACTTCATGTTCGTGATCGACCGGCCCGGACCACCTGTGATACGGTAATATGATGTGCAGGTATGGAAAGTGTATCGGTGAAGCTAACCCACCAGCCTCGTCGACCACAGTGGAGTTGTCCTTGTGGTCTGGTCCTCCGAGGAGGCCAGCCACCGGGTCCTCGTCGTATGTCTCTATGCCGAAGAAGTTTGGCTGTAGGGAGAAGGAGCGTCCGAACACATTGGAGATGGGGTAGTCTAGGATGAGGCGAGCCGTCGGCTCCTCCCCCTTCTCCGCCGCCTCCTTCAGGATAGTGTAGCCGTTCTGAACAGCTCCGTTTCATCTTATTAGGCCCATTCAGTGATGTGTGGTGGAGTGGTCTCTCAATAATCGATTGTCTTTTGAATCGCACATAGATAGTCAACAACAAGAGGACACCAGATCGACCAGGGCTCCAGAACATTCGCCGGTCATTGAAATGCGAACTTATCAATGCCGCATGCTAGACTATAGCTGCTAGAAACTCTCGGAAACACCTTCCGCGTCGTATTTCACACTCACACCCATCCATCAACCCAATCGGGATATTTCGGTGATGATATAACCTTTAGGAGAAACTGATGTCTGAGAAAACAGAGAAGAATGAGAAACGCTTACGTAGAACTGTCGCACGGGTTCGTTCGCCTGACAGAAGGACGTGCAGAAGGCGTTGAACGTCTGGTTGATCTGCAACAGTTGACGTGCGCTCTCTCTCTCCTTCTCTCTCTCTCTCTCTTTCTCTCTCTCCCACCTTGTTGATCCGATCATAGATCGTCACATTGTTCATCGCTTGGTTCAAAATCTGAAGAGAAAAGTTGGTACAAATTACAAACCACAACTGGTTAACCTCGATGGATTCCTCCATATAGTCTGGTCGGATCATACTGCCGTTGTCCTTAGCGACCAGAAAGAGGTAAGCGGTGATTGGAAGGCCGGAGGATGAGAAGAATCGCTAAAAGGAACGTCGTGTGAATACACATTATGAAATGAAGGAAATGGAATAAAACCGACCTGATATGCGACATACTCATCGTTGGCTCTCGCTCCATAAGGAGAATAGCCTGTGATGTCGTTGCGCTGGCTGGAAATAGCATAATTATAGTTGTTCTACCATGTACTATTTCGTGTTTCTCAAATTCTCGCGATTCGCATCTCTTTCAGTGTTATTTCAGTGTCGTTTGTCGTAGATGGTATCAAAAGAACTTTTGTTTCCGTTCGTAGTTGAGAAAGTTCTCGTGTTTGCATCAGAACCTCTCCAAAAAGGAATTGGTGCTCACTTGGTGGTGACGATTTTGAGTGTGCAGATGGATGATATGATAATAGGGATGACAATCATCAGCCAGGGGTGCTCCGCCACCACATAGCCCCACTTGCGGTAACGCTCAATGATCCACTTCACGAACTTCGGGCCTGCAAACGAGGGAGGTTTGGAGAAAGAGAGAGAGGGAGGGAGAGAGAGGGAGAGAGAGAGGGAGATAGATATGTGTTCTCACCGGCCTCCTCCTCCCCATACACGTCGAGGGACCTCTGTCCGATGAGCACCGATTGTCGCTTGGCCCGTATGATGGTCCCGGTCGACGCCGGTCCCCCTACCGACTCCATCCCGATGTTCGGCGTTATCTAACAAAGTATGCAAATGAGTATACATGTGTGTATTCTTGCTGCCGCCCGTGCCGCCTTTTTACCTTGAAGTGTTGGTGTGTGGCTGCGATGGAATCGATCAGTCGGCTAGCCGCAATCACTGAAACAGACAGCGTGCGGTTCCACCAATCAACAGCTAATACCGAGTACGAACTGTTGTCTTTCTCTCCTTCGAGAGTCGACTGGTTCCGAGCACATACACACACTGGCGAGTGAGCGATGGAAGACACGAGCGACACGCGGACTCGATACTACTCACATTCGCGCCCCTGCCGCCGCAACACACACTACTTCTCATATTTCGATCCACGGTTCACAGACATGTTGCGGGGACATGGTGGTAAAAAGAAGAGCGGTGGGATGTGTGGAGTAGAGAAGGGACAGGTGATGTGAGTCGATCGGAATGTCAATTGAGAGAGAGAGAGCGCCGAGCGAGAGAGAGAGAGAGAGAGAGAGAGAGAGAGAGAGAGAGAGAGAGAGAGAGAGAGAGAGAGAGAGAGAGAGGAGTGCATTCGATCAGAAGACAGACCGGTCCCTTCTCCTCACAGTTACTCCCAGCATATTGATACAAAGTGCGACTCGCACATATCCACTGAACAAGAAAACGTCACTGGGTGTAAATGATATGGTGTTGGGGGAATAGGCAGAGCGAGATCTGCCGAGAGGAACTGGTGTAAACATGCAAAACACGAGTAGATATGGTTGTCATGCGAGGTTAGGCAGTTTTGATGAAGGCGAAGATGGCACGTGGTTGCCATTACAAGGTGGCGCCGACCGCCGGCAGGTGGGGTAACAGAGACATGACTTGCCCAAACCTGCCCCGCTTTCCGCCTTTTTCCACTAGCACCACGACTAGCGGGAAAGAGGGAGGAGAGAGGGAGGGAAGGAAGAGGGTGTGTCCGCTCCTTCGACTCGAGAGAGCAGCGCGACCGACCTCGCAGCTACTACTGCGGTCAGAAACAAGTCGAATGTCTGATCGATACGAGAAGACACACGAAACGAGCGCGAGAGACGTCACTCCCACTGAACACTGAACATCAGAGATGCACAAGAGGGGAGGGGGAGTGGGAGGTGGTGAGTCAGGGAGTGACCCATTCAGATCAGTTTAGCGAGTACGCCTGGATTGAGGAGAGAGAGGGGCAAATCGGAGACGTTTAGAGGAGAGACAAGCGAACTGCACTACTTCGAGAATCAATCTACAATACTTCGCCCACAATACAACTGCAAACGGATGCGCGCCTGTCTGGTTGAATAGCAGAAGGGAGTGAGAGACGGAGGGAGAAGGGGAGGAGGAGAGGAGGCGTTTTCCCGATAGTCAGAGGTCAGCCGCCCATAAAAGGCCACTGTCGCTCGTTTCGCTCGTAAAACCCATCAAATCACACTGATTTAAAAGATCGCTCGCGCCTTTTGCTCCCGCAATTGAATATTTCCTGCACCCTCACTCCTACGCCCACGGATTGATCTTTTCAATATGCCTTTGTGAGTGAGTGAGTAAGATTGGCGAGTGGAACACAGAAGGAGTGAAGGACTGTCACTTGAACTTGATCAGCAACTCAGCCAACGCGTCTTTTGATAAGAGTTAGGAGTACATTTTGAAAAGTCAAGTGAGCGACGACTTCCGAGGCAGGACCGACAGAACCGTGCGCACCCTCTCTCTCTCTCTCTCTCTCTCTCCTCCCCTTTCTCTCTACTTCTATGCCCATGAATGGATGGCGGTGGGGGGGGGCGATTTTAGTGTACACCGCGAGTGTATGTTATCCGATTTGATAGCGAAAGTGTCTTTCGGCGGTTGTTGTGAAAGAAGAGAGAGAGAGAGAGAGAGAGAGAGAGAGAGAGAGAGAGAGAGAGAGAGAGAGGCGATGGGCAAAACTCGTTGCCACCGAAAGATCAGCGGAGAAAGTGAAAGGAAGAGTGGATTGTAACTGACAGGAAACGGTAGCCGATATGAGATGTGCACAAAGCATAGTACACATGTATGTCCCGAATACGCGCGGCGGCAGAGGTACACAAAACAGAGGCGGGTTAGCAGGATTGCAGAATTGATGTTTGAACAAGATGGAAGGAGAAGACACGCGTTCGACGAGTATCTACCAAATAAAGAAATAAGGGGGCGCACACAATATCAAGTGTTTGCTGGGAGATGAATAGTGAATGGTTGGGTGTGGAGATGGGAGATTCATATCAGCCAGATTAGCAGCCAAGTCGCAATCATCATCGGTTTTGCGGGTGGCGTGTAGATGGAAGGCAGATGTGGCAGGATGTCCCCCTCCCCACTCTCTGTCAAGGTTATCCGGCAGAGACACGAGAGAGAGAGAGAGAGAGACACGCAGACGACAGAGGGAAACAAGATGCGGAGAGACAGCTCGATCGGCGGAGGGCGCCCGAGAAGCGAAAGGGATCAATCCTGTTCTGCCCACCTTCATTCCACTGACTCCTGCCACAGACGAAACCGAAAAGAAGGAGAAGAAGGAGACAAGAATGGTGGCAGAAGAGCGAAATCTGCGGACCCGGAAAGTGATAGAGAGAGGGAGAGAGATAGGGAGAGAGAGAAGCCATGTAGGGAAACAAGGTTTACTCGGAACGGAAAGGAGACACGTCAAGTGATGAAAAAACTGACATTAGTCAACAACAAAACACAACGGGCTGAGAAAAGAGAGAGAGAGAGATAATGAGAGGATCACCGGACAGGGCGGGAGACAATCACAGCCAACACAAGGTGACAAGAAAGTGGGAGGGGAGTAATTGGGGTCTAGTCTAATGAGAGACTAGTTGATTCTGGGCGGGGGGACGGGCACTAGTCGCCGCGGTTTCGACGGAGGCGAGCCCTCCTCCTGCGAGCGGAACGATGACATACGCTGCGGCGTCTGGCGGTTGAACGAGCGCGGGCTGGAAGGTGTATACATTGCCCCGCCTCCGCAGGCTCCGCCCACTCACGCCGCGGAGTCGTCCCACGTGGGTGTCATGGACTCTCCCTCGTCGTAGTCCTTCAGTGTCTCATCCATGTCGGAAGAGTCGTACTCCTGAACAAGATTGCAAAATGATGTCCCTTTATTTCTTTATATTATAAAGTTAATATTTCAATCATTGTATAAGTATATTGTCCGTCCGAAGCGATAGTGGCTGAAACATGTTATCGTTGTTGTTTTCTATTGACCGGCGCAGTGTAGTAGGCGGTCATTCCGCTCTTCCCGCTCAGCCCACTCTTGTACGTTGCCACCGATAGCTGCGAGTCGGCCGGCTGCAATGCGCCACGCTGCCAGCTCCGCCCCCACAAGCCCCGCCCCTCTCTCTCACCTTGCGCGGCTCGTCAAAGTCGACGTCGGCGTCCGGGATGTGGAAGTTGCTGTGCGGCTTGGTAGCTGAAAGAGAGGATCGTCGTCGCTTTACCCTTCCCGACTCACGAGTGGTGGGAATGTACACAGGCGGGTATCCAGGGGTGGGGTAGGTGGGAGTGACGGGCTGCACCGGGTGCAGGGGGTACGTCTCGTGCGGGTCCGCCGGGATCGCGTCTGCAACGAGTGACGTGTAGGGAATACAGCAGTAACTACATACCGTCGCGTTTCTTTCCGCGCAGGCAGCAGCAGTATACGCATAGACAGATGAAAAGGGCGAGGAAGAGAAGAACGAGGACGAGCAGCAGGATCCACATCCACGAGAAGTGGTCCGACGGCTGCAATCAAAGACCTTCTGTGCACATCCCCGTCTATTTATCCCTACCTGATCATGAGTGTACGGATCGACTGGTCCCGTGTAGACCATCCGATGGAAGTTGGTCGACCACGACGGAAATTCGGCCGTGTTTTGAACTGCAACTGTAATTTTAGCAGAATGGAAATGATCGCCAATCTCACCGGGAATGACGCCGCGGTGCTTGAAGGGAGCGCAGGCGTGCTTACTGGCGCTCAGCAGATTACCCTGCTTGTCCGTCAGGCGAGCGTATCTGAAAGAATCATGGCAAGTCGTGACAGTCTACTATCCGAATGAGTGAGTGAATGATACCAAACACAAACTACGAGTGAACTCACGCCGCATAGGGATGTCCCAAGTTGCCGAGATAGGCTAGCGGCAGGAAGTGTAGCGAGGAGTAGTGGAAGTCGATGTCCATGTCTGCAAAGCACGTCGAGATGTGTTGGACGGCTGTCCCACTCACTGCTGATGCACCCCGTGTAGTCCATCTCTCCCCCTCCGTCGCCCTCCCGCTTCCCTCCCGCGTACACTGCTTCCGCGTCGAACACATCCAGGTTATCTCCCTCGATGAACGCAAAGTCAAGACGCATCGAGTCAATCTGAAAGTGATACGTTCGTGAAGTAGAGTGTATTCTTACACCTCAGAATTAAAACCCTGCTCTGACCAATCAGAATTCATTCTCGCTTTACCACAGCTCAATTTTCCCTTCTCGGCCATTCTGACAAGAGGAACCCTACCTTGAACGCGCTGGCGGCCCTTCGGTTGAACTCTGCGATGAAGAAGTGTCGATGTCCGTCGGTGTAGTTGCCCCGGAATACCAGCTTCTGTATCACTCGCTCGTGTTTGTCCATCGAAACAGCCAGGCTGCCGTTCTTGTGAAGGGACACGGTCAGCGTGCGATCGTCGGCAAAGTAGATGGCGGCGAGAGTCTGGAGTGAATAAGATTATGCAGTTCTGACCACTTCGCATACCTGCTCGCTAGTGACCGGTGGTTTGGCGGAGAATGCGAACTGAATCGTCTGCGCGAATAGGGAGCTCTGAAAAGAAAAGGCGGTAAACAGGTAAAATTAAAGGTATTCCCTTGATTCAAGTGACTTTGGGGTCGAAGGAAAATCATAGCCCAGCGATTTTCCAACGACTGTCGGGTTTTTTTACCTTGTCGATGAACTTGTTGAGGATGGAGTCGATATCGAACGAGAAGCGGGACGAGTTGGTGAACGAGATGCCGTCGTCTGAATGAGAGAACAAGAAGCATACATCATTGCTATCCCATGCCCCTACCAAGTGTGCAGTGTTCTCCCTGGTAGCTGGTTCGGCGACAGTCACAGCTCGCATGTGACTTAGCGGGCGTGTAGTCGCGCCAGCCAACCTGTAATCTTTTTTTTTAATGTAAACTTTTCGACTTTCAATGGGTCTGAATGTATTTCATAAACCAATTTAATAAACGTCACTGTTACTTTAAAGATACAGTGGCCTATTTTTAACAATTTTTGATGGTTTATAGTCCATAAAAACACAAACAAACTTTAATTGGAACGGAGAAACAATGGTTCATCGTGATTGAGAAACGCTCATCGGCAACTCTGATCGCAAAATTTCAAATTCCCGCTGGAAAAAAACATAGCAAACCCGGTTTGTATCGATAGCTGCGCGTGTCTTGAGTATATCTACCGCACTCAATATATTTATCGTAACTATTTGCTGATGTGACTAACCCGGGTTTGATTCCCACCGCACCCGCATGTGTTATGTAATTTCTCACGTGACTCCAACCCACTTTTCAACTGGTACAGTGTGTTTTCTTGGCGAGCAAAGAAACGCGCGAAATTTGAATTTACGATCAGCATGCTATTTGACCCCGTATCTTTAACGTAAACTTTTGACTGAACCCACCGCGCAGTGTCCTCCATTGTTGCAGTCGAGCGCCTCGCAGCCCAGCTCGCAGCCAGTACGCACCAGAGCTGAAAGTGTGTGATCAATCTCCTTGTCTCCTTCCCATGACTCACTCTTGTCATCGGAGCGGTCTCCCTTGCTGTCGTCTCGCATGTCGACCACCTCTCCTCCGACGCGCACTCCCCGCATGCATCCGAGCGTGTCGGGAATGTCTGCCTGGTAGATGGGCCGCAGCCGCATCGCGCCTCCTTTGCTGGGATGCTCCCCCCTCTCCACTCCACCCACGAACAGATGGGTCAAAGGAGCGCTGCCCGCCTGCTTCTGCAGACCCACCGGGATCGTGACAATATCTGCAACATGCGTCTAATCGATAACCGCGTGACTCGCTGCTACCAGTAAAGACGTTCTTTAGCTGGGCGATCCACGTGGGAGACAGCTCTATCTTGGAGCGAATCGTGCATGCCTCCTCGTCGACGGAGAGAGTCGAGCCGTCGTCAGAGTGGCGAAGGGACAACTAAGAAAATGTGTGTTGTTGCTGTCATTTTCGTGTAGGCATACCTGTGTCCACTGCATGTTGCTGTACTCCTCCCTTGTCTCGGGCGCCGTCACAGTGCACCACTCCACTTGATCGCCGCGGTTCACCGTCAGAGTCGCGTTCACCTCATCAGACAGGTGAATCTGGGTGACACTTAGTAGACAATCAATACTGATTGGGTTACCTGCACAAAGTTGTTGTTCTGGTCGTGTGCGAAGAGAAGCAGGGCCGCGGGCTGATCGGTGCGGAAAGAGGCGACGATGGGGGAAGTGAGGGGAGACTGGGAGAGGGACGAGTACATGAGATGACCGCCGTGGAAGGACACAGACGAGGCGTGGTTGATGTCTGAATGGTTGGATGCGTGCTGCTACCAGCTACCAGTGCACTCACCGATCTCGCAGTTGGCCCCGCTCTGCACCTCCGGGAAGCGACACTCGCACAGGGGAGTGCCGGTCGAGAAGTCCTCCACACACGTCGCCTCGTTGCGGCACGTTTCAGCCTTGCACGAGTCCTCGCAGTGAGGCAGAATGTGACCTGAAGTCATCTGTCGTGATTCCCCACCAGCTGATCAATCTTACTTCCTGTGATGTCCTTGGCGAGCTTCTGGAGGTCGACTGTCTGGTGGTCGACTTGCATGGCGCGGAAGCATCCGACGATGCCGTCGTGGGAGTGTCCGAGCACGAGGGGCGACTGAACCACGTGCACGCATGTGTCACCCATGTCCACCCACCATGATGTGGCTGCCGTCGCAGTCTGCGAAGTGGTGCCTGGCGTCGACGGTCACCCGCAGCTGTCCGTCCCGCCGCTCCACTATCAGCTGGTGCCAGTGCGAGTCCGTCAGCCTCAATCAAATCACGATCACCATCCAGTGCTTGCGCCAGAGGAATAAGTAGTTTTCCATTTTACTCGCTTGCAGCTCGAGATACGGAGCGCTAATAGTTTTCCTCGTTTTCGTTTTATGCGCTGTTGCCTCAAACTTATTCTCCACCTTTCTCTGATCTGCCCCCCCTCCTCCATACTCATTGAAATGTTAGAACTTAGAACTACCCACTTTGCCTGTGACTCGGCGACGATGCTCTTCTCGCCGCTCGACTCCTGCCATGTCACGTTGATCGTGTGCGCTGCAATATGTTTACCGTTATATTTCGCATCACTAATATTCTCACCGTCATGCAGTCTGATGGTGAGCGTGTTGTCCGCGTTGGTGAGTATGACTCCGGGTGCGCGGGTGCGGAATTGGAGGGAAACCTGCTCGCCCAGCCAGGGGGACACACGCAGAGACGCGGGCCGAGGGAAACGGATCGGAGACGAGCCGGCTGCATAGGGAATCATGATAATATCAGATAGACTAGAAAACAGAAAATATACCATTCGTCTAAGTTTTCTATATACAATGTGTGTCAAGAAATATTGTATCGGTCTTTTATTGATAAAAGGCAGCTCACCGTATCCGCTGCACTGCAGTGGCGCGAGGGAGAGTGTGCCGTTGATGTCCCCGTCGTCGTGGAGGGAGACGATGCGTGTGAGGCCGGCCAGCTGCCCCCGCAGCACCCCCTCGTCGTTCGCGCTCCCGCCCGCGTCGCAGTTGCACCGCCCGCCCTTGAGACAGCCGTGGTCCAGACACCCGCACGCCTCCGCCACCGACCCGAACTGACGCAACGACACGTTGCCAGTGGCCACGTGGAACCACGTGCGACCCTGTTGGAACCTGAACGCGCTAATATGGAAAGCCTTCTGAAACCATCACTCACCCAATGGGCGCCTTGCTGCATTCGTAGATGACATGTTGTTGGCACGACTCGCTGGCCGCGATGAGAGCAGCGAGGCGGGACGGGGGGAAGTCGCTGCAAAGATGTTAACTAGCCAGTCCGAAGTCAGGCACTGCTCACCGATAGCTGACGACGTATAGCGAGTGGCTGCGGGTCTGGTCGCGCAGCACAGTGCGATGGGGCATGTCGTGTCCGATCACACTCTCCCCACCCTGGCAGTCCGCCACCGCCGCAGACTCGGACGAGGAAGAACCTGAAGGACAGGTACACATGGAACACATGTCCACATACCGTCCACGTCGATGAGTGTGGGTCCATCGGGCAGGTGGTGGTAGTCCCTGGCCTCGGCACACGTGCGTGGAGACACGGCTGCAATCGCAGTCATTCCCACACACGACATCTCCGCACTCACAGAACTGGCAGAACTCTCCGGCGTATCCGGGCCGGCAGGCGCAGTGCAGCTGCTTGTGCCTGTCCATCTCGCACGCAGCTCCGTTGCGGCACTGGAAACGCAGCGAGTTCTCGCACGGAGAGCGCGGCTGCTGATGCTCCGAAGGCTCTGCAAAGTAGACGCCAGATTAAAGAAAGATCCTCGCAAAGTGCCTTTTTAATCGACTTATAATCGACGTTTGTGCAACGCTCGCATACGCGTACTCACTCTTTGCAGGAATGGGGAACAGGTCGGCAGTATTGGGCGCGGGTCCGTCCTCGTCGTCGTCGTCGTCTTCCGTGAGGGCGTTGATGAAGCCGTTGGTGCCGTCGTCGCTGGCCCCCTCCTCTCCTTCCCCTGCTCCCTCCTCATCGTACTCCTCCTCCTCCTCTTCGTCCTCGTCCAGTGGCACAGGCATCGGCTCCTCCTCCTCCTCCGCCGGCACCGGGGCGTCGCAGTTCGGAGATAGCTTGTACGATGCGGTCACCTACAGCACGCACATTCACCACGACAGCGGTGCCTCACTCACCCGGAAGTCTCCCTGCGTGTATCGATCGACGACGTCGGCGTGGTCGACGTAGACGTTGCGCAGGCAGCCGTCGAAGCTCACCTCCTTGGCCGAGCCGTCCGGAGGCGGCGGCACAGAGCCTACACAACGTGACATCGAATCGAGTGCGCTCACTTACCGAAAAGAATCTGTTTGAAGGGGAAGCGGATCCAGTCTCCAGTGGACGTGTGTCCGTCGGCCGTGAGTGAGAGGGTGGTGTCAGTGAGGGTGAGGAGGAGAGAGTGGAACTCGGACGGAGGCACGCCAGACAGCGAGAAGTCGATATGGCGAGGAGACACCGCCGGAGACTCGACGCTGCAATTGATTATGATTATGCCATCTTTCATATGGTAAGTGTCACCTGAGTGTTCCCGAGTTGTTGACGACGATGACGCGGATGCGGTTGCCGGCGCTGTCCGTGGCGTGCAGAAGGACGCCCTCGGATGAAGACGCGGGCGAGAACTGCAAATGACGTTTTGCTGTGTCTGGATGGGATAGCCACATACGCGGAACTCTATGGCAATCCTCTTCGGCGACTCGGCGTCTTTGGAAGGGTTGTAGATGAGCACGTCATCGCGAGACGACAGCAGGCGAGCTGGGTGAAAAGGCAATGAGACAGACTATACAAGTCGTTACTCACCGGTCCTCGGGGGAAGCTTGCAGTTGGGTCCAGCGAGTCCGGTCGAGTAGCAGTCACAGGCAGCAGGAGTGAGCGGCAGACACGTGCCTGATCGTCCAGTCAACTCAATCCCCTCCCCCTCCCTCACCCTTCCCGCAGTCCCTCTCTCCGCACTCCTGTCCCCCGCAGTCCGATGTCGCCCTCTGTCCGACCGCAGCGAGGGCCGCCGACGGAGACGTCCCCATCACCTCCAGAAGAGACACGCAGCCGATCAGAGACGGCGTCGAGTCTGGGACGTCTCTATACAGTAGTTGGACAGGACGGACATACCGGATCCGGCGACGACGGAGACGGCGGCTGCGTGGATGTCGAGCTGCTGTGTGACGGTGTAGTGGACGGCCCGACCCGCCTCGAATTGGAAGAGTAGCTCCGACTGCGCCAGCGAAAGAGAGAAGTGCATCGTGTACGAACGGTGCATCTCTGCACAAAAAGTTTTCCTTCTCTTTCTTTTTTTCTCTCTGCCCTCTTTCTCTCTCTCTTTCTTTCTTCTTCTCTCTTCTCTCACTCGCTCACTCCCCCCCTTTCTCTCTTCTTCTCCCTCCTCTCTATCATCGTCTGAGACGAAAGAGTGAGCGTAGGGAGGAGGAGGGTTCATCTGTCCCACCTAGCTTGGGACTGGCTGAGAGGGGTTTGTTGAGTATCTTGTGTCCGTCTTCGTTGTACATGTCCACTTGCAGATACGTGTTCGTCAGGGCGCCGCGCAGCTGAACAAAGTGTACGCAACGCACTCTTTCACTCCACTCACTTCGAACACGGTCTTGCCCTGCTTGGCTACGTTGAAGTGGAAGATGTGTCCGTCCTTGGTCTCCGGACGCACCGACAGGGCGAGTGTGAGTGGAGACGAGTCATCTACACGAAATCACAGACATGCCGGACACATCGCGTACCGTTGACGGTCCATTGTGGGGACGCGTACTTGGCGAATGAGGATGCGGAGTCTAGATGGACGGAGAGCTCCGCGGAGCAGACGAGCACACACCAGAGCAGCAGCCACAAGAGCCGCATGGCTGCAACACGCAACTCAGTCCACACTATGCTCGCGACGCCTCCAAAACACTGTGATGTAAAGGAAAACGTAAAGACGAAATGCAACATCGAAAATAAGCACAGACTGCGCGGTTTGGTTTGCCCTCTCCTCTTCCCGTATGCAAAGACAGTGAGTCATAGAACGATTTACGAGTCAAATAAACTGCGCTCCGCATTCGAACATCCAAGATATACATCATACAAATACAAACATCACAGAACATGTACATGCAAAACATGCATAGAGTGGCAGTGACACTGTCAGTGGCAGCAGCTACCTGTAATCCTTCCGATACGCAGGCAAACAGTGTTCGAAATGTGCTGATCTAGCAAACTCCTTTTCTGGATATCGATTTCGGCAAGTGATTGAATGATAAGCCGTTGCTTATCTGTCCTCTATGGAATGGCTCATAGCTCTCCTCCCCCCCCCCCTCTCTCTCCTTTGATGGGTAAACACTCTGTCCCCTTATCGCCAGCATTCAACGCTGATTCACGCACCTTAAAAACGATCCCGAAAAACTCCACCCCCGTTTCCGGACAAATGAAAGTGGTGAAACACATTTTATTACCTTCAAAAATAACAGAAACAATTTTCCACGAAACGTAAACATTAACAAAATTCTCTTTCGAAAAGTACGTAAGTAAAGAGAAGAGGTTTGTCTGGATCTGATTCAACAAAAGCACATGCATAAAATCTCTTTGCAGCTGACTAAAATATCAAAACAAACCTGCTCTTTCGAATCACTCTAAAATGTGTTTTTAAACATTCAAAATATATAATGTAAGGTGACTGTGAAATAGGCCAAATTTTCATTATAATTCACTATAAATAAATTATTATATAGCATAATATTTATGTTCTAATTTCATAAATTCGAAAGAGCAGGTTTGTTTTGATATTTTAGTCAGCTGCAAAGAGATTTTATGCATGTGCTTTTGTTGAATCAGATCCAGACAAACCTCTTCTCTTTACTTACGTACTTTTCGAAAGAGAATGGATGTCCTTTTCTCAAATTTCGAAGAAATTTTTTCACATTGGTGAATTACGAAAATAAAATATACATATTACAAACTCACTAGTCAGAATGTCATGATTGAAAATACAAATAACTTATACAACAATACTACATAGTAATATTCACTGGTTTGAAATTATAAAATAGTTTCTGTGATTCCCGCTTTTTTGAAACTGATAGATCATGTGTTGCCGAACAATGTTGTGTTATATAACGAATGTATGTAACTTAGAAACCTTCGAAATAGCTCGGTCGAATCGCTCACGCGCCTGCCGGTCGCTCATTGACGCGCGCTACACACGTTACAAATTTCTCTCTTCTTCCCTTCATCTCCTAAGCAGTTCCATTACCTAGCAAGTTACTAGCTAGTCGAAATGAAATTCTACTACGAGTAAACTAGCTATTCTTCACTAGTTATGATGTCATATCGCGAGTGCATGTACCGTTAAAAGTTTGTTTATCAGCAGTTTCAAGTTATACAACCGTCGACCTAGCCAATAAGGGGACTGACCTAAGGCTCTCGAGTACAAATCGCTAGCTGCTTACAAGGGGTCCATCGATTAATGCAATGAGTTTGGATCAGATGACGTCACAGACTTCTGACTAGAGGCTCACGAAAGTTGTGAGGGTGGTCGTCACTCCACCGTGACTAGCGGTACATCATTGGCCGTCGAGAGGATTGAACTCGGGACTACTGTTAGTATTACTGCTAGAATTGGGAAGTTGTGGCACAGAGATCAAAGCAGCCTCACCCGAACTGCTCTGCTCCTCCGCTATTCGCACGTTCTTTCACTGCCGAGCTCTCTCACTCGCCCTCTCCTCACCGATCGATTTTAGGCCGGCTGCCCATTCTGGCTCGCACGAGAAAGAGAGAGCGCGTAGAGAGCGTGCGCAAGTGAGAGATCCAAGAGGCCGGGATGTGAGAGTGGCTGAGCGAGAGGCGGGGCATGAGCGTTCGACCAATCAGATTGCACAGACAGTGGGCCCAGCGACCAATGAGCGCAGAGTGCAGTGGGCGGGGCTTACGTGATGCGCGTCGTCGTCGTCGTCGTCGTCGTCGTCGTCGTAAACACGTTTAGTGGCAGAATGAGCGAAAAGTTGTTTTGGATATTTTGGAAGCCGCAACCGATATTTATTTCTTGTATCATACTCATAAGTCTTGTCAAATGATATTCTAACAAAAAAACACATACTATGGAGTATATCGTATTGGGATAGAGGAAATTGAGTATGCCTTGGGGGTGACGCGCTGCGCGCGTCAAAGATCAAGACAAACGGGCGGCGCTGCGCGCCGCCCTTAATATTGATAACAAAAAGGAGAGATATACGAGAATATGAGGATAAATGCTGGTGAATAACTTGGATAACGATACATGTGTATGTGTTCACTGGGCGAGCGGGGGCCTTCCGAAGATGCCCCTCTGACCAAGGCTGGGACGCGGCGGGGGCACTGGCTGGTCGGAAGTGCGGAGGCCCGCAGTCAGGTGGGAGAACACGGAACGGACGGGGGCACCGGCCGGACGAGAGAAGATCGAGTGGATAGGAGCAGCCGGGGCAGTCGTCGTGGACACAGGCACGCCAACAGACGAAGCGGCTCGCGAGAAGAATCCACGCACCGGCACCGAACCAGCCGAGCCTGAAATACGACTCCTCATCCATGTCATATGCCACCATTCACTCACCAGACTTGGAAGCGCCAAACAAGTAGCGGCCACGAGACGAGACAGACGCCTGCAAACAACACTATGAACCACTCAACTAGCAATAAAGGGAAAGAACTGACGGATCCATCGGCAGAGGTGACCGACTCGGCATAGTTGGTGGAGGCAGGCTGGAAGGGAGACGGAGACGGCTGCAGCTGGCGCAACGCATCCGCCCTCTCCCCCCTCTCCTCCTCCCCCTCCTCGTCGCTGCTGTCACTGTCACACGAGGTGAACACTCCGCGCCTCTCCACCTTCCCATTCGACACAACACTCTTGTTCTTCCAGTCAGCCTCGAGTGCCTTCTCCTCCTCCTTCTCCACGTCCTTTGTCAGCTCCTCCTCCTCCTCCTCCGAGTAGAACACCGACAGAGACTTGTCCGTCTCCGCCGGCTCGAAAGCATTGACGGTAGGGGTCTTGGCGAGCTCGCTCAGCTCCCCCTCCTGCATCTCCTCCTCCGTCTCCGTCTCCTCCTCTGCCAGCAGCAGCTCGGCCGCCACGCGAGCCTTGTTCGATCGAGACGTGCCGCTCTGAAGTGTTTCGTGTTGCTATTCAATGCAGACTGTCTCGCCGCACCTCATCCGTCTCGCAGTACTGTCTCTTCTCGGGAATGTCCATGAATGACTCTTCCAGATCATCCTCATCCAGCTGCTCCTCCTTGTCAAACTCTCAACACACAGCATGATCATGTACGAAATAGGCATTCACTCACGGACTAAGATGGTCTTCTTCTTCTCTCCCTGCTTCAGCTGCTCCTCGGGCTGCTCCGTCTCCTCCTCCTCCTCTGAGTCTCCCTCATCCCCCTCGTCTCCCATGCCATCCTCTGACTGCTGCTCGGAATGCACACTCGACATCGAATCGTGGAACGGGGCTGAATGCAACGGTAGACATTTCAACTAATCAAAGAAGACTCACAGTCACTGATGTCCGAAGCTGCGTCGACATCCGGCTCTCCTCCTCCTTCTCCTCCGTTCTCTACCGGCTTCTCCTTCTCAACTTCGGGCTCCGAGAGGGCTTTAATACACATATAACACAAATGACATAAAAATGCAACCCACGTCTCTCCGTCTCATCAGTACATGCCTCCTCGGTAGTCTCCTCCTCCTCCTTCTCTTCTCCCTCCTGCTCCTTCTCCAACTCGAGGATAGGGTTGATGGCTGCCCACTCGGGCATGAGCAGAATCGCCCCGAGAGCATACGACGCGCCCGCCACGCCGCCGTCCACGAAGCGAACAGAGACACGCACCTGGCACAATCTCACCTTCCTCCTTCTCCATTCCCACCCACCTCTATGCCCGTCTTCTCCTCCAGCTCCTCCTGCTCCCTGCAGACGCCTAGCAGGACAGCCCTCTTCCAGAACGTCTGTCCGAAGTAGACGAGGACGGGCAGTCCGGGCACGCAGTCCTCCTCGGTCACAGCGGCCAGCTGCTTCTCGCCCCGGTTGCCCCACGTCGCCCACTGGCTGCAATCCACACACTCACACACTATCCACACACAACTCATCACAACGCCACCCACCTGTACTCCCATTCACTCTTCTTCAGCTGGTACTCGCGCTCCTCGCCAGAAGACACCGTCAGCTACAACAATACGAGAGAGAGAGAGAAATAGACGCACTCTGTTGAATGGATAGTCGACGGACGCGAATCGCATGAGAGGCAGATCCTCCGACGCCTCTCCGTGGTACGAGATAGTCGACGACTAAAAGAATGAACATAACAACTTTTTTAAACAAAACAAAAAAGTACCCCTGACCATAAACAATCACAAGGCAGCTGCAATCTTGCTCTGATCGATTTCGTCGCAATGCGCAAGAATGTAATACTCGTTAGCAATACAAATAACTCACTTCAATTCGTTAAAATGAAGTTTAATTAGCAGAGACATATAACAATAACAACATAACAACAATCTTCTCAAGGCACACCTAACAAAGTCTGAAAAAAATAATCATTTATATTTTGCAGTATTGTTCTCTTCATGGGGCGACCCCGAGAGCAGCGCACGCCTCTCCATACTCCTCCTCAAGACGGGTCATCACATCGGGCACAAGGCAGAAAATGCGGTTGTGTTCCCCTGAGCAGTGCTTGCAGTACTTGTACTTCTCCACACAAAGCTGTCTCGCTCCATGCCGCTTGCCACAAATTCCACAATCCATCTGCCACTTCTTCTGCCTCTCCGCACCAAGCGACACTGTACGGCATCCATCCGAGAAGTGTTGTCCACCACAGTAGCACAGGGGATGGGGTACTCCCGCAGTAGTCCCATTCTCGATGTGAGCAAAGAACACTCTGCGTGGCAGACCGGCGATCAGGGCGGCGCTGAGAGTGTCTGCGAGACGGGCGACTCGGGTGGCTTGGTCGCGGCGGCGGGCGAGGCTCAACGAGAGCGGCACGTTCGGATAGCACGGGATGCGCGCTCCCTCCGGCAGGCATGGCGGAGGCGTCACAGGCAACCCGACACGAGCCGCAGCAAACACACGCTCCGCCTACAAAACTAGCAGACTAAGTAGCACAATATATACCAAAGTAACACATTGCGCATACTATCTCGTTAAAACAAGTTTATTAATATTTCACTACATCTAATCAACGAATACTGACGAATACGTCACGGTTACTTTTATATCATGTAAACAACGCTATGGTTCGAGTCCGAGCTGTTTGCACGCCTTGTTGTACTCCTCTTCGAGCGTTGTCATCACATCCGGCACCGTACAGAAGATACGGTTGTGGTTGCCGAAACAGTGCTTGCACTGAGAGATCTCGCCGCACCGCCGGCGCTCACCGTGTCGTTTTCCGCATCGCTTGCACTCATTCCGCCACACCTTGTCACGTTCCCCGCCCATCTTCACGATGGGACAACCATCCAAAAAGTGCACTCCGCCACAGTAGCACGGTTGAGGCGCCACACCATCGATAGGAGCATTGTCGTTGTACTGGAAGAACTTCCTGCGCGGATGTCCGATCATCAGGGCAGCACTGAGGCGGTCGGCGAGTTGGGCGACTCTGTCCGCCTCATCGCGACGTCGGGCCAGGCGCACTGCGAGTTGAATACGAGGATAGTATTTGATACGCGCTCCATACGGAACTGGCGGAGGAGAGGAGAATGGCAATCGCACACCAGCCGACGAGAAGGAACGTTCCGCCTACAACACCCATATTCGTCCGTATTTATCCTGATTTTAAAGATACGATCATGGTCCGTTGTACTAGTTATCAGTATATCAATTTCAAGGAGTGTTAGAGGGGTTATGAACGGTTGACAATGAAACGAGTTATCGTGAGACGGTCGGTCGTGCATCGTTGCAGTGCATCCCACTGCATCTTAGATTCTCCTGTTCACGAGCCTGCTTCACAAAAGAACTTCATCGCAGTGGCGGCCGCCCAGTGGCACGTGAAAACACCATTTACGCCGTAATTTTGTTTGTGAATGGATTCGGAAGTTCTGCGCGGTTAACCGTAAGCCAGCGCGCAGCGCAGCGCGTCCGCGAGTTGTACAGCAAGTTTGCCGCTTTCTCTTCTCCAGCGAAGCAGTCATATTCGGCTTCAGGCAGTACATACTTGAGGCGTATTTGCCACTCCGCCGCAAACAAAAAATATTCTTTGTTCTTCCTAGAATTAGCTGCAGGTAGCATGTAAGAGAAATATTAAACAATACATTCACCTATAGGAAAAAAACTAGTTTCAGCTTAATTCGACGAAGATCATAGATAAAACAACTTCATCGATAAAACACAAACAAGATCCAGAAACACATTAAATTCCAATATACATATTGTTAGAGCGAAACACCGAGGTCTTCACAAGCGAGTTCGTACTCCTCCATCAACATGGTCATCTCATCAGGAATATCACAATACTCGGTTTTGTAATGCTTGGATCCACAGTAGAAGCAGTAACGTGTGTAAATCCTCCACAGACGACTGTTATTCAACCACTTCTTTCGTCGTTCTGCGCCGAGTTTCACACTGGGACAATTGTCCACGTAGTGGAATCCATTGCAAAAGCAACGGTTAAACTTCGGTTCTCCCATGTTTTCGTTAAACCGCGCGAACTTGCGGCGCGGCAGCCCACGCTCAAACGCATCCGACAGTCTGGCAGCCACGTCCGCCAGACGGGCTGCCTGATCGCTGCGCAATGCCAGACTGCGTGCCAGACTCGGCTGCGGCTCCGACCGATAGTGGCGCTGCATAACATAACAATTTGATTTTTATCCTCACGACTTCTACCAGAGAGGAGCTTAATTTTCTACAGTAACTCGCGAGCCATGTTTTAGATTTATGATCACGACAAAACTACAACTTACCGAGATGGAGACGGTGCGGCTGGTCTTGCGGGTGCACTCGTTGAGGAGCGCCGACAGCTGCGAGTCCGTCTTGAGGGCGAAGCGGAGAGTCGGACCTGCAACACACTTTCAACCTGACATCGCAGGTCGCAGGAGATGGACTGCAGAAACCACCCACCGTCCGTGTCCACGTCGAAGAGGCGCGACACGAGCGGGTGCTCGAGCAGCACCGCCTCCACACGCGACGACACAGCCGCATCCTGCATCGCATATCTCCGTTCGCCTGTTCCATTCCCTTCTCTACACTCACCATGGGCGCGCGGCCAGTGATCCGATGGACAGAGTCGAACCTGTCCTCATGATTCACGTCCTTCTTGTTCCACAGAGCAGCGAATACCTCGCGCACAATGTGCATCACGTCAGACGCGTCCTTCGCCTCAATCACAACATCAGCAAATAATCAATACAATGTCCAACCTTTCCTTGGCCGATGAGGCTGTCGAACATGCGACGTCCCTCGCTGCGCAGGTCGACGTCCGGAAACGCCTCCTTCTCCGCCACCGCCTCCACAGGAGCCTCGTCTTCCTTTTCCTCGGGCTCCTCCTCCTTCACCGCCACTTTTTTCTCCTCCGAAGGCTTGCCCAGAGCGGCAAACGCGGCAGCAATCTGAAACAATTATTTTCATCGCAAAAGTAGGGTTTGTAAAACATTTATAACTATATAAGTGTTACAACAATAAACATATGAACAGTTCAGCTGCTGACTGACCCTATCTGCCTCGGTGTCGTCATGCACGGACTGCTCGTCTTCGTTGTTGTCCTCCATCACCTCTTCCTTCACTTGCTGTTCCGTCTCCTCGGGAATCGCGTCGATCGCCTCTTTGGCCTCCTCGAACCTATCCTCGTCCTCATTATCCGAAGACGACGACGAAGAAGACGCCGCGGCAAACACGCTTCTCCTCACTAGAAAAATCAAGGTTAAAAACTTCTATTTCCGGTAATATTACTCAGTCAGTACCTTCACCACGAATGGGATTAGTGTGAGTCTCCGTAGTCGTCTCCGGCTGCTTCGGCTCGGGCTCCGGCACGATCTCCTTCTTGCTTATGCGCTCGGCGACCACCGTCACATTCGGATCCACCTCATCGCACTTCTCCTAATGAAAGAGAAGAATAACTAACTTGTTTCACTCTTACAGTGGAATGCGCGGGTGTCTTGATGGGAACGGTGTCGGGACAGCGACGTGGAGCCGCAACATGGGTGGAACGCGCAAGTGAGACGCGGTCATCAGACTTCGGAAAATTGATCTTGTACTGCTTGCCCAGAATCCTGAAAATTGTAATATAACAAACAAAAGGAAAAAACCTTTCAAACCACTAACTTGTTCAGGAACAGAATGGGGCTCAGGGCGATAGCCTTGCACACTGCGTCGTGGGAGATGGGCTTGTGTGTGATCTCTCTAAAATTGTATATGAAATCATATAGCGATCAGTGGATTGTGGATGACGTACGTGTACTTGGCGGCGATCGCTCCTATGAGATCCTTGCAGATGTTCTGACTGGCGACCATCACACTGCAGTCTCTCCACGAGAGCGACACATGCTGTAACAAAGAGACAGCTACTTTTATGAATTAGAATTAGAATACCAAATGTACCTCCTCGTCGCCGCTGCTGAAATTGTTGTCGTCGTCCATGTCACTCATGAAGGGAGTAAAGTTTCTATAAAAAAGAGAACAAAATTTCGATCAAAAAACAACCATAATACCACGAAAAACTAAATTTTAGGCCAAATTTTGAAATGTAATTTGAATTTTTTGAAAAGTGATGAATGTTCAAAATTTTCGTACTTCACAACACACACTTTGTCAGCACCACAAAACACGTTTTGTGATTTTTCTTTTACAAATAATATACAATTCTCTTTCGAAAAGTACGTAAGTAAAGAGAAAAGGTTTGTCTGGATCTGATTCAACAAAAGCACATGCATAAAATCTCTTTGCAGCTGACTAAAATATCAAAACAAACCTGCTCTTTCGAATCACTCTAAAATGTGTTTTTAACATTAAAAATATATAATGTAAGGTGACTGTGAAATAGGCCAAATTTTCATTATAATTCACTATAAATAAATTATTATAATGCACAATATTTATGTTCTAATTTCATAAATTCGAAAGAGCAGGTTTGTTTTGATATTTTAGTCAGCTGCAAAGAGATTTTATGCATGTGCTTTTGTTGAATCAGATCCAGACAAACCTCTTCTCTTTACTTACGTACTTTTCGAAAGAGAATGGATGTCCTTTTCTCAAATTTCGAAGAAATTTTTTTCACATTTGTGAATTACGAAAATAAAATTTACATATTACAAACTCACTAGTCAGAATGTCATGATTGAAATTACAAATAACTTATACAACAATACTACATAGTAATATTCACTGGTTTGAAATTATAAAATAGTTTCTGTGATTCCCGCTTTTTTGAAACTAATAGATCATGTGTTGCCGAACAATGTTGTGTTATATAACGAATGTATGTAAATTAGAAACCTTCGAAATAGCTTGGTCGAATCGCTCACGCGCCTGCCGGTCGCTCATTGACGCGCGCTACACACGTTACAAATTTCTCTCTTCTTCCCTTCATCTCCTAAGCAGTTCCATTACCTAGCAAGTTACTAGCTAGTCGAAATGAAATTCTACTACGAGTAAACTAGCCATTCTTCACTAGTTATCATGTCATATTGCGAGTGCATGTACCGTTAAAAGTTTGTTTATCAGCAGTTTCAAGTTATACAACCGTCGACCTAGCCAATAAGGGGACCGACCTAAGGCTCTCGAGTACAAATCGCTAGCTGCTTACATGGGGTCCATCGATTGATGCAATGAATTTGGATCAGATGACGTCACAGACTTCTGACTAGAGGCTGACGAAAGTTGTGAAGGTGGTCGTCACTCCACCGTGACTAGCGGTACATCATTGGCCGCCGAGAGAATTGAACTCGGGACCTTCAGCATGATGCGCGCGCATCCACTGCGCTAGCCACCCCATATTCTCAAAGAAGTTTCATCATGATGTGGAATAGCTCAAGTGGTAGGGTGAGGGCGTACTGGTACTAACCAGGCGCGTTCGATCTTCATATCTGCCTTGTTTTGCGAATGTTTTGCGATGTTTGCAAATGAATTCGAATGTTGCTTTTGGAATCATTTATGTATATGCACATACGTATCATATAAAACAGACTTCATTAGATTCTGAGCCACTGAAACCTCGGTCATGAATTGTAATTGCAGAGCCGAGTGCATTAAACTGATCTTCCTTAATATATGTTAATGGCAGTATTACTGTTAGAATTGGGAAGTTGTGGCACAGAGATCAAAGCAGCCTCACCCGCACTGCTCTGCTCCTCCGCTATTCGCACGTTCTTTAAAGGGAGTGTACACTCTGAATTCCGAATTTGAGTTAGCACCGGGATGTGAAATATGTTGAAAACGATTCAGTTTTGTCAATACAACTATTTGCGCGAGTGAGAGAATCAGAGGTCAGAGAGAGAAAGAGAGTGGCTGATCGAAAAGCGGGGCATGCTCGGCTGGAAGAAGAGAGAGAGAGCGCGCAGAGAGCGTACGCTCGTGAGAGAGCCAAGAGGCCGGGATGTGAGAGTGGCTGAGCGAAAGGCGGGGCATGAGCGTTCGGCCAATCAGATTGCACTGACAGTGGGCCGAGCGACCAATGAGCGCAGAGTGCAGTGGGCGGGGCTTACGTGATGCACACCGTCGTCGTCGACGTCGTCGTAAACACGTTTAGTGGCAGAATGAGCGAAAAGTTGTTTTGGATATTTTGGAAGCCGCAACCGATATGTATTTCTTGTTTCATACTCATAAGTCTTGTCAAATGATATTCTAACAAAAAACACATACTATGGAGCATATCGTATTGGGATAGAGGAAATTGAGTATGCCTTGGGGGTGACGCGCTGCGCGCGTCAAAGATCAAGACAAACGGGCGGCGCTGCGCGCCGCCCTCAATGTAGTTGATGTCTTGATTGATAGGATATACACACTCTACGTTAACTCTTGTATATACACTCATTGGTTTTACGAAGAAGGGACTGTGAAGAAAAGGAATTCATCTCTGCTGATTGCGAGGCGAGGCTGAGAGAAGGCTCTGTGATTATCGTTGATAGTGACGTCTTTATGTGTAGAATTCCTCGTCGTATTCTTGGATCCACCACACACTAACACTTTTATATGTTTTTTTATATATTGATTAATTTATTTGGATTTATCTATTCAATCAACGTTCACTGACTCTATTTAGAAAAATCTTGATCAATGCTTCAGTTCCAAACGTTTTGGCATGTAAGTGTCAACTATTGTACGCATCTGTATCTACGCAAATGTATTTCTCATTACAAGAGGATCACCGACCTTCTCTAGTAACTTGAGAATTGAGAGCCATTCGCACTCGCCTCGGCTCGTTCTTTCATGTTCGCCCCATTCCACAGTATCACATCTGCCCCTCCCCCTCAATGCTTTTGTTAGATCATATCGCGCGTCCCATCCTTTCTACACTTGTCATACGCTGTTCCCAGATGTTACAGCAAAATGTGTTCTTTTGCGGTTTCTTGTCTTTCTTCTTGTTGCGATTGTCAGCGAATCTCTAGCCTTGTCTGCTATTTGCTGAAGCGTCCAGAGTTCGGATCGCTTTTCTCACAATGGAAGGCGTTGACTGTACTGACTAGGAAATTTCATGTTATGTTCTCGGATCACGATTTTGCCGTGGGGCGGACCCCAATTCTAGGCAAATCTGTCCAAAATCCGAATTGAGTTTTGTTCAGCCGGTTGGTTTAATTACTGAACTTGAATTAGACGAGAATAAGATAAGGTTTTTGGACTAGGATTACGAACAGAGAGAGGTTGGGTTGAATTCCGTTCTTAAGTCCGTAGATGGTACTGTATTGCCTTCTGGCAGACTTTTGGCTGCCATTCGAGTGGATAGCCACACCACAGAAGCATGCCGCCGGCACTATGCCCGACCACTCACTCGAGAGCCATTCACGTCCGCTTGTTGCTTTGATCATTGTCTACATTGACAGGCAATACTACTCGATCCGATCGTGTTCTGTTAACCTTCTTCATTTTGCTGCATCTCATTATCCCTCCGAGGCTTTTTACTTCCTTTTTTCCGACGCGTTTGCCAGTGAATGCTCAGTGTGAACTACTAAATGAAAATGCTGTTTTAGTGGAGGATGACCGATCATCTCTCGTCGTATGAACTGCTATGCGATGACGTTCACAACAAGATCTTCGGTTATCTGGATGCCAGTGTGAGTACACAACTTTATCTTATGTTTGCTTGTTTTACATGTGTATCTGATAATGATAGTAATGTATTACAGTTTGCATTGTATCACACACAAAATTAAAATATGAGAAGAACATTTTCACGCTGTCGTTGTTTGATCTCTACTCAACTTGAGGCTGCCGAGAGCGTGCGCAGTGTCTCCCGTCGCATGCGGGACGTCGCCGCACACTTTCCCTACAGAATCACCATCTCCATCGTACGTCTACATGTTCTACAGTTCATGTAGTTAAATGTAGTTACATGTTCTAACTCAGTATTACACTATTTTTAGTGGTCGTCTGCTACGGACGCGACTGTGACGGTGTGTATTCGGTGCGGAGAGCATTCTCGCGATGTGGACTGGAAGATGCCTGAGTGGGAGAAGGAGAGCGAGGGCAACACGCGCTACCCTCGCACAATCAGTCAGTCCCAGTCTGACGTGTCCCGCTGATAGTGTGCTTTCAGTGAACTTGCTGGACTTTCTGTTTCGAAGCCGAAACGTCACCGAAGTTTCCTTCCGCCACAGTTCTGTGATGGTAAGTCACTTGGAACATGCATACATCATTAAAAGGTTTTTTTCAGGCCATACCACCATCGATGTTTGCGCGATTGGCTGATGTTGATGAGCTGAGAATGATTGAATTCGGTGGCGTCTCTTTTTTGGAATATGATCAATGTGAGTGACTCTATTTTTTGTGCTGATGTCTCGCTATGCTCACTACGACTACGTGTTTAAATGTCATTCCGCTGTTGCAAAGTTAAAAGAATCGATTCCGAAAAGAGGAATTCGTCAATCCTGATCTTTCCATCAGTCCATTCATTTCCAATCTATAAAATGTCTGTTCATTCCTATTCCTTTGTAAGAATACAACTTTCAGATGCGGACGTACCCTCATTCACTCGTCCTATCAGCGTTTCCATTGACTCTCGCAAAACTCTTGTTGACATGGTAATGCTACTTTTTTTCCAATTATTTTGAAACGTTGTTTCAGAGCTGGCTCCAGAAATTCGAAAATCTCGATCTTTCCATCACTACTGGTACCGACGACATCTGCAAACACATGGTGAGATGAGAGAGAGAGAGATAGAGAGAGAGAGAGGGAGGGAGGGAGAGGGAGGGAGAGAGAGAGAGGATGTTCAGCTCCCCGTCTCACTGGCTGACCGTTTCTCCGAGCACTGCATCCGCCCGAAGCATCTTCGAGTGCAGGTCGACCTTGCACAGTCAGTGATTTCCCCCATTCTCCCCTCACACTCGCATCCAGCCTATCCACCCTCGGCTCCCTCTCCGAATGCTGCGATACTCTGCACATCTCTACTTCCACGAGTAGGTTCACTTCGTTCTTCTCTATTCTTCTCTCTCACTCTTCACACTTCAGGAAGGGCCAACCTCAGCCAATACGACGAGGAGGAGTACACATGGGAAGAGTGGGAGCAGCTGGAGGCGTTGATTGGCCCGGACCAGCACGAGTCCACCCCGCAGCTACCCTCCATCCAGCACCTCCTTCCACTCCTTCCCGACATACGCAACGTAGGTCACGTCTTCGTCGTTCTTTCCAACTTTCCCTCATCCAGATCGGCTCTTTCACCCTCTTCCAAGTGGTTGTGCCCACGGAGGAGGAGATCCCTCATTGGACTGCTCTCCTATCAAGTAAGTCTGGACTATCTCATAACACCATATCATTGATACATTTTAGATGTACAGTGCAGCCGTCTGATTCTGTACCCGGCGTATGAGGATGTGTACAACTGGGCTGCATCCGAGGAGCTAGCCGCTATGGGGGATGCGTTCTATGAGAAGATGGAGAACTTCCGTCGACTGCTGGAGGAGTGTGGAGTGAGGGAGGAGGAGGACTCTTTCTGGAAGGAGCAGGATAAAACGGACCAGAAGGCGAACGAGCAGAGGGAGAAGGAGAGGGAGGAGCACACCAGGATCATGAAGGAATACCTACAGAGGATCGGCCAGTGAAGAATGAGGGCCCCCCAATAAGTAGCTGACCACTTGCACTGGTCAGCCTAGGGTTAGCCTTGTTTATCCACATATTTTTCATGCTTGCCTTTAATCGTTATTTACTTCTCCCTTGCCGTGGAAATAAACACTTCAATAAGAAGTGAAGATCGTCGTGTTTGATTATGATATGATGTATTGTTGTATTGATTTGATGTCGTAAGTAGTAAATTGATTTTGTTTTGTTTAATCTGAACCCATAAATGCTTCCATATACGCGCTGCACTGTGAGCTCCATTCTCTAGTTCTGTTCATTGACACATGAGTTTCACCCAGTGTTTTCTCTCCACGACAGCGATTCGCTGGTTCGGTAGACGACGAGGGACAATATTCTGCAACGTATGTCAAGAAGGTCCTTCTATTGTGTTGTATGTAAAATTACGTAGTGAGTGTCACTGAAACATATAGTTTTTCTTATCGATAGTTCATCCACACGTCATTTCGAATACTTTCTAGGATTCTAGGCAATAAACGTATGTCAAGAACGTCTGTGTGTGATTTATCCACCATCGAACCATGGAGACCAGGTGTGAGAGAATACTACTCTTTCCCAACCCATGATTCACTACAGCTCTCTTCCCCTCTCCCTCTCTCTTTCTCTCTCTCCCTCTATCTCTCTCACTTTCTCTCCGTCTCACTCCCCCCCCTCTCTATCTTTCTCTCTCTCCGTCTCACTCCTTCGCTTCCTCTAGAGGGTGGGTGATAGAAAACAGCATGTGCCTCACCGGCAGAGAGAGTGTGTGATCGATGAGGGCGCAGGCAGGCGGAGCAGGGAGTGAGTTGTAATGCCGGCACAGACCCACTCACTGGTCACTATAGCCCCGGGGCAACAACACAATAACCCTTCATTTCGCCTCATTACCCCCTGGTACTGACTACTGATTCCGCGGTGATTAGATATGGATCCTAATCCATATTGCCTCGACTTCACTAAATGGCTCAAGGTAAAATTTCATTTTGTCATGAATCATGTTTCTCGTGAAGTCAGTCTCTTTTTCGTGCTCGTTAAACGAACAAAAGTGGTTTACGGATGTACGGATCTAGTTGAAAAGAAAAACGGCTGATTGGGTACTTGATTTGTGAATGTGCTTCACACAATTCCCGCTACTTTCAATGTGCACTTACACAGCTGACTTACGGAACGTGTTTTCAAAATTAGACCATCAAGAGGCACGTTTCAAAACAATTGGTGAACACACGAAGAAGCACTAGTAAAAACAACGAGGATCGATTTTCAGGCGGTTGAATTCGGGGTCCTTCTAGTCGAGAACAAAATGGATTCATCGATACAATCACAAATCATACATACTTAATACAAATTTATACATTATTTTAGAACACGACAGTGAAGGAATGCGATCTCGCGACGCACACGATTCCCGAGCTCGTGTACCTCAAGGTATGCACGTAGCACACTCATACAGTCACTCTGACTTCTGCAGGCCAACTCTGACCGCGTCGCAGCAGTGTTTGACTCCGAGAAAGTGTCGCTCACATTCAAGAAGATCGCAGTGGAGGTGAGAGAGAAGGGGGGGGGGAGAGGAAGGGAGAGAGAGAGAGAGAGAGAGAGAGAGAGAGAGAGAGAGAAAGAAAGAAAGATCATCTTCAGATGGACACTCTGGCGGCGGGCCTTCTGTCGATTGGCCTAGTGCAGGGCGACCGCATACTCATCTGCGGATCCAACCACTCACAGGTAAAACACTTTTTACAATTTCACGAGGCGATTCGTTACATTGCACGCATTTCTTACCTCCCTATCTCTGTATTCCATCTCTTCTCTCCAGGTGTTGATCTCTGCTCTCGCCTCCTCTCGGGCCGGCCTCGTATTCGCCCTCGCCAATCCCAACTTCCCCGATGCAGACACCTTCCACCGCTACCTCTCAATGGTACGTTTCCCCTAAGAAACGTATGCGTATTGCAGTGTTCTGTTGTAGGGCGACTTCCGCGCTGTGATCTGTTTCAAGGCTGCCAACCAGGTGGACTACCTCTACAATCTGCTGCTAAAGATCGTGCCCGAAATGATTCGCAGCCACAAGGTTTGTTCAAATCAGTATGGTTTTGATTATGACACGTACAAAACGATTTCACTCATGAGAATTTATGGACTCATGGTGTAGTGGTGATGCTTGAGTGTGGTGTGGTCAGTCTTTTCGAAACAATCGAAACTCCTTCTTCGAAACACAAGAACACAAACAAACAGCGTGTTTCGAGGCGTTTTGAAGGATCTGACTACACCTTTTTCAAGGTTCGTTGTGATCTGTTAATATGTTGATAGATGTTCGTTATTTGAATGTTCACCCCCTCTCTTCCAGGGTCATATCCAGTCTGCCAATCTGGCCAAGCTCACCCACGTCATTCTTGCCGAGGAGGACCACAAACACGCGTGGGTAGTGTTCTAGTATTTGGTTTACTAATAGCATATGAAACAACGTATCATAATGTTGAACAATTTTGTAACAAACTACATACTTATGCTGCAGTGGCTCGTACACTCTCTCCGAGGTGTTCGGTCGATGTTCTCCCGAGAAGAAGGCCAAGCTGCCCGCCTTCGAGAAGTGGAACAGCGCGCAACTCGCCTGCTTCAACTTCACCATGGTACGCTTCACTTTTCGATTCACCTCATTATTTATTCAAGTGTTATCGCAATAACTCACCGAGTACCTGTAACGACAGTTCCTCTTTGTCTCCTGTCTATCTCTTCCCTCACCTGATGTCATCTCTCTCAGGGCTCGCACGGTCCGTCCCGTCTCGTTGGCATCTCACATGAACAACTACTGAACGGAGCTCGCGCCGCCGTCACAGCATTCAAACTGCACAAGGAGCAGGTAGAGAGAGAGAGAGAGAGAGAGAGAGAGAGAGAGAGGGGGGGACCTGTCTCCTGCAGGTGATCGCGTGTGCCCTGCCGCTCTTCCGCCTGCCCCTCTTCTCTCTCGCCGCCATCGCGCCCTTCCTCATCGAGTGTCGCGTCGTCTTCCCGGAGCCTTCCCCCCTGCCGAGGAATCTATTCTCCAGCATCACCAAGTACCAGTGAGTACATATAGGGTATCCCCCATTTTCACGGTACGCAGTTATCTCGGTCGATCCAGATACGAACCAGCCATTGAGAAAATGACGTCGAAAGGAGGCACTTTTGATGTTTTTGAACTCAATTGTGCACTTCCCGAAAGAAAATCAAATATAGCGAGCCGACAATCTGTTGGTAATGCCCAGAGGCTCATTCTCCCGAAGTTTGAAATTTTTGGTTGAGTTTGAACATATTATTATTGTTATTAGACAAACACTGTATGTAAGCTATGCATTTTGGAGGTTTTTCATAATTTATAAATTCTGGAGTACTGATATTAACAAAAGCGAGCCGACAATCGTTAGCGACTAGTGACAGCCTGCCTCTGTCCAGAGGACAAAAAATTAGAAAATTACTGAACGAAGTTATTAACTCCGGAAAATGCTCCGATCTGCTTCATTCGACTTGCAAATGATCCTCATTTCCCTAAAATCCGACCGACAAGCGCGCGAATCGCGCAGTCGAATTACCTCGCGCGGGCCGATAGCGCGATGAAATGCGATGAAATGATGTCTGGAAAATATGCGGCGAGTGAACAAGCGTACCGTGAACGCGGGGAATACCCTATACATCATTACGAGAAAGTACCAGAGAGTGTTGGCACATGTTGGCTTTGCACCACTCGTAAATATGTACATCGTTCCCTTCATTTCTAAATGTACGACGCTGCTCTCCAACGGAGTCGCTCTTCGTCTTCTTCTCAAGATGGCAAAGACACAGCGCGCCAAGCTTGGATCCATCAACAGGATACTCATGATAGGTGCGCCCCCCTCTCTCTCTCTCTGTTCTCTATTCCTATCTTTCTTTCTTTCTCTCTCTCTCCATCTTCTCTCTCTCATCTCTCATTCACAGGCGAACGCGTGTCGAATGAGCTGATGGAGCAGATCAAGGACATGTGCGTCAACGTGCAACTCATCGCGGTATGACCATCTCTCTCCCTCTCTCCCTCTCTCCCTCTCTCCCTCTCTCCCTCTCTCCCTCTCTCCCTCTCTCCCTCTCTCCCTCTCTCTCTCTCTCCCTCTCTCCCTCTCTCCCTCTCTCCCTCTCTCCCTCTCTCCCTCTCCCCGTCTCTCCCTCTCTCCCTCTCCCCGTCTCCTCGTCTCTCCCTCTCTCCCTCTCTCCCTCTCCCCGTCTCTCCCTCTCTCCCTCTCTCTCTATCACCATTCCTCTCCACAGGTCGGCTACCTCCTTTCCGAGACCGGCTCCATCCCCATAATGGGCGACGCCACCACCGATTTCACTAAGAACGTCGGGAAGCCGATCGCCGGCTATCAGGTACTGGCAGATGATGTGTTCAGCTTCATCACTCCTTTTAGGCCGAGCTGTCTCCACTGCGCGGCACTGGACCCGTGCCAGCCGGACACCTCGGACAGTTGAGAGTGAGTGGGAGGGAGGGGAGAGGGAAGTGAGTGGCTGAGAGGAGAGAGGGGAGTGAGTGGTAGAGAGGGAGGGAGGAGTGAGTGGTGAGTGGAAGGAAGGGGAGAGGGGAGTGAGTGGCAGAGAGAGGAAGGAGAGTGAGTGGTAGAGAGGGGAGGGAGGAGTGAGTGGAAGGAAGGGAAGAGGGGAGTGAGTGGCAGAGAGGGGAAGGAGAGTGAGTGATAGAGAGGGGAGACGGGAGTGAGTGGCAAAGAGGGGAGAGGGGAGTGAGTGGCAGAGAGAGGAGAGGGGAGTGAGTGGTGGAGAGGGGAGGGTGGAGTGAGTGGAAGAAAGGGGAGAGGGAGTGAGCGGCTGAGAGGGGAGAGGGGAGTGAGTGGCAGAGAGGGGAAGGAGAGTGAGTGATAGAGAGAGGAGAGGGGAGTGAGTGGTGGAGAGGGGAGGGTAGAGTGAGTGGAAGAAAGGGGAGAGGGAGTGAGCGGCTGAGAGGGGAGAGGGGAGTGAGTGGCAGAGAAGGGAGAGGGGAGTGAGTGGCTGAGAGGGGAGAAGGGAGTGAGTGGCTGAGAGGGGAGAGTAGAGTGAGTGGCTGAGAGGAGAGAGGGGAGTGAGTGGCAGAGAGGGGAGAGGGGAGTGAGTGGTAGAGAGGGGAGAGGGGAGTGAGCGGTAGAGAGAGGAGAGGGGAGTGAGTGTCTCTCTCTAGGTGCGCGCATTCGACGGCACTCGCTTCCTCGGGTACGCTCCCTCCCTGGATGAGAATGGGAACGAGTGGATCGACACTGGGTGAGTCCACATCTCCTCCCCTCCTTCACTCCCCCTCTTACAGAGACGTCGCCAGAATCGACGCGGGAGGAAGGATTGAGGTGAGTACATTCATAGTAAAGCGATAACAGATTTCTTATTGATATTCCAGATCGTATCGCACATTGACGACATTGTGTACAACAAACTCGGTCACATAATCGAACACTGGAATGTGGAGAGAGCGCTGAATCAAAGCGATGTGCTCAAGGGAGTGCAGGTGCGCGTCTCCCCCCCTCTCTCTCTCTCTCTCTCTCTCTCTCTCTCTCTCTTTTCACTTTCTCTTTTCAGGTGATAAACAAGGCGCCTGGCGATCCGGTGACTGCTGTCTGTATTCTCAAACCCACCGACTCTCATCTCGCTATCATCAAATCCGATCTCATCAACCTATGCAAGTGCAACGGAGTGAGTCAATCGATATACAATCGAATATAATGCACGCCAATCAATATCATCAATCCAGGCGGCTGTTCCGGAAAAGTTCGGTTTCGTAGACGATTTCCCTAGGGTGGCGACCAAGATTCAGAAGTACAAGCTGCGGCAGATGCTGCGGGAAGGAAGCATTCCCCTCATGTAGACGTTCATGAATTGATGTAAAAGTAATTAACTAAATTATACCAACTACTAATTATCCATCAACACACAACTGATCAAACCTCACTCTTTCCACGCCCCTTGCCCACTGACTGCATTGCCAATTTTATCAACGTCGTACTCGGACCCCGAATACTGTATTGCCTACCGTATTCCACCTACGTCGTACCCTTATGTGTATCTGTCATTGTTCGTGTCTCAGTCAGTAAACGTGTTTATCGCAATTCGAAATTCATAAAGCATCTTCGAGGTAAGTCATAATACAGTAGTCTCCGACGTCTATAGCTCCATGTCGTCGACAGATTCGGGAGGGGGAGCAGTGTCGTCCAGCTCTCCCTCCTCCTCGGGCTCCTCTTTCACATCCACGGACGCCGAGCGACGCGCGGCAGCGTTGCGCTGCAATCAACCCATCCCACTCCGCCCGTCCATCCACCCACTCACCCCCTTCCTGCCCACAGGCCTCTCCTTCGACTCAGCCGTCCTCCTCCTCTTGGCAGTCTGCTTCTTCGGCTGGGACGTCGCCTCCCCTCCCTGCTCCTCCTCCTCCGGCTGAGCCTGAGTCTTCTTGCGCTTCGCAGTTTGCTGTAATCACCGTTGGCAACAAGTTTTCCTTCCTCACTTGCCTTCTTCTGCGGAGGCGGCTGTGTGGTCTGTCCCTCGTCCGCGTCTCCTCCCATGGTGGCGTCTCCGACAGAGTTGTCCTGCTCCCTCTGCCTCTCCTCCTCCTCCTTCTCCCTCTCCTCTTCCTCCTCCCTCTGCTTCTCAGCTATCTTCGCCATCACTTTCCTCATATCGATTCGGAAGTCGCGCATGCCGATAGAGTTGTTCTGCAAACAATCTTATTCATGATCGTCTGTCTGTCTGTCTGCCTGTCTGTCTCTCTCTCTCACCTTGACTTGCAGGTCCAATCTGTCGTCCTTGAGGGCTGCACACAGGAGGAGCACCCTCGACTGCATCTGCTCCCGGGCACGAACCCATTTCACGAACAGGTCCTTCTCCTGAAGCAACTCGAACCTCGCACACAAACACACTTGTCCCTCACCTTCATAGTCTGCTGGAGTCGTCTCTTGCTGTTCTTGTTGCGCTCGTCGTCCGGGTCCTTCTGCCCCACTTTCTCGTCCGCCACAGCCATGATACGAACCACCTACAACACATGGACACTACACCGTCACTGACCAACCACTCGCACCTTTCCCTGCAGCACATCTGCCATCGCCCCGACAGCCTTCCACTCGGCCACTGGCTGTGTCTTGTGCACGTCCAGCATAAGCTTCACCGGCGCGTCGATCGAATTGTAGAAGACGGTGAGGAGGTGGACGGTGCGCTCCCTGAATGGACAGATGAGAGAGGAGGAGACGGACAACGCGCACTTCTCGCGGGCAAAGTCGACGTGGAGGGGGAGGAGGCGGTGGATCAACTCGGCGGCCCACTCGAGGCGCACCGCGCACTCGCACATCACACAGTCCACTAAAAACGTTGTGTACTCTCATCATCTCTCTCTCCCTCCCTCACCCTCTCCCTCGCGCACGCCTCCAAAGTCGACGGCGAAGGCGACGGCCTCCCTGACTGCGTGGAGGGTGCGGGTGACGAGGTGGTTGAGGCACTCGGACAGCGCCGTCATCTGCCCCCGGCCCACGCACGCCCACTCGTCGCCATCAGGCACGTCCTGCACCAATCCGAATACAGAAATCAACGAGATAGACGCTACTCACATCTCCGGCCAGACAGGCGACCATGTGGCGGGCCATCTGGACAGCCGACTTGCGGACGGTGGCATCGGCGGTGCCAGACGCGAATGCAGCACTCTGCCACACACGAAGCACTTCCCGGAGAACAGTGTTGTTGCCTGGGGTGGGCATGAGAAGTTGAGAAGCGGTAGGACGCGACTCACTGAACTCGTTGCTCTTGAGCACCGTGCCGACCTTCTTGAACATGTAGACAGAGGCGCGCATTGTGGAACAGGCCACCAGCAGAGTGCCGCATACCTGCAAGGCAACGTGAACGATGACAGGCGCTGCTCCCACCTTGGTGATCGCCTTGGCCTGCTTCTCGATCTCGGCAGCCACCTTCTTCTTCTCCTCCCCCTCCTTCGCATCCATGGCAAGCAGAGACTGCAGGATCTTCACCACCAGGAAGTGGGCGTGTTTGAGGAGAGAACGGTCCACTGCCACGCTGCTAGACTCCTCGGTCACCTCGTCGCGCTCCCCTGAAGAGAGCGGGAGTGGAGAGAGAGAGAGAGAGAGAGAGAGAGAGAGAGAGAGAGAGAGAGATGAGAGATAAGATGCCCGCACAGATGGGGAACAGCTGATGGATCTGGTCGCCCTGTCCGTCGCGGTACTTGTCCAACAGCCAGCTCGTCAACTGAAAAGCATCATTCTCTCCTATCCCTTTGCCTTTCCCCCCACCTCAGCATACGCCACCAGTGCACTGGTCTTGAGTGGATCGACCGAGTCGACCACCTTCAGCCAGTCCGCACACTTGCCCACATAGATGTCCAGCAACAGCCTGCAAATCAATCACTCTCGAACCAAACACCTGTACCTGTACCCACCTGGCCATTGTGACGAGGGCGGGTGTGTTGAGTACGGCGTGGTGTCTGGAGGGCACCGACTGGCGCAGCTCGGCGGCAATCACACTGCAGCGGGAGATCTGGAAGGAGGAGGTGGACGGGGATGGGATGGGATCCGCTCACCGCCCACTCGAGCAGATCCATCCGCACCCCCGCCAGGACACCGTCGCCCACCATCGGACTACAAATCAAGAGTACGCATGAGAGATTCACACTAATTGTGCTAAAAATTTGCATACCCATTAGGATCGACGAGCTTCTCCAAGAGCGAAGCGATGGTGCGGGCCGGGGTGTGCACCTGAACACTTTCTCATTCGCTCCTTCTTCACAATCCTTGCACTCACCGAGCACTGATGCATGTCGACCGCCTGCTCCTTCTCCTTCTGCTCCTTCTTCTTCGCACTCTTCTCCACCACCACGTCTGCCAGCTCCCGCCGCCTCTTGATGATGCCGATCAGCGCGTCCGAATCGCTCTCCCTGAAAAGTAAACAGTGTAGCCTATGCAGTACTAGCCGAATAGTATTCATTACTTTTCGAGTGCGAACAGCCGTCTGCTGAGGTGTTCGATGAGTGCGTCGTAGAGTCCGGTCATCATGGCAGCGAACAGCTGATTGGCGCGTCCGGCGGCGGAGGAAGAGGACCAGTCGACGGAGCGGTCCAGGCCCAGGTCGTGCACGTCCAGACGACCCGCCCGCGCCACCCACTCTTCCAGCTGCGCCGACGCCTTCTCGATCTCAACAACACTTATCCGTCTTGTATCTCTCACTCACTCACTCACTCACTTACTCACCAGCACATCCCCTCCAGCCGCCTGCGAGAGCTGCGACGATGTGTTCTGCAGGGCGCTCACCGCCGAGCAGGTCAGCGTCTCCAGAGCCTGCCAGACAGGTAAACAACAAACCAACAACCATCCACTCACCTGCACCATCATAGGCAGGGGTTCGTTGAGCTGGCAGAGAGTGGTGTTGGCGGAGGAGGAAACCATGTCGCTCGCTTTCCAGACAGGGGAAGTGGCAGCGTGGGAGACGAGCAGGTCCAGACACGCACCCACCTGCAACACTATTTATATATACTAAAAGAAGAGTTGAGACTGGTATCTGTACTATCATGATATATCTATTGATTACATGACAATTCAATTGATCAGAAAATCGCCAACCATGTTGGGGCTCCTGTGCACGACCTCGCAGATGCCTGTGTAGAGGAGGGCTCGGGTGGGGCCGGCCTGCGCGAGGCACCTCTTCAGAGTACCCACCACCTCCAGCTTCAGCTGATCGTTCGTGTTCCGCGCACAGCCCATGTCGCGCAGAGACTGAGAACCAACCAATACACACGGCTGTGAGCGAGGCGGCATACCTGAGAGGAGAAGGTGGCAAAGGATTGGCTGAATGTCTGCGAGCTGGTCGTGTTCTGTCCGCCGCGGCCGGCCACTGAGCGGAAGAGGAGCAGGAGCAGCGGCACCGCCGACGCCACCGTGTGCTGGCACATCAGCTCCTTCTGAAACCCGCAAGCCTCCTTCCCGATTTATCCTCTACCCACCTTGATGTTGTCATAGAGTGCCTGTCTGAGTGGTCCCCTATGATTGATGACTGGGAGGAGGCAGCGGATGAGAGCCACCGACACCTGTGAGTCCATCCGACACACCCACTCGAAGATACCTTCCAGCTGCTTCCAATTGTTCAGCACCGCCAGCGAGCACTTGCGCACCACGTCCACCAGCACATCTGGAACCAGTTCGGAACCAAGCCGCTCACAATCACCCACCAATGAGGATGAGCGCGGTCTGGGGGTTGGGTGCGGCTGCGATGGCGTGTAGGAGGGGAGGGAGGCGGGCGTCGACCTTCTCGGGGCGAGAAAGGAGGAGGGAGGAGAGGGCGCGGCCGGAAAGGAGAGACAGAGAGGGGCCACAGTGCACACGGCCAGCCACGATCGTCTGGAGGGGGAGCTCTAGAGGGAGAGGAGAGAGAGAGAGAGAGAGAGGGGGAGGGAGGGAAAGAGAGAGAGATAGAGAGGGGGGGGGGAGGGAAAGAGAGAGAGAGAGAGAGAGAGAGAAAGAAAGAAAGAGAGAGATGCGCACCACTCTGGCGGTCTTGTTGCACTCGCACAGCTGTTGTGCAATGAGCACTGCCGGTTCTCCCACAGCCTTCCACACTCGATCGCATTGCGCCAGACGGGAAGGCAGATTCTGCCACTGAAATTGTGTTCATATACTTTAATTACTTGTAATTCATTTCATAATATATTTTTCAATACAACTTCAACTTCATTTTCAATCCAGTCTCGCGACACCCCGGGCGAGGCGCATGTCCTCCAATCAGGGCGACATGCCGACATGCATTCCACACACATATCACTGCCCTCGGGTATCAGCACCAATCAACACCCTGACTGCCTTCTGTCTGCCACTGGCGCGGCGGCCACCCTCCAATCCACTCACTCCAACACAGCTGCATGCCCCGCGGTCACTCCCCTATCACTCACTCACTCTACGCTCACGCACCCACCATCCCGCCCATCCGTGGACCCGTACAAAAGGGACCACCTAGAAAGATTTGCATCATTTGTCCATTATGCCTTTCCTCGCCTCTTCCACGTACGGATCCGCCACCGACTCGTCCATGTATGAAGACTGCTCCGAATACACTGACGTCACCTTCAACGTCTCCAGGAACACCACTCGTGGAATCAAGAAGGTGCGTGGTTCTCTACGGGTCTTGGTGATTTGTCTCCTTACAGACGCCGCAGGTGAAGCATCGACTGTACGACATCGAGGGTCCTCGCCTGGTGAGTCACACGTACGAGAACGTGCCTCGCGTGCACGTGCCGGCGCCGCGTCGCGCGGCCCCCATGTCCCTCCTTCCCCTCCTCTCGCCCACCATCCCTGCCTACCTCGACACCTCATACGCCACACTCGGTCAGTCTCCTGCGCCCCTTCCTCTCTACCCCCTCCTTCCTTGCAGACCAGTCGTCGTCCCTGCCCATCTCCTCGTTCCTGCCCTCCCCTTCCCCTACTCTGTCTCCCGTCGGACTGGGATTGTCCGGATGGCACAACTATCCCGCCACTTCGCTCACTACGAGATCCAGGAGTAATGGTGAGTCAATCTTTTCGTATATCCCTGACAGCGTGACGGTTTCGACTTCTAGCCAAGTCCGCCTCTTCTCGCTCGTCTCGCTCCCGCGTGTCTCCTCTGTGTCTGTGTGCATCTGGCCTCGTGTTCGTCAACCTCGCCCTCATTCTACTCGTCTGCGTCCTCCTGTACAACATGCCCCTCCGCCTCACCTGATGTTTCTTGCTCGCGCGCGTTTTTCGTTTTTGTTAATTGTTGTTGTTTCACGTTTTGTATATATGTTATGCCGTGAATTATATTATATTATTTCAAATAAATTATTTGATCAACCTGTGTCTTGACGATGTTGATCATGTTGGCAGCGGCCTCTCCAGCGTCTGCCTTTCCTCCCTCCGTGCTCTCTCCGAACCGCCACAGACGCTGGAAGCAGCGACGCACCTCTGGCACGATCGAAGCCGTGTACCTGAAATGGTTATGACTTGAACACATACAACAGTACTAACCTCTCTATTCCACACAGTCCGATCACCGAGGGAAATCCAAGCTCGCTGCATAGAACGATTCCGCGGTCCGTCTGAACATTATAATAAATCCCTTCTTTAAAAAAATCTTTTTGATACCTTCAACACAGCCTGGACGGCCTTGAAGACATTGGCGTGCTGTTCGCATTGCTGGATGAGGAGGCAAGCACACTCGATCGCAGGGGCGGGACCAGTGGGGGCGGAGTCTTCCTGCGCATCTTCTCTTACCACCCACTCGCACATCAACACGCGGGTGAGGCGAGCGAGAGCCTGAAAGGAAAATATAATAAAGTTACAGTACCTAAAATTACGGTACCTTTGCCTCCAGGTGAGGCATCATGATGATTCCCTTCTCCGTCATCTCACGTCGCTGCGAGGGGTCCTGAAAATGATACAGTCGGCAAAGGGATTCACTTCGCACCGAAATCTGCGGGAACACTTCGTTGTCGAGGAAGTCGTCAATGGTGGCCATCTGATCGAGCTGCCTGAAACAATATACCGAGGCTGGCAATAAGCAGTCCAACGATTCACTTTGCCATATCGACGACGTGGGTGAAGGTCCCGACGCCGCGCGATCGCCGAAGCCACTCCGACACAATACACGAAACCTGCAAGATTCATAAAATGACTCAATAGAGGCAAAATACACTTACAGTTTCAATGCCGGCACAGACCGAGTCTCGGAGGGAATCGTCGATGGAAAGAGTCTGCGCCCGATTGAGAATGATCAACACGCAGTCCTTCCATCTGCAACAGAGGAGTCGAATGCGAGCGTATTGTTTCGCTTACCGTTGCGACACGGTGAGCTCCTTGTTGTTGATGATGACTTGGGAGACGATTTGGAGGAGCGGGGTGAAATCGGAGGGAGCGAGTAGCGCAGTCTGCTCGACCAGTGTGTTGTAGATGGACACAAAGCAGTGACCGGAGAGCAGGTACTTCTCCGCAATCGTAAGGATCAGCCTGAAATATGTAAAAGAATAAATAAGATCAAAACATTGGCTCGCTTTGCGATGGCGAGTCGATGAGGTGCGGGGTTGTCGATGATGGTGAGTAGACGACACCACGACGCAGAGAACCTAGGCAGAGCATATGCATCATATAATAGTGAAAGATACTCACTGCGAGAGCAGCAATCCTTCGTCGGTTAAGGAAACCTTTTCCAGGTGCTGCCATACTTTGTTCTGCAACACGAGAAACTACAAAAGACATTCTAAATAATCCTCACCAATTTTTTCTCGTCGCTGATTTGTGTGAACACCTTTTCCATGTTTTGTTTGAAGTTGCCCTGCGACGACGAGTTCTAAATACAAACAAGTTCAAAAAATCTGGAAAAAATAACTCGCCACATTGTTCATCTTCTCCGCATAGCGCAGCATGTTTTGACAGAAAGACTCCACCGACGGACGATTTGTGCGCTGCGAGCTCTGCGTCTGTAATGATTCTTATACATTACCAAGTTAACTAGACCTAGACTTACCATGTTGTTGTCCTGTGTCTCCTTGAGAACCCTCTGCTGACTACTCAGTGCTGTCGTCGACCGGGGAGGACCCATTCCGCCATTCGATGACCGACTCGTATCCATGGTCAGACGACCTGTATACGTATGGTTACTCTTCGATCACGACAAAATAAGGTCCACAACAATGAAAAAATATAAATTTCTTCAGTTTTTGCGAAATCCAAAATTTCGCGCCCAATTTTGTGGAGCAACAACGATGTTACATACCAGTTCATACCGTAGTGTGTTTTATTGTGCATCGTGATAAGTTAGTGTTTCGAGTCCTTATTACTACTCACCTGTTATGTCATTATGTCTCCAGTAATTTCTTGTTTCCAGCCAGATTGATGCTACTGGTTTAGAAGTTTTATAAGAGTTATCGTTTGTGCTTGTTTTCTGAATTGAATTCCGTCTCGTTATGTGTCCATGATCGCTATCGATCGCATCTCGCGCGTCGCGCGCCGCCACGTCATGAGTCGCGTTTTGTTCTAATTATGGGTCTCTCGTCTACACACAATGCACTTATAGCCAAGGATGCCGGTGAAGCACATTGACAACGACGGTCAGTTCACGGCCGCCATGGGCGCCGCCGGTGCCAAGCCCGTCATCGTCGACTTCTACGCCGACTGGTCAGTAGTTGGTCATCCATATTGACTAGGCTCGTTGTTCATTTTCAGGTGCGGTCCGTGCAAGATGATCGCTCCCGTGTTCGATTCGCTCTCGAACAAATACATGACTTGCGATTTCCTCAAGGTGAACGTCGACAAGTGCCAGGGTAAGTCATAACGTTTTCTTTGGGAAAGTACTGTCGAGATTTATATATATATTTTTTAGGAACCACGGAGGCGAATAACGTTTCCGCCATGCCCACCTTTGTCGTCTTTGTCAACAAGTGAGTGATATTGATTAATTGATTTTTATGGCATGATATGTGTTGCAGCACGAAGGTGGACAGTGTGAAGGGCGCGAACCAGGAGGCACTCGAGACGATGATCCGCAAGTGGGCCGACACCCAGCCCTCCTCTGATGTATGATATGGTTATGGTATATTTACTTATGGTATGATGTCAGGTTCCCGGGCAGTCTGACCTGACCTCCCTGATCGACAGGAAACAGATGGAGGTGATGAACGAGGACACTGCCACTCCCCTCGCATCCTTCCTCGACGGTATGTGCTCCGTCTTCTATAAGTGCTTATTGGTGGTGTAGGAAGGACGAGCCTCCGCTCGGACTGCGACGAGCAGCTGATCCTGTCGCTGCCGTTCAACCAGCCCGTCAAGGTGCACTCTATCGCCATCAAGGGCGTCGAGGACCGCTCTCCCAAGGAGGTGCGCATCTGGATCAACCTGCCCAAGGCCCCCGACTTCGACAACGCCGAGGAGCTGAACGCCGTCCAGGAGGTCGAGTTCACCGACAAGGCCACATCTCGTGAGTGGTTGCAAAGCAGTTGTTCATGTTATGACTGTGTGTTTTAGCTGATGGCGAGATTGTGAACCTTCGCTACGTCAAGTTCCAGAACGTGCAGAGCATTCAGTTCTTCATCAAGAACAACGTCGGCGGAGGAGAGGTGCGAATCGATTGATGGATTGCGTATTGATTGATTGATTTCAGGTGACTGAGTTGGAGTCGCTCAAGATCTACGGAACTCCCCTCTCTGCCATGAACATGGACAACTTCAAGAGGGTCAGTTTTCTTTTTAAATCTCATCAAGTTGTTTAAAAATGTTTTGTTCCAGACGTCGGGCAAGGCTGGCGAGGTTGACCATTGATATGCTTTCTTCGACGAGTTCCCAACATCCGGTTACTGTACTACTGTGTATTGATCAATGATCTGTTTTGTAAATGTTTGTATCACTTTGCTGTAATAATGTTGTATTGCTTCTGATAAATTATTTGTTTTCTCTGTCGATTTGAATGAATGTGGGAAATCTACAAGCCGTTTGCGTCGGTTCGAATATTTGGAAAACGGGTGGTGATGGATTGTGAAATGGGATACATGATGGAGTTTAGATGGACGTGGAACGTCTAATGAAAGACCTCACGGTCGAACAACTGGAGAACATACAGGCCAGTCTGCAGTGAGTTGTGAGGAATGGAGACTAGAGTGAGACTGCTTGATCAGGTCTGAGATGGAGTCGAAGAAGGAGGAGCTTCGGGAGATGGTGGGACGGCGGTACAGGGACGTGCTGGACGCGAGTGCGGAGGTGCGGGAGGTGCAGATGAAGGCGGAGCAGCTGGAGAGCGCAGTCGCCAAGGCCAGACACACTGCGCCCGCCGAGGTATGTAGGTAGCAATGGGGAGGGGGATGAAAGAAGAGCGTATTCAGCCCGTGTCTCGATCGACAGACAAGCCCGACGCCGTCAACGCCCTTCTCGCCATTCAGGCACTCCTGCCCACTATCGGATCGGTGAGGGTTGTACGCATCTCCATTCCACCCATATGTTTGCAGGATGAGGGCGACGCTCTGTCAGACTCGTTCGCAGTGTTGGCTGTGGAGTCTCTGCACAAGCAGCTCTCCTCCCAGCACGTCTCCCCCTCGATGGCCGCCGTCGTCCGCGGCCTCACCACCAGGGTGCTCCGCGCCCGGAAGACACTCCTCGACGACCTCCAGAACGAGCTGTCGTCTCTGGGCCGCTGTGACTGGGCCGCTGTGCAGCTCTCGGCAGTCGCCCTGCTCGGGGGACAGCCACAGCCAGTGCAGCAGCTGCTCGCCTGCTACCTGCAGGCGCGAAAGGACCACGTTGCCTGTATGCTCACCGACTCCTGCTCCCTGCTGCAACTCGTATGCGCCGTCAAGGAGACTCTGCAGGTAGACATTGATTGATTGATGGTATTATTGATTGATTTGAGGTGGTGGATGAGTTGTTTGTCGGCGGCGAGCTGCAGCGTGTGTTGATGGCAGTGTGCGGGGGAGGGGGAGGAGCATCGGGAACAGCAGCCAATGTGTGGATGCCTCGTGAGTGTCGCCAGTATTGTGTGTATGTATTGTATCCTTCCAGCCCTGCTCGCTTCGGTGTGTTCGGACCGCGCGTTCGGGGTGTGCGGTCGAGTGAGGGAGGAGTGCGCGCGTATCGGGAAGCAGTGGAGGGAGCGGCGGGCGGGCGGAGAGAGGGCACTCACCACACAGCAGGTCACAGACGAGGTCGACAACTGGATCAAAGGGTCAGCACACATTCACTCTTCATTGAGATTCTTTATGCCTTTCAGAATCTGCGCTCTGGCGGCGCACTCTGTCCAGCAGATCTGCGACTTCTACCAGCAGCCCGATGAGATTATTGAGTTTCTCCGCGCTCTCGGTATCGTCTTCAAGGAGGTTGGAGTAAAGGGAGTGAAATCGATAAGTCAATATCGTCAGGACTGGCCCCGGATCGGCTCGAACTCGTCCATCTACTCTCGCCTGTTTGGCTGCGCGGTGCTGGACAGGTTCAAGGCCGTGCTGGGTGCGAGTCTGCTCGCCCTGGAGAAGACGTACGTGGCCCGTGTGTCGCAGATGGACACTGCGCCCCCGCCGCTGCTCGACTCGCGTCCCCGGGCAGGAGACCAGCTGCTCGCAGTCGGCATCGGAAGCGCACTCCACAAGTGAGTGAGGGGGGAGTGGATGTGGGAGTGGGATTGCCGTTTCAGTGAGACGTGTGCCCTGCTGTCGGGTGTGACGGGTGTGCGGGAGCAGTGCACCCGGTACGAGCGCGTGTGCATGGACAGTGGGGTGGAGAGTGTGCGGGAGTGCGTGGCTGAGGGTGTGGTGTGTATGGTGCGTCGTGTGGTGGAGGGCGTGGAGTGCCGGCTGGACAGGGCGCGCGTCGCCCTCGCACTCCTACACGCAGACCCCGCCAGCATGTGCGCCGCACTCAAACCCAACAAGGTATGTGAGATAGAGCGTCCATCACTGTGTGTATTGTCCAGGATGGCGCCCGCGTCACCACCGTCGCTACTTTCCTCCACACCGCCGTCAATGATTCTATCAGGTGTGATTGTATTGTAATTGCAACGACACTTCACGTGAAACATTTATTATTTGTGTTTGCGATGACAACATTGCGATCGCGAGTGTAGGTACAACGGTATAGTGGGGGTGCGACCCGTAACGAGCATATAAAGAAGAAACGGAAACAACGGCTTCGCAAGAGTTGCAACATACGAGACGAGGGATTGTGTAGAATAAGGAATTTGTTCGGCAAGAACACGAATATATTTGTATCAGCTATGTACTATAGAATATGATAATCTGATATGTGGTCTGTAGATTTGTTCAAGGCAAGAGGGAGTGGATAGGTGTGTGTGGTCATAACAGAAATCTGTGAGTGAGAAACTTGAAATATATACACTGCTGCAAACGAAGTAACTAGATAAGGGGAGAGGTATTCACGGGGATTGTACCACTAGATATGCTATTGAGAGACGACCTTGAGTCAATGGTGGAGGCAGGGGTACCTTGTCTCATTCCTTGGCTGCGGAGAAGAGCGGGTCGCTCTGTGCAGCCAGCATGTTCAAGCAGTCCATCGCCTGCTCGTCAGTCTTGTACACCTACAACCATAAGATCACCTTCCATACGCATTATCCGCGCACCTGTCGCAGCATGCGTAGTGTGTGCTGGAACGGCCGTTCGATGGCGGTCCGTCGGAACAGGTACTCGAGTCCTCCCGTCTCCGCCGGCTGCTGTCTCTCCATCAGAGTCTTGCTCATCTGTCGCTCACGCTCTGCCGAGTCGAGCGATTCCCACTCGGCAGACAGAGTAGAGATCTGGACATGCACAATGTTGAAGTGAATAGTGTATGAATGAACTGACCTTGTGTTGCGGGCATGCCATGGCAAGTTGTTCCTCCCTCTCGTCGATGAGACTATCCTTGAAGACAACGGTCGTTCCGGGGACGACGCACGTGGAGATGGCGGAGATGATGTCAGCCGTCGTCACTTCTCCCATCATGACGGGTTGGAGGGCAAATGCGTTGTTGGACAGCGAGACGCACGCTATCCGAACACCCATCAGGCGGTCCTTGCTGAAATATCACTACAGTGGAGAAATAAGGGTAGTAGGTGGCACTCACCGGTTGTTCTTTGGCTTTGTGCCGGCGATGTCCTCACAGTAGCCGGCGACGAGCACCTCTACCAGTCCACCCGGCTCGCCAACCACGGCCACACTGCACATCTCCACCCACAACTGGACGTGGTCGCGTATGTAGGCGACCGTGTTGTTGATGGTCTCGTCGACGAGCCGATGCTCGCCCAGCACCCGGTTGTACTCGTGCACACTGCTGCCAGGGTGCTCGGACCACGCTGAAAGAGATCATGACAATCAGCAAAGATTGTTCCGTCTACTCGCCTTTGATGAACATGAACAACTTGACGTGGGGGATGCGCGAATAGAAGAGGAACGAGTTGTCGTAGATGGACACCTTGGTGATGAGCCGTCTATCCTTGCGCTTGCGACACGAGCGACATCGCCACTGGAATGGATCAACGTGCTATAGAAAGAGAGACACTGCACCCACCACGTATCCCTGCGCGTGTTTGATGAGCGACAGCAGCTGCTCCTTGGCGCACTCCTCGACGGGGCACTGTCGCATGTTGGGGATGAGTCCGTAGCGGGCCAGGAACTGCGCACTCGTGTGCGTGTCGGTGAAGATGAGCGCGATGACCTCGGCCGGCAGCTCCAGGTCGAGGATGGCGTCCGGATGCGCCACCTGCGCGTCCTCGTCCAGCATGGTGAAGCGGCCGCGCTCGGGGCGGGAGCGACGCGAACCCGGACCCGCTGGCCCGCCCGCACTTGCTGACTGGGGAGGGGTGGACGGGAGGGGAGAAGGAGACGCTGCTTCTAAAATGCAATACGGTAGATGAGAATGCATTTTCATGTTCACTCACCCTTCTTGGGTTTGATGGGAGGAGGCAACGGCTCGCTCTTCTGTTGAGTGACCATGGTGGGCAGGTTGCTTTGCCGAGAGGAAGAGGCGGATGGGTAGGAGAGTCGCGGTCGCCCGGCATTCTTGCGCAGAAGACCGTTTTCCACCAGAATCTGAACACAAGCGTGTAACGAATATTTACTATATAGGATGTTTATACCTGTTTGACGGTGGGACCCTCGAACTTTATCTGTCCGTGTAGCGGGTCGAAGTCTGCCTCCGCAGCGTCGTCCTCTAGCTTGGCCGTCTTGGTGGGTGGATCCTCGGGCGGAGTTCCAGAGGTGTCCGTGTCCACCTCCTCTTCCGGCTCCACCTTGCCGAACAGAGCAGTCAGCAGATCCATCGGGTGTCGGACGGCTACTCAGTCCATCTGCAATTGAGAGTGTGTTAGAATAGGGACACAGAGGACCGCGGGAGGGGGCGAGTGATTGAGGGCCCGCGGACTGTGACAGGATGCGCGCAGCAGTGAGAGAGGGGCCGCGAAACGAGTTTACCCTATCATGGATTGGTTCCTTCCTAGCCCCACTCACTGCACAACACTTGCGAGACGCCAATATGGTGTGGTATGCATACGGGGACCATCCACATGTTTTATGGCAATGTTATCGACATCGTTGACACACAACAAGTTTCGTGGAAAACGGAAAACCGAAACACAGTGAGATACGGAGGGTACGATGCGCTACTGTACTATAGCTGGCAACGGTGCTCTCAGCGAGTGTGAAGCTGGCACCCGTTGGCGGGAATAGCGATTCATATGAGGCGAGTCGTCGATGCAGGGTGAGAGACTGTGTACAAGAGGAGAGCGCCGACGGCTAGACAGTAATCGGACATGTGATGGTTTCAATGCAAAGCGAGAGCGAATGAGGATTCAGTAGTCGATATTTGCGATATGTCATAAGCTCCCTTTCTTAGTCCGACTGAGAAAAGCCTGGAATCTAAAGGAAAAGAGGGTGAGGCAAATCGCCACAGTCGGATTGCATATGGAAAGTGACATTAGAGTGATTGCTACTGCATGGATTAAAGATATGAAGATTAAATTTGATGTTGGTCCCATCCGGATATGAGAAATTATGATGAGAACGTAGATCGAATATGGATGTGGACAGATAAAAACAGCGTAGGGAGAGGGGTGGTGCAATAGCGGGGAGAAAGTGCAGGAGTGGGATGGAAAGTTGGAGAGAGCGAGATATTCGAGCGATAGGAAGCGGTCCGCTCATCGAGCAGTCGGCTAGCGGACGGACAGCCACACAGTTGCCCCCTCCCGCATTCACATGCACACCACAGCACACCGCTCACACACACTAGCAGGCGAGCGAACCATACATGTTATGGCCTGGATACGAAGCGCGAGAGAGCGTGTTCGACGGCGAGGGCGGAGACAACGAGAGAGCGCCGGTTACAGGCGCGACGGGCCCGTTTCGAAAGAGACACACCAGCACATGAGCGACGCGAATCTATCAACACAAAAAGGACGTGCGTGGTAGTGTGGAGCGGGCGAGCGAGCGAGCGAGCGATGCTGCGAGTGAGAAGTAGAGTGGAGAGGAGAGGAGAGGGCCGCTGCCACGCAATTGTCTGATCAGGGTCGAACGAGAAAGGATGGTAGAGGGAACCCCTGCCACTCAGCATAACAAGACACCGGACTGTCGTGCTATCACTCCAGAACACGCGCAGTTGTGTTGTTGGATGGACGCGATGAGAGAGGGGGTGAGACTGCTGGGATAGTGCGAGTGGCGGCGAGAGAAGAGAGAGAGAGAGAGAGAGAGAGAGAGAGAGAGAGAGAGAGGAGTGAGAGTTGTGGGGTGTCGCAATTTTCAATACTAATAACGAAGCAGTATATATGCGCATTGATTTGCGTGCGACGCTATGAAGGGGAGGGACCCAGAGTCCTCGGCTGGCAGGCGAGCGATGGTGGGAGAGAGAGAGAGAGAGAGAGAGAGAGAGAGAGAGAGAGAGAGGAATGAAAGAATGAAAGTCAGAGTGGAGAGGAGGAGAGATGGAACCTTGAAACGAGGCGAGACGAGTGGAGGAAGGAGCGGGTGTGTAACACTGCTAGAGGTCCATGGACCATGCAGAGGGAAGGGGCTGTTGCGTGCAAGTGTAAAGGCGCAAGGGACACCCGGCAGGCAGACTGCTGCCAGAGAAGAAAGAAGAATGAACGATGACTGATGGAGATTGGAGAGGGAGGAAAAAGGACAGAGAGAGGGGCAGAATGAGCGTGCTTTCACCGGCGGGACAAGGGTGCCGTCCGTCCGCAGACATGTGTGTGCTGGCATTTTCAGCCGGCAGCGATGCGACGGAGAGAGCGCAGAGAGTGTGTGGATAGGGGAGGGCGGCAGGCGGCGAGAGGGCGAAAGCAGCGGGGCGGGCGAATTCAAGGCCGTAGCGGGTGGGAGGCGGTCCCTCCGACACACACACGGACCGCTTATCGCCGGCCAGCCCCGGCCACTGCCACTAGGCCCATACACGCGATGCGACGTGGCAGCAAGGCAGGCAGGGGGGGCGGAGAGGAGGGGATGGATGGATGGAGAGAGGCCGCTGTCCCCACCGCGCACCCACTCTCACTCGCACGCGCACCACGACTTTTGGTCCCTTGCCGCACTGCGCGGAGTCGAGTTTCCATGGAAGGCAAAAGGAGACGCTCCGGAAGGTCTATCAAGGAAAGCCAAAACACTACTGGATTAGTGATGCTCTTTCTCTCAATACGCCATGTCTTCCCAGTATTTGACTTTAGCGAGCGAGTGTATGGAATGGTGCGGCTGATAATTAGAGTGGGAGAGGAAAAAATGGGGCGGGGAGGAGAGTGTAGAGAGGGGGTGAGAGGCAGAGATGCGGATGGGATGGGACCAGCCCGCAGGCTCGTATCGACATGCCACGCAAGAGTCCCCTCACGCCTTTTTCATCCACTCTCCATTGCAATGCCACCACGCAACGGCATATGCGAAAAGAGAGAGAGAGAGAGAGAGAGAGAGAGAGAGAGACAGGGGGGGGGGCCACAGTTGCATAATCATGGGTGAAGAAGACGCGCGTCGGCGATGCCAAGTGAAATTACGATATGAATTATTGCTATAATGTACACAAAAGAATTTAGAAAAAAGTAGGATTGTGGATCACATTATCATATAAAAGTTATTTTTTTTAAATGAATTCCATGTGCATGTAGTAATGTGTGTTGTTTGAGGGGCGTGGTTGTGTCGTGTGTGGATGAGTGTTTCTCGCCGGTCTCCCTCTCCGACTACCTCTCTGCAGTCGACGCGAGCGCCCCAGCAGGAGAGGAGACGCCTGCCGGACTCGCCATTGCCACGGTACGCCATATCAATCAATACACACAGTTTGCTGACTGATATCTAGGAGTGGGAATGTGTGGATCTGGCGGACGTGGGTGCCGTGTCGGTGCCGTGTGTCCTCTCGGCTGGCCCGGCCGCTGCCCTGGACGCAGTGTGCCGGAAGGCAGCCGACCACGCAGTCGCACATCTCATGGCAAAGGACATACGGGCAAAGGTGGGAGACAGGGGGCGTACAAGGCATACACTTGATGTCTAGGTGGGGTCGCATTGCGCGTCGCAGCTCACCCGCCTGCTGCTTCCCCTGCTGGAGAAGAGGAGCCACGAGGGTCGTCGAATGGCACAACGCACTGCCCTTCAGCTACTGTTCGACTGCCGATTCGTCGAGCAACTCGTCGGAGGGGCGGGAGAGGTGCGTGGAGGGAGAGAGAGAGGGGGGGGAGAGAGAGAGAGAGAGACCGTGTGGTTGCAGGAGCTGCGTGCGTGTATTCGTGTGCTGGAGCAGTGGATCGACCCGTTTGATCTCACTCTCCTCTCCCCGCTCATTGCAAAGACGGTCCGCACTGCTGTCAAGAGATCACAGGTGGGGCATAGAGGAACACGGGTATATTTATCGCTTTCAATTTCTCCCGTAACTGACTGTGTTCAGTTCGTGTACGGTGTAGTGTGCAGTGCGGGTGTGGCTGCTTCGAAGGAGGCGACGGCTCCGGTGAAACAGCAGGACCCCGTGCCCCGAGGCAGTCTGCCCGCCAGGATTCCCCTCATACCCAGGCTGGACAGGGCGGTGAGTGAGAGGGGGAGGGGGGAGGTGAGTGTCTGATGTTGCAGTCTACCGTGGAGGGCGTGCGTCGTGCGGCCGCCTCGAAGACTCCCAAGAACAAGCTGCTCGCCAACCCGCAGGGCATCAAGAACACGCCCAGTCTGTCGTCGTTTGTCGACAAGGTCGGAAGCTGGTGGGGAGGAGAGGGATGAGAGCTACCTTATGTTCCTACACGGAGCACAGTTTTTGAACAATGCACTCATTTTACTTGTTGTTTATACGTGGGAGAGGTTTTATGTGTGTTCTTACTCATGTGATATGTAATATTATAACATATTTATTAATAAAGTGCAATAACGGGTTGTCAATATGTGTGGAACCGTGCGTTTGTGTGTGTTCACGCGATGAGGTGGGGTGCAGACATGAGAATAGCGAGAGTGGACAGGACGAGGAAGACTGAGAAGAGGATGAGACACGCTCGGTCCACTGCCAGAGCCGCGAACCTGCAAGACACAGTGTCGAGGTTTATTGATTAGATGTCTACTTGCCTCCAGTCGTTTTGCGCTCTTTCTTCGGCGTCTTCCTTCTCCATCCGATCGGTCATCTGAATTAGGCATGTTTGTTTGGGTATCAGCCTGTTTCCGAAGGTAGACATGATTTATGATTTGAGCCGAACAGAAAGGAAGGTTTACCTGTTTGAGTTCGGAGTGTATTGCGTGTAGCAGAAGGACCTGTGCCTCGAATACGGGTTGATGGGAGGGGAGGGAGGAGCGGAGAGGGGAGCGCGCCTCGATCAGACGAGGGAGGTGCTGGTTGTGGGAGACACCCGCCGAGAAGGTGTGGCCCGGACGGGACATCATCAGCAGCCACGGCAGCCACTCCAGTAGCACCTTCCGGAGCTGGAAGCAGGTCAAAGGTCACGGAAACGAGCTGGAAGGGAACTGACCAGAGGACTCATGGTGTGGGTGTCGGGTCCGCGGAAGTGGAGGTTGAGAATGACGACTGTGAAGACGACCGAGGCGGAGACGACCAGCATGCAACACGAGAAGAACACGCCTGCAAGCACTCACACTAACAGTCTGTCATACCACCGAGGGGATGCTGTGACACAGTGCAACGGAAATTATTTCCAATCAGTATCTGACCTATGAGTGGCACCGCCTCACTGGTTGGCGGAGTCATCTCCGAGACCATCGATAGGAAGAAGACTATCGCCAGCAGGATGGTCACTTCTGAAATAATGTGAACGGAAGACGTATGTGGACAAAGTAGTGCACTGACCGAGTGTGATCTTCTCTCCGGCGTCGGGCGGCAGAGTGAATCCGAGTACTGTCATCAGAGAGATGAGCATGGACGGGATGATGAGGTTGAAGCCGTAGTACAGCGTCCTGCGACGGAGATGCAGGAAGTACTTGACAGATGGATACGGCTCCGGACAGCACTGCAGCACGGGGAACGCGTCAACATGAGACTGAGGGACAGGTTACCTTGTAGTAGGTGACCTGTCGGACAGCCGGTGTATCGATCAGCAGCCACTCTCCATTCACCACGTACGTTGAGAGGTCCATCGAGTGGACTGGAAAGAGAGAGTGTGGGGTCAGCCATCCCCCAGCACTCACTCGTGTCGTTGTCGGCCGCATCTATCTGCAGGTCGATCGCATAGCCGTGGAACGTCCACGAACCGAACTGAAACTTATCGTGGATCATTGAAACGTATGGTCACATACCTTGAGTTCGCACAGCTGGTCGTCGAATGGGAACCAGGTGACGTCGAGTGAGCACACGAACTTGAGCACACCTGGAGGGATCCAGGTGACGTCTCCCGTGTGGTACACGAGAAGATTTGATTTGTACGTCGAGTCAAAGTCCTCGGCCGCGCTGAAAATGAATGGTTGTGATTTGTGAGTCATTCACAGTAGTTTTATATATTTGGGGTTGTTTCTTGGGAACAACAGGCATAACGAAATCTCAAAGGTAGTCTTTTTTAATTTATAGTTTTAATGTTTCTCACCTATTGTACAACAGAATGTCCGGTTTCCAGATGTGGTCAGTGGCTCCGGGGAATCGGATGTCCCGGATGCCTCCATACTCATCCGGATCCCATTTCAACTTGTAGTCCACCCACGTCTACAATAGCCAATAGTGTTATTTATGATCTCTTAATGCTTAATGAAACATTGTTAAACAGATAATTAGACCACCCACGTAGCTGAGCCATGCGTTGACAGATACGAGCTGGTTCTTCTCGTCGACGTCGAGGATCTGTTGGAGGAAGAACTTGATGCGCACCACCAGCGGAGAAGACGCGTTCGCCACCGGGCGCTCCAGTGGGTTGTAGCCTGACACGCATCTCTCTCTCTCTCTCTCTCTCTCTCTCTCCCTCCCTCCCTCCCTCCCTCCCTCCCTCCCTTACCAGTCAACAGATCGGAGTATAGTTTCGTCTCGGCTAGGCTGGCTCGTGTGGGTGCGACGAGGAGTAATAGTGGAATAAAGAGAAACATCGCTCACATCATAATCATAGCCATGTAACAGTGGCGATTCGGATCAGGGAAAGAAGAGAGGGGCCGAGATCGCAAACATCCCCCGACCTCGCGCACTCTCCTCGGTACGCACTCTCTCGCACTGTATCTTTCTCTCATACTCTCTGTTCGTGCACACTCTCGTACACACTCTCACCCTCTGCATACAAGCAATTTGAGCACTCATCATCTCGACTCCGAAACGACCGTTTTTCGTATTGAAATCTTGAAATCATATTTCAAGAAACAACTGTAAGTATGACTTCGTAATTTGTGATATATCAACACCACGCTATCGTCCACCCACAATACAAATAAGCGTATCGTTCAGTAGAATATTTGATGATGTTGGTACGAGAACAACGAAAGCCTAGGCGAAGACAATACATATCACAATGTCCATATGTCCATATGACAAAAAAGATTATAACAACAAATAATAGCAGGTGGGTCATAATATGGTGTGAAGTGTGTTAATTCCCTTCGGTAGCATGACGGCGATTGCGAGAAGGACAGCGACAGAGTGGCCGACCTGCGGAGACAGAGACACAGCCACTGCGAACTGCGCACGCTCGTCCTGCTCCTCCTCAAAACACACACTCTCTCCTCTCTCTCCCTCTTCCTCTCTCCCTCCCTCCCTCCCTCCCTCCCTCCCTCCCTCCCTCCCTCCCTCCCTCCCTCCCTCCCTCCCTCCCTCCCTCCCTCCCTCCCTCCCTCCCTCCCTCCCTCCCTCCCTCCCTCCCTCCCTCCCTCCCTCCCTCCCTCCCTCCCTCCCTCCCTCCCTCTCTCTCTCTCTCTCTCTCTCTCTTTCTCCTTCCTTCCTCTCTCTTCACTCACATGGAACCTGGCCGACAGTGCGTGTTCAACGCAGTCTGCGATCGAAGAATACCCGAACCGGAACGCCACCGCAGAAACTCGGAAGCCCTCTCTTCAATGTATATTGCATGTGTTGTGTTGACTTGGCTGTCTCACCGCAGCCGTCCCAGTCTCTCGGTGATATTCGGCTGCTCCACAGTGTCGTAGTCCTGTAGAATCTCTCGCAGACACCTGCAATGGTCGGTGTGAAGTGATAGAAGGCGGCTGTTCACCTGGATCCGAACATGTTCCATATGGGGATGCCGCTCTCGCGGCGCTCGTCGAACCGCACCTTCACCTCGCGCTCGATCGTCGACCTGACAGAAGGGCAGAAGGATGAGTAGATGGGATGAAGGAAGTGCCCACCTCAAGTCGACCATGTGATCCTCGCTCGGATCCGCGTACATGATCGACTCTGGCTGGATCGACGCGAGGTCGTCTCGATCGGTGGGGAAGAGCGGACGCCAGTCGGACGCCTTCTGAAACATCCACCGTCTCAGCTTCCCATGCAATGTCACCTTGAAGTCGTAGTGCACGTGACTGGAGTGCGCGTAGCTCTGCAGATTGGCGTAGACGTTGTTGGGTGTGACCGCGCAGCCGACAGCGAGCAGTGGACACATCGAGTCGTCCGTCGAGTAGCTGTGTCCGTCAGACGCATTGAACAGCACATCGCGGTCCTCCACCGACGCCAGCACATACGCGGCGCGGTCGCCCTCCGGAAGCGCGGAACCTGGAAAAGAGAATGACAATTGAAAAAGCCGGACTCACCAAGAATGAGTACCGCTGAAATGCGTATAGCGCGCAGCCAGCCGCACAGCAACACCGCGTGCTCCTCCGCGTCTCCGCAACCCAGAGACACAAACTGGAACACCGATACATACATGCAGCTGATCGATGAGCCCCACCTGGTCGACGGTCGTCCACACGTCGCACATTCCCGGGAACATGACAGGGTCGTCGACGGTGGGGATATGGGCGCAGAGGGCCGCAGCCAGGCGGGCAGCCCGGAGGGGAGACGAGGACAGGGCAAGCACTGACGGGGGAGGACGCAGCGGACGGAGGTACCTAATTAGGCTTGGTGATATGTCACAAATTGCTAATTCATACAGTATCTGGAACAATGACTTTAAGATTTATATATTGAATCCACATATTGAACCCGGTTCCACTCACCGACACGCGAGCACCTTCTTTCCGTTGGGGTCGGACACGAGTGCGGTGTACACCCTGTCGGGGTGCATGGAGCTGCAGTGGCGGGCCCACGCAGCACACGCTGCCAGCGTCCTCTCGCTCTCCACACTCCCATTGAACAGCGGCGGCTGCAGGCGCGGAGGGGCCAGTGGCGGGTCCAGAGCGATCAACACCTTCAGGTACGCTGGCTTCTCCGATGGCCTGACATTTACAGAGATGATGAAAGGTAAAGAAAATGGTCGAAGAAAGACACTACACCAAGATAGAGATGGTAAGGAATCCCATACTTGTATCCGGTGGCGAATAGTGGCAGGGCGACGCGGAGGGCTCCGTCGATCTTCCCGCGAGTGAAGATGGTGGAGAAGGGGATTCGCACTCGACCGAGGGAGCGCTGCAACAGCCATGCACACGGGCAGCCATGTCGAACTCACGTGCAACAACTGCTCGTGGACAGTGTTGTGCTCCCGGTCGTCGGCAGGCAGCGGCGCGACCAGCTGGAAACAGATCTCTCTCCCCCCCCTTTCTCTCCCTCCCTCCTTACCCTGTCGTATATGCCTATCTCGAGGTAGTCGCACACGCTCCTCAGCTCCTCGTGTTGTTCCAGATTGAGGGGCAGAGTGAGGGTCGAGTGCCAGTTCGGATTCCGGCCCGCCACCGAAGACGTGCGCGCGTGCTCCGACTAACAAGCACATGATCCCAGCACTCATGACGTCATCACTCACCCGGAATGCACAGTGCACAAAACGGTTGCAGGTGGAGTGCCGCGTTCTCGCCGGGTTGAGTGCGCTATAAGTAATAAAATGAGAATAAAGAGAGAAAGAGAGAGAGAGAGAGCGTACTTCCTCCCTGACGGGCAGATTGATGGCCGACTGTATGTTGACGATGAGTGAGCAGGCTGTGGCCCCGGCGGCGGTGGGTGCGGGCTGCCGGCTCACACTCTTCCGCTGCGGCTTCAGCTTGCGAGACTGGTCGTATCCGGTGGCGAATAGTGGCAGGGCGACGCGGAGGGCTCCGTCGATCTTCCCGCGAGTGAAGATGGTGGAGAAGGGGATTCGCACTCGACCGAGGGAGCGCTGCAACAGCCATGCACACGGGCAGCCATGTCGAACTCACGTGCAACAACTGCTCGTGGACAGTGTTGTGCTCCCGGTCGTCGGCAGGCAGCGGCGCGACCAGCTGGAAACAGATCTCTCTCCCCCCCTTTCTCTCCCTCCCTCCTTACCCTGTCGTATATGCCTATCTCGAGGTAGTCGCACACGCTCCTCAGCTCCTCGTGTTGTTCCAGATTGAGGGGCAGAGTGAGGGTCGAGTGCCAGTTCGGATTCCGGCCCGCCACCGAAGACGTGCGCGCGTGCTCCGACTAACAAGCACATGATCCCAGCACTCATGACGTCATCACTCACCCGGAATGCACAGTGCACAAACGGTTGCAGGTGGAGTGCCGCGTTCTCGCCGGGTTGAGTGCGCTATAAGTAATAAAATGAGAATAAAGAGAGAAAGAGAGAGAGAGAGAGCGTACTTCCTCCCTGACGGGCAGATTGATGGCCGACTGTATGTTGACGATGAGTGAGCAGGCTGTGGCCCCGGCGGCGGTGGGTGCGGGCTGCCGGCTCACACTCTTCCGCTGCGGCTTCAGCTTGCGAGACTGGTCTGCCGGCCCGAACAGACCACCGAATGCCGCGAAGAGAGTGGGAATAGGCTCCTCTCTGGACAGCAAGCATTTGTTTTGAACTGACTGTACGCGCAATGCACAAATGATTAGGACTGTTCACCTATCTCATTCTCACCTGACTACGTCCTCGTATGTCTTTGCCCTCTCGGCGCGGTCGAACCTCTCCAGGAGCTGCGTCCTGCAATCGACATGCCTTCATAGCTCCCATCCCGTCCCCACCTGATGGCAATGGCGTGTTGTCTGCCCGCCGCCGCATTCCATCTATCCCACTACGGAACGCAGTGTCCCCCACCCTTCTATCGTCCGAGAACAGAAGAGATGCGTCCACTTCGGACGAATCCACGCCGATCCTGGAAACACATCATTCACAATCCCCTAATCCCTCTCACCGTTTGAACTCCTGTCGTCCGGCGAGTCTTCGATTCCACCGCAATGCCAGCACATCCAATCGAATGTCGGATGCGAACTGTTCATCGGATACGAGTCGACAGAGGGGGTGGATGAGGGAGAAGGGGGAGGGGGAGGAGGAGGGGAGGGCGAGACGCGACTTGCGACGCTCGTCCCATCGCGCCTTCATCATTCCCTTCCTGCTCCACGTGGCCAGGCAGTGCACGCTCCCCTCCAGGAAAGGGGCGGGGCCTCCAGCACCCAGAGAGCCAGACAGACCATCGAAATGCTGGTCGCAGGCAAAGTGAACAGGGGTGGAGGGGCAGGCCGGAGTCGCTGGAGGGAGGGTTGTTAGAGAGAGAGAGAGAGAGAGAGAGAGAGAGAGAGAGAGAGAGGGGGGGGGGAGAGAGAGAGGGAGAGAGAGAAAGGGAGAGAGAGGGAGGAGAGAAAGGGGGGACTCACCTGAAGCAGTCTTCATCCGGCAGGGGCACTCCCACTGTGGCGAGGGTGCGGGGAGGAAGCGATCCGAACCGTTCCATCAGAGTGAGAGTGATCGAAGTGGGCGCCGAGAATATCTGTAACTTGTTCATTCATATAACATTTGCATAATGTTCAATATTACATTTCTCATGAGCATACCTCTAGATTGTATATCTGCGCGAATCGTGCGATGAAGTCTTTGACGGGCCGTGCCTTCGTTTTGTAAACGAGAGTGTCGTTGAAGTGTATGAGGACATGGATGGAGCACTTGGCGTGCGCCTCCAGTCTCTGTCGCTCCTCCTTCGGCACGTTCTCCACGGGTGTCAGTGGATGGTCGAATACCAGCGCGCGAATCGAAGAAGGCTGGTCGCTGGAACACACGAGTAGTGTTTTCAGTTTCACATAAGACTATCTACCTTTCAGGTTCACTGGACTCTCCTTCATCCGCCGCTTCGCTGACGACGTTGAGAGTGGTGGTGGAGTAGCCCTGTGTGTGCCGCACCAGCTTCAGCCTCTCCCAGTGGATGCCGATCAGTGTGCCCAGCCGAGCGAAGTCCGTCTGTTTCCGACGCATCTCATCGATCACTTCATCCGGAGTGGTCGAACTAGAGCGAAAGAGAGAGTTGTCATTTGTTATGACCACTTCACTCACTGTACATGTACATGATCAGTATAAGCACACCTGTATGCCCCTCTCGATCATGTCGTCCTCTCCGTCCACGTCCCTCTCGTCCACAGTCTCCGGCCTCTCGAGGGTGCGCGATCGCGCCAGCCGCTGCGTCAGCTGCACCGAACCACGCGTCCGCTCCACCACCTGCAACCCTGTCCACGCCTGTGCTCACTCCCTCCCCACCTTTTGCGCCTGCTTGCGAATCTTGGAGCGCAGCTTATCCTTGAGCTCCGCTGAGTTGGATGTTCTCTTGGAAGTGAGTGAGAGGGAGGGACTGGCTGGTCGGGAGTCGGACGCCTCCGAGGGAGCGAGCAACGAAGCCGGCGGCGACTGAACAGACACTATGCAAGCTGCAATCTCACGCTGGTACCTTGATGTCACTGGTGTCGGCAGCCGCGGGCGGTTGCTGTGCCGGCTCGACCTTGTCATCCGTCAAGCGATCGTGCACTTCTTCCAGCACCTAAACCAAGTCGCAAAACAGAAGTGTTGAATATGCAGAATGGCAACAAAAACCAACCTTTTCTGCCTTCTGCTTGAACCTCTGTAGATGATCAGTTATCGACTGTCTTCTCTTGTGTGGCTGCTTCTTCTCCTTCTTCTCCCCCTCCCTCTCTGATCGCTCCTCAGATGAGGGTTCGATATCTATGGATTTCGAACCAAAGAACGACTTCTTTTTGCGGCCATCCGGAGACTTGGGTAATCTGGACAGATCATCTTTCAAAAAACTAGAGAATAAGGCTCACTTTGGTGACAGAGCAGCATCTGGAGGGGGTGACTTGAGATCGGGAGGAGCCGCGGAGGAAGAGGGAGACGTGATATCGTGAGCAGAAGCCACTGCTGCCACCTGCTCGGATGGTTTATACCATACAAACACACACTCACATCCACTTCCAGATTATCCGTCCAGGATGACAGCCGACGCTTCGGAACCGGCGGACGGGACAGCGGGGGCAATTGCATCTATACTATATAATAACAAATAAAGAGAAGCAGACAAACAAACAACGTTTCCGAATGCGGACCACCCAACGGTCAGCGGGCGCGGACACGTCTCCATGGATACCACACGTGGAGGGAATGCGCGAAAGCGGCAGGTCATCGCGTTATTGCCATAACATCATCCAAAACACTTTATCGTCTTCTAAAGACAAGAATTTCAAATCATAAAATGATCAACAACAATTTTCTCATAAACACTGCAACAATGACGCACCGCGAACAAATTAACAAATCGAATCCTATCACTGTCTAGCTAAAGCCTATATTACATGTCACATCTCTCTTCTTTCAGTCCACGAGGCCACTCTTTTGGATGGAGACCACCCGTCCCTCTTTGCGCACTGTCGACATGAGAGATGCAAGGATCTTGTTCTTCCCACGCTCCATCATCCAGCTGGACCCGATCTGAAACACAGTGGTGGCGGTTTCTCCAAGTGTGCGTAATGCCTGAGTATTCGTCGAGTTCCCTCCGCCTACCATGACAAGCTGTCGCTTGGCCCTGGTGACAGCCACGTTCAGGCGCCGCTCATCTTTGACGAAACCCACGTGGCCTACAATCACACACATATGTATACATCTCTTCCTCTCTTCTTTCTCTCCCCCCTCTCCCTCCCTCTCTCCCTCTCCTTCTCCCTCTCCCTCACCACTCGAGTTGTTTCTGCACACGGAGAACACGATGCACTCCTTCTCCTGTCCCTGGAACCCGTCCACACTGCTCACTGTCACATCCGGGGCCGAACGCTCCAGAAGATTGCGGATAAGCACCACCTGCAAGAGTGTACTTAACATACAGTATGACCATAGTTACAGTACCTGTGCCGCGTAGGGCGAGACGACTCCGATATCGTTCTGATGCACACCCGCTTCGATGAGACGAGACACGTAGGCGACGACTGCGTTCGCCTCTCCTGAATGGCACACTGAGACCACCCACGACGCGAGCCCACCCACCGCTGTTGGCATAGGATCGCTCCCTCTCCTCTCCCTCCACACATCGCCCCTCTCATGTCTCGTGTCGATGAACAGCAATGGCTCGTCCCACAGCGAACCACGCTCCACAGAGTACTTATCACTGCAACACTCATCACATTCTCCCTCTCCTCCTCCCTGCCCACCTCAATTGTATATCTTTGCACGCCTCGGCAGCCTTGAGTCGTCCCTCGTAGAATTCCTCCGACGACCACGCCATGATGCGCTCGTTCATCCGGTACTGCGTCTCCAGCATGTGTGTGATGTTGTTGTTCTTGAACTCGGCGCACAGTCGCTCCATCAGGGAAACGGAGAGACCGCTCGCTTCCGCCCTGGAAATAGATAATGGAGAATAGAGAGAGGGGGAGAGATGTGTGTACTGACTGTTCGCTGTGCAGAGTGGCGGGTAGCTGCTTGGGGTCTCCCGCCAGGACGACTCTCTTCGCATTCGATAGAGCCACCCACGCAGCTGGCTCGATGCATTGCGCAGCCTGCAAGACATGTCAAAGAAATAGTAAGAACAGCCACTACAACAACTTGCAACATTTCTCAATACAGTACTATAAAGTCCGCAATTCATCCTTTCTCCTGTCCCTGGAACCCGTCCACACTGCTCACTGTCACATCCGGGCCGAACGCTCCAGAAGATTGCGGATAAGCACCACCTGCAAGAGTGTACTTAACATACAGTATGACCATAGTTACAGTACCTGTGCCGCGTAGGGCGAGACGACTCCGATATCGTTCTGATGCACACCCGCTTCGATGAGACGAGACACGTAGGCGACGACTGCGTTCGCCTCTCCTGAATGGCACACTGAGACCACCCACGACGCGAGCCCACCCACCGCTGTTGGCATAGGATCGCTCCCTCTCCCTCTCCCTCCACACATCGCCCCTCTCATGTCTCGTGTCGATGAACAGCAATGGCTCGTCCCACAGCGAACCACGCTCCACAGAGTACTTATCACTGCAACACTCATCACATTCTCCCTCTCCTCCTCCCTGCCCACCTCAATTGTATATCTTTGCACGCCTCGGCAGCCTTGAGGGTAACAGCGCACAACACAAGAGATGCAAACAGTTATGTCACCGTTTTTCGAACTGCAAGCGAGGTAGAGTAGATCAAAAACTATCGCTTTGGCGCAGGCTATAGACGTACATGTACACTTCGTTGAATGAATCAAAAACTATGCAATATATATCTAATCTATCCCCTCACCATCTGAAAGAGTCTCTCGGTGATGTTGTTGATTGCGGCGTGCGACGGAGCCACTACGAGCACCTGCAAGCACATCTCCATATACTCCCCCTCTATCCCTCGCACCTTCTTCTTCTGCCTGGCCGCCTGCATGATCACCTCCACCAACACCTTCGTCTTGCCAGTGCCGGGAGGACCCTGCAACCCGTCACATAATTGACACAATACCAAACATTCAACAAAACACTCCTTCAACCCACATGAATGCATACGAATGGCCGCTGCGCGTTCATGGCCGCGTTGACGGCGCGGTGCTGCGACGCGTCCAACTCCTGCACCAGGTTCATGCGCAGGTCTGTAACATCTCTCTCTCTCTCTCTCTCTCTCTCTCTCTCTCTCTACCTTTTTGCCCTCTCACTTTCTCACCGTGGTGTATGTTGGCATGGCGAGTCCTCTGTATGCGTACTTGACGAGGTTGTGTTCGTCTGCGAGGTCCTTCCCGCCGCCTTCATCTCCTTGATCAACTCGCGCAGCCTCGTCGAGGTTGACGTATGCGTCGTGTTCCCGCATCTCCTCGTCCAACTCCTCGCCCTGCGCACACTCCACATTCTGAAATAGGAGTAGTTTTATGCTCGCAATAAGTGGCGCGTTGATGGGTAGATCAGAGGAAGACGGAGAGTCAGGTCTCGGTAACAGCGCACAACACAAGAGATGCAAACAGTTATGTCACCGTTTTTCGAACTGCAAGCGAGGTAGAGTAGATCAAAAACTATCGCTTTGGCGCAGGCTATAGACGTACATGTACACTTCGTTGAATGAATCAAAAACTATGCAATATATATCTAATCTATCCCCTCACCATCTGAAAGAGTCTCTCGGTGATGTTGTTGATTGCGGCGTGCGACGGAGCCACTACGAGCACCTGCAAGCACATCTCCATATACTCCCCCTCTATCCCTCGCACCTTCTTCTTCTGCCTGGCCGCCTGCATGATCACCTCCACCAACACCTTCGTCTTGCCAGTGCCGGGAGGACCCTGCAACCCGTCACATAATTGACACAATACCAAACATTCAACAAAAACACTCCTTCAACCCACATGAATGCATACGAATGGCCGCTGCGCGTTCATGGCCGCGTTGACGGCGCGGTGCTGCGACGCGTCCAACTCCTGCACCAGGTTCATGCGCAGGTCTGTAACATCTCTCTCTCTCTCTCTCTCTCTCTCTCTCTCTCTACCTTTTTGCCCTCTCACTTTCTCACCGTGGTGTATGTTGGGCATGGCGAGTCCTCTGTATGCGTACTTGACGAGGTTGTGTTCGTCTGCGAGGTCCTTCCCCGCCGCCTTCATCTCCTTGATCAACTCGCGCAGCTTGTTCCTGCGAATATATCGTAAAACATCTACACAACGCACAACACATGCGTCCTCCACAATACGGTAGCCTACAGTACTCACGTGCTTCCCGTGCTCGTCGCTCGCTGCAGTTGATACTGTCGGTCGTGGTCGAACCACGTGATGAACTTCCTCAGCAGCCGCACCTGTGTCGACCTCTGTGTCCTCGCTCTCCCCCTCCTCCCTCACCACGTACTCACGTGCTTCCCGTGCTGCTCGTCGCTCGCTGCAGTTGATACTGTCGGTCGTGGTCGAACCCACGTGATGAACTTCCTCAGCAGCCGCACCTGTGTCGACCTCTGTGTCCTCGCTCTCCCCCTCCTCCCTCACCACCACATGTCGGTTGCATATCTCCTTGACGACAGCCTCGGCGAGTGCGTACTCCCCCTTCTTATACGCGCACAGCTGCACGGGCTGTGCTGCAACCGCAGTGTGCTCATAGCCTCCTCCTGCTCCACTCACACTTCTTCACTCCACTCCGCCGTCCGAAGCCCTCGCGTCGACGGTGCGCAGTCTCATCACGTGTCCCTCCAATGGATCGTGCTGTCTGTGTCTATGTGGAGTGGTCCGCACGCGCCGGCCGCCCGCAGAGACGAGCCGCTACTCTCCGCTCAGCCAACGCCTCCTCGCGAAACTGCACGGGCACACCACATCAACCATCACTTACCATCTACTCACTCCCTCATTGGCGACTCGATTTCGAGAGCGAGTAGCTCTGTCCATTTGGTCAGTTGAGAAGTGAACTCGTATGGGATCAGCACCTCTGAGAACAATACCAATCCATTTTAATGTCAGGCAGGCCTACTCTTTCTCCTCTCTTTTCCGTGATGCTTCTGTGCACGCTTCTGTGAGAGAGCGATGGAGGATGAGGAAAGAGCTCTATACAAGGGGAGGACATCCGAACCCGAGCGGACACACATCCGAGATAGCATCACTCATTGACCTGTGCGAATAACGGATCAAGGATGCAGTCATCACACGGTTACGGTTCACAGATATCCACGCTGAACCGCAACAGCTTCACCACGCATACACAACATTACAAAATAGGCACTCTTTATGTCGTAAACGATCAAATCATCAGGAACACAAAAACAGAGAAATTATAAATAGACGTCGATTTACCACGGTCGACAGACGATTTTCATGACTTGGAATTGCAGCAATCGCGGTACGCACGCATACCTACAACACATGCATCTTAGAAACGAATAATCGAGAACTTCCCAAGATTTTATATTCGAACTCACGTGGCGATTACTTGAGAGGGTCCTGGCGGACGACCTTCTTGGCGTCGCCGCCCTTGGCCGCGTCTTCGGCGGCCTTCTTCTCCGCAGCCTTCACCTGCTTCAGACGCATGGCCTCCGCGTCACGAGCCTGACGCGCCTCCATCGACATACCCTGGACAAATATGATGGTAGAAATAAAGATGATTGATAAAAATGACTCACGGCGTTTGCGGCCTGCGCGGAAGCTCCCTTGGCCTTCTGGGCATCGGCCTGCTTTTTGAGGTTCTTGCACGGGCCAGATCACGCTGGTTTCCACCTGACATTACACAGCTCATCAAATAGCTATTTAACAAAACCAACATAATCAGAACAATAAATAATAACTCACGGGTCATTTTGTAATGAAGTTGTTGTGTGTAGTGAAGGACCAGTCGACAGGCGATCTGATCGGGATGAATCAATAAATCCGCGAAGAGCAACCGATCGAGGTCGGGTCGCACTTGCAGAATGCTGCGCGTTTCGCCAGGAATACGGACAACTCGCGAATACACAGCGGACAGACGCGCAGAGAGTGAAAACAGTGTGCGTAACTGAGAGAAATGGGGCGGTGAGAGTATAGTGAGAGATGCTAGCGGCCAAGACCTTAGGTGGACGCGTGATGTGTGTGAGAAAACGGGATAGCGATGCAAGGAACAGGTCTCGTCCCGGGGTCAACCAGCCTAGCCATGACAGAGAAGCATCCGCGAAAAAATGACTGCGAATCGAAACAACAATCTTGATGAAAAATCAAAATTCTTCTAGAATTTGTTGATTTAGTGACGATTGGTCAATTTACACGAGTGTATGAACTACCGCACAAAATTGATTTCACACTAACATGAAAGGGGCGCAAAATTGTTTCTCGGACCACCTACGATGTGATATAGACTTCCTCCTAATTCCAAACAGGTCTACAATCACACCCTCGTCGTAAGTACGCATCTGCAAGAAGTATTCTTGTTGTTTACGGCTACACATAGCCATTTTCCGGATTTCAAGGGTTTGCGCGAGAGACCGTTGTATCGGAGAGATCGCAGACTCTGAGATATGAAAGAGAGTGGAATAGAGGAGAGGAGAGGAACGCGGAGAACGGGGGAGATGTTTCCTCCCATATACAAATCACCGTACAATCACTTGCGGTGCTGTTGACCCACAATCTACCGCGCCCTTCTCCCGAGAACCGCATTGATTCTTCACCCGCCGAATCCGGGAGTACAGTGCCCGCCGCTCACTCTCCATCCCGCTAAGTCTACCAGTTTCGCCACATCCCTGACTTATACTATACGCCTTCCATAACAATGGGCGCCCTGGAGCGGGATCGGTATGTTCTCCTTCATCCCACTCTCACTCCTTCCATGCCTCCAGATTTCTCAAAGATCAAGCGTTTCGGTCAGTCGATCATCGGCAATGAGGACGTCGACTATTCACAGTTTGAGTCGAGGTGAGGCATGTTATCCCACCAGTACTCATTCAGACTATAGAATGGACAACACGGACATAGTGACATTCCGTGAGAACGACAAGCAGTTCCGCTGTTCGCACAAATGTGCACGTCAAGGTACTTGCCTGCAGCCATCTCCCAACATATTCTCACGATTTATCTGTCTTAGATCGGTGCGTACATCGCGTGTGCAATCGGCTTCGCCATCACGATTCTCTACTGTATCAGCTACTCTCTGTACCACACCCGTGGCATGGGAAGAAACCAGTTTATCGACCAGCTAGAGCTCGGCGAGTATACACATGTTATCCCACCAGTACTCATTCAGACTATAGAATGGACAACACGGACATAGTGACATTCCGTGAGAACGACAAGCAGTTCCGGCTGTTCGGCACAAATGTGCACGTCAAGGTACTTGCCGCAGCCATCTCCCAACATATTCTCACGATTTATCTGTCTTAGATCGGTGCGTACATCGCGTGTGCAATCGGCTTCGCCATCACGATTCTCTACTGTATCAGCTACTCTCTGTACCACACCCGTGGCATGGGAAGAAACCAGTTTATCGACCAGCTAGAGCTCGGCGAGTATACACGAAGAGTCAAACATCTATCGATTTCTTCCAGCTGACTTGGTCTTCGCATTCATCGTTGGTCTGCCCTGTCACGTCATTCTGTTCCTCGGAATTTTCAAAGAGAGAAAGCAGTTCTTCACGTGAGAAATGAGAAGGAGGCAAACAGAAAGACAGAGAGACAGCGAGACAGAGAGATAGAGAGCGACAGAGATAGAGACAGAGACAGAGGAAGGGAGGCCATTCTTCAGTCCGTTCCTCATCTTCTACTGCACCAACTTCCTCCTCAACTGTGTCTTCACTGTGCTCACCTTCATCGCAGCGGCTTTCGACCTCCACAGACAACTCTTCGGAAACGTCCGGTTCGACCTCTCCTGGAGCGCATTCCAGGTAGTTCACCCTGTCTGCTGTACACATGTTGTACTTCAGATTCTGTTCACGTCGGCGCAGGGTCTGGCCATCTACGTGGTTCTCCGCTGCCGCACCTACGTCGCCGCCAAGTGCCACTGGAGAGAGAGGGCCGAGGAGGTTGGCACATTCACCATCTCTTCATATCCATAACCCCTTTCCAGCGCAAGCCATCCGCTATTTCCGACAGCGTCGAAATCGCCTAACACGTGTACCGTACATAATCATAACATCATATAATTTATTAGAACTGTGAATAAACTAACAATGAATGACTAGAACTGGACAAGATGCGGGCGACAATGACTATAGATCAAAAACATGACTCGACCCGTGAGCGAAACGCAATCAAGAGAGAACACTGTGTTGAGACGGAAAGGAAATTCAATAAATGGAAATGTGATAGTTCTACAAAATGACACATTTCCACGGAACGCGGGGATCGGCACAGCGGCGGACGGAGTGACACGCGCGACGCACCAAGCGAGACACCTGCACACGCACATGATCCCCCTCTCTCTCCCTCTCCCTCTCTCTCACTTTCTCCTTCTTTCTCTCTCTCTCTCCCTCCCTCTCCCTCTCCCTCTCACCGTGCCTCCTCCCCGGCTGCCTCCCCCGGGCGGTGGCGGCAGCAGGTCCAGCTCATCCGACAGCGAGTCCGCCTCCAGATCGATCTCATCGCACGTCAGCCGAGAACGCTCCACTGCGTTGCCGTGATCTGCATGTTCATATGAGTTCACATTTCAAAAGACCGCGCACCATTGGCCCTCTGCTGCAGCCTGTCCGGTCGCTCCCCTGCTCCTCCCGCTCCACTGGCTGCTCCGGCTTTCTCCCTCTTCTCCTCCTCCTCTTCGTCCGAATCGAGTGGACAGTCTACGAGTCTGCTCTTCTCCCCCTTCCTCTCCTCCCTCTTCTCCTCCACTGCTCCCTCCTCCTCCCCATCGTCCAGAGAAAACATCTGCGACTCCTCTGCCAGGGAACGATCGATGCCTTCAAATATACACCTTTTCTAAGTAACTACATACATGCATACAGCTATTATACATTTTTAACGATAAAATAAACTAACTGAAGAAATTAATCTATGACTCACCCGACGATCGTATCTGGTATTTGACGTATCCGTTGCCCTGACCCGCAGAGCCATTCATTGTCAAAGAAGAAGAAAAAGTGAGATCAATAGAAAAGAAAAGACAACTGGAAAAATACACATAAACTTATTACCAGATGAGTTAGAAAGTTAGATAATGTCACCGGTTTCAAACCGTTAGTAGCGATTAGTACATCAAGAACAAAGCCGTACAAGAAAAAAAACTTTATGAAACTCGGAATAACATAGTAAAATCTGAAAATCGTATGGCACAATTGAACACAAATATCTGGGAGATTACTGCGGCGGCCTGAAATGAAGATGTAAACAAACGTAAACAATGCAAGCCCACTGACATGTTGAAGTGCTTCTTGAGCGGCTGCCAGTCCTTGTAGTAGTCGCCGTCGACATTCTCCACCTCCGCCCACGCAGTCACTGCCATGTTCAGGGACGACTCGAACATGAACGACTGCAAACACAATGGTACAATCAATCGATAACCGATCGATGGACCATGGTTCCCTCGGCGACGCGCTGCGGCTTGAGCTCCTCGGTGGAGGCCTTCTCGAAGCACACTGCATCCGGACCATGAGGGGTCATCATAGAGTGCAGAGAGCCGCCTCCCGGACGGAAACCACCCTCCTAGAAACACATCGATCAGTCAATGAATGAGTGAGCACTCGATACCTTAGCCTCGTAGACGCCCTTGATGAGTCCCATGTACTCGCTCATGCAGTTGCCTGCAACAGTCAAGTGGAAAGAGAGAGAGAGAGAGAAAGAGAGAGAAATAGAAAGAAAGAAAGAAAAGAGAGAGAGAGAGAGAGAGAGAGAGAGAGAGAGAGAGAGAAAGAGAGACCACCCACGATGGTAGTAGGGCGGGCGGAAGGTTCCGTCGGCAACTCCCCAGCGGGGCGGGAAGATGACGAAATCGGCGATCGCAGTGCCGGGCTTGTTGCTCGCGGCTGTCAGCACAGTGAAGATCGACGGGTCCTGAAACGAACATATGAGGACCACCCACGCACGACGCACTTCTCGCAGTCACTTACCGCGTGGTCGAAGGACACAGTGTTGATGACCATGAACTTGGTCAGATCGTACTTGCACGGTGCGTAGTTTCCATGCCACGCTACCACGTCGAACGGCGAGTGGTCCTGCAGCGAATGTTCGATATACAGTATGACACACCATCCACACCTGCTCGGCCTCGAAGAACGCTCCCTGGTATTTGCTGACGATGGTGAACTTCTCCTCTTTGTCCTCGAACCACGCCACCGGCGTCTCGAAGTCGCGCGGGTTCGCCAGGCCGTTCGCGCCTACGCATGACACATTGAAAGATGTTTCATGGGCCTTGCGACCCAGGTGCGGTCAGTCTCTTCGAAAGTCATTCGGGAGTGTTTCGAAGGCATATCAAGGCATTCCGAAGTGTTCGGGGGTATTCGGGAGTGTTTCGAAGGCAATTCGGGAGTGTTCTGAGGGCGATACTAAAGGCAATTCCGAAGTGTTTCGGGGGCATTCGGGAGTGTTTCGAAGAGACTGGCCGGTACTTCACCGATAGGTCCGAGGTCGGGCAGCTCGAAGTGAGTTCCGTACACCTCGAGGATGTAGCCGCGAGATACACCGCGCACAGCCACAGAGAACCTAAACACATTCATTCGAGTCAAGTTCACACTCTAAAGTTGCGGCCAGTCTCTTCGAAACACTCCCGAATGCCCCCGAAACACTTCGGATCTGCCTTTCGAATCGCCCTCAAAACATTCCCGAATTGCCTTCGAAATGCTCCCGAACACTCCCGAACACTTCGGAATGCCTTGATATCCCTTCGAAACACTTCGGAACTGCTTCTGCGGAGACTGACCGCACCTTAAGAGCATGCTCATGCTCTGCCCTCTCCCCCAACTGACCGGATGCCCTGTGGAATGAGGAGGATCTCGAGGGGCGAGACGAGCAGCCGGCCGAACTCGGTGGTCACCTCCAGCTGACCCTGCTGCGGCACTGCAACCGTCACCATGTCGACATGCCTCTTCCACTGCGCACCCACCGATCAGGAAGTCCCCGTCGGCGTTGTACATGGCCCTGTTGGCCATGCTGGCGTTGCAGGCGTACTGGTGGATGGCGAGCCCACTGCGCGCCACCACGCTCCCGCCACCGCACACAGTGTACATACCCTTTAACACTGAGTTAAACTTCATCATAAATTTACAAATATGACGCACCTGGGCAAAGTCGACGTTCTTTGCCTCGGGCAGCGGGTGGGGGTGCCAGCGGAACTGGTTGGGGTTGGGAGGGCATCCTGCGAGAACACACCACTCAATCACACCCCCCTCTGTCTCCCTTACCCGAGAAGTCGTTGGTGAACTTGGGCACGTCGACCCGCTTGAACGGGCGGTGCATCACGGAGGGGCGGATGCGGTACAGCCAGCTGCAACACACTCGTCACCCCCCACCCCCCAGTGTCCCTCACCTCCTCTTGTTGTGCACGCGAGGTGCGGTGAAGGCGGTGCCGGACAGCTGCTCGGCGTACAGTCCGTGCGGGCACATCTACAGCCACGTCAACATCCACCCACTACGAGAGAGAGAGAGAGAGAGAGAGAGAGAGAGAGACTCACCTGCGGGCTGTTCTTTCCCACTGGCAGCGCGTCCGGCACGCGCGAATCCGCCGTAGCAAACTCATTGCCAAAGCCCGTCTGGTACGAGAGCTGCAATACGCAAATGGAGCAACAACAAAAATCCCGCTCTTGGAATATAAACAATAATCAATTGTGTGTGAACAGCGCGGTGTGATGTGTGAGAGAGTGTGTATGTGTGCCTCCAAGCGGCATATGCAGTAATTGTCATTCCACCGGGAATGCGCTTTCCCCGCTCACTCGCCCGATATGCCAAATCCCCCTCATTACGAGCCGTTCTGTCGCGACTCCGCACGAAAAGACGCCACAAACAAGATAAGTGGACGCGTGCAGTCATTCAACGGGAAGAAGACGAAAGGCATTTCAACGTCGACGACATATCACTTCTCTCATCAGAAAACAGAAAGACGCATTCCGCAAACCACGTGTCGCAGAAACATCCCGAACGAGAGAGAGAGAGAGAGAGAGAGAGAGAGAGAGCGAGAGAGAGGCGTGGTTATGAATGAATACTGCGAGGAAGCAAGCTGCCACCCTCGCACAATGCAACACTACAAATGGGTGGGGCGAAATCCGCGGCTAGACTCGCGCATCGATTATACGCACGTTGCCGCCTTGGTGCGTTGAATGCGCGTTCGTTCTGCTAGGGAGCAGTGGAGCTTGCCAAATCCGCCTTCCCTCGCCTTCCCTCGAGGACCAAGACGAGAAGATGGTCGACTCGAAGCGAGCAAGAGAGAGGGGAGGCAACCCAATATCCCCCGCAGTCCCTTTCACGCACCAAATCTAATTATGGCCCTTTCGGGCACAACACTCGCTGAGTGGTCGACTGCCAGACGAGACAAACCCTTCCTACCTGCTCGAACTCCGAGACCATCCTGTGAGTGGATCGATGCACGACTGATCTGTCTTCGAAACTGTGCGGCCTTCTCCGCTGACCCCGCCCATCACTGTAAACCCACTCTCACGCTGCTGTATATCCCTGCAATCAGATCATAAGCGATTGCACGCACACAATACTACCTATTCCAACAACACCATTTATCTCATTTCAAAGAAACCACCATCACAGGGTGTATAACGGGGGAATACACACAGAAACACCCATGAACTAGTAATAGACTCTAGAACAACACCGAAATATAGAAAACTCAACAGTGGCAACCAACAGTGAGACAACGTGTCTGCACAACAACAATAGCCGCGCCCGCCACCCTGAGATGAGCAGCGGGCGCGGCAACCCATCCCGAGTAGAGGGAGGGAGGTCGACGGGGCCACTCAGCGGCGCGCCGTCTAGAAGCGCTTCTGCTCGCCTCCACGGCGGCCCTGCTGGTTCTTCTGACCGCCGCCAGCACCCCACGCGTTCCTCTTGTTACCGTCCTGTCCTCCGCGCTGACCCTCTCCACGAGCCGCGTTCTGAAACACACCACGGTGACTATCACGTACACCACATGTCACGCATTCGACTCACGTTATAGTTTCCGCGTTTCTTGTCATCTCCTCCCTCGCGACGTCCGGCAAACCAGGCACCGGGTCCAGCGTACCCCCCACGACCCCCCGTCCGGGGCTCCATGATCTGCTCGTTGTTCTCGGCCAGATTCTGCAGCTTATCGGCGAGGTTGAGAGCGAGCAGCTGGAGGCGGCTCGGCTCGACGCGGTGCATGATCAGGCAGTCGGTGGGCTCGTCGAGAGTGGCCGACAGCTCCTCCTGGATGATCATCTTCGAAATGATCGCGTGGACATCTCCCTTGGGCAGCTCGAATAGGCCCGACAGTTTCTCCAGAGAAACTGTCGAGTACACAGTGCTGCAACACCATAATTAATCAATTGTATTTGATATTGTGTTTTTTTTAAAAATCAATATTGTGTTGTTTTTACACGTTTTCTCACCTGTACATAAGGAGGTAGGTGCGAAGGGACTCCTCCTGCACACGGCGCACCACCATGGTGCGAACAGTGTCAGAATTGCGGAACAGGTTCCACACCTTGGCGTTCATTTTCTCGTTGACAATGTAGTCGCGGCACTTGCGCCAGTCACCGGCGAGCATAGCACGGGACGCAGCCACCACGTGCTCGCGAGTGTTCTCGGGAGGACCGACAAGAGACGACTGAAAATAAAGGCATCATAACAACAAAAGTGCGTTTCGATCACCTTCTCGCTCTGCTTGAGCTGATAGTGGAAGGAGCGAGAGAGCAGCTTGCGGCGCATTTCGAACTCGTGGCTCGCCATGTGAGGGATCTCGAGCAGCATAGAGCAGATAAGGTAGACGCACTCCATGAGCTCGATGTTGATGTGCATGTGGTAAGGGATCTGGCGAGAGCGCTCAACCTTCTCCTGCTCTACAGTCCTCTCCTGTTGGCGCATCGCCAGTCCCTGGGCGAGTAGCTCCTTGGCTCGCTGCGTGTTCTGGATCTCGCTCAGACCGTGGTGCGCCTCCTTGATGAATCCGTGACGGAACGCACACAGACCAAGCTGGCAGATGGTGCGGTTATAAAGGATCTGAGTAGACGCGTCCGAGTGATCGACGATGGCCTGGAGATGCGACATGAGCATCAGATCCCTGGCCTCGTGCCACTTGTCGTGCAGTGCGAGATGGTAGACATGACAGAGAACAGCGCGCTGGCGAAGCCTCTTCTCCTCATCCAGAACGTAAATTTTCTTGCACAGCTTTTCCATGAGCTTGCTCGCGGTCTCCACATCTCCCTCCGCCCCCTCGTCGTACTGAAGAAAAAAGCATATAAACTTAAAATATAATTTATCCTTCCCACCTTGTAGTAAGTGTGCTCGATGCGCAGCATGTACACCTTGCAGAACTCCTCATTGGTGAAGAGGTTCTTGGAGGCACGCTCATCGACGTAGGTCTGGATGGCGTCGATCAGGACGCACATGTCCTTCTCACCCTTCAGCCTAGAAGCTATGGTATGAACAACGGTCATGAAACTGCCCAACTCACTTCTCAATGTAGTCAGTCGAATGACAGTCAGCGTTCTGTAGGATTTTGGTAAGCTCGGCATCGAGACGCTGGACGGACAACAGAATAGATCCCTGCACGCGGTACAGCTTCGTGTCATCCTGTAGAAAGAAAATGAATTAGCAAACCAGAAAGAAAGAGTTTCGTGAATCATAATTCAAGAGACCAGTACAGAAATGAAATTTAACGAACATACCTTGAGGTTCTCCTCCTCCTCGGTAACACGAATGCTCAGTTCCACATTGTCAGTTTCGATCAATAGAGCAAGGAGGCTGTTGATAGCTCCGAGAGTCCTGCAAGAGAATAATGAGATATCGTTTCGAGCATTAAATAAAGCACGCACTTGGTCCAAGTGGGGAAATCCATGAAATCAGAAACGCGCGAGTTCAGTTCAAACAGAGAAGAAACGATGCTGAAGAGGATCTTGACGAGGAGTCCAGGTCCGAGCTTTTTCTAAAAGAAATAGCATTTAAATGAAATTATACAAACAAATGCATGCCTCATCGGTGATCTTGAAGAGCTCCTGAAGAGTGCGCACGTGCTGCTTCCTGTCAGTTCCCTTCCTTCCACGACTAGCCATCACCTCCTCCAGCTTCTCGATCATAGCCTCATGGGTAATTTCTGTCTTGGGGTCGAACAGAGGAACGACCTTGTCCTCCTTGCGAACAACCTGAAATCATAAATGCAATGTATGTTTACATATAAAAACTGAAATAAAATCACCTCAGTCCATCCCTCGCCGTCCTCATCATCCTCATCCACATCGACAGCCTTCTGACGCTGCTCCCTAGTGCGCTTCTTCTTCTTATCATCGTCTCCACCGGCTCCATCCTCACGGAACTCCTTCTTCAGGAAATACCTATAATATCATACCTAATATAATATCTACATATCGCAGTATTCACGTATGAAACATACTTTCTGAGATCCTCCATCTTCTTGGTTTCAAAGTCAAGCTCCTCCTCACTGCTGCTCACAGAAGAGTCGCTTCCCCAGTCGGATTCGTCATCACTGTCAGAATCAGAATCAAGGTTCTTGGACGCTTTCTTGGTGGGAGCGGCAGCCTTCTTAGGGCTCACATCATCATCCGAATCGGCATCGGAATCGGCCTTCTTTAAAAGGTAAGGTTTGAATACATACTTGAACGCTCTTGCACCTACTTTCTTGCTCTCGTCCTCGGCAGAAGAGTATCCGACGGGATCCGGACTCTCACGGTACGGCTTGAGCAGGTTCTCGATGGTGGTCACATACTTGCGCACCTTCTGGCGGAGAGTACCAAGACTCTTCGCGTTTATCTTCGACATAGACTAAAATAACAGTTTTAGAATGCAAATATGTTAAAAGATAGATGATCAGCTTATACCTTCTTAGCGTCCTTGTCCTCCCAGATCTCGTTAAGGAAATCCTCGAGCTCCGCAATGAAACGAACGTAGAAGCGAGGAGTAGACACGTTCTGACGAGCCATCACAGTCTTGGCCTTGTCGTGAGCCTTGGTAAGATCCTCGAACACTAAAAAGATGAATTAATAAATAAAAGATATAATTACTCGGAAAAAATGATTCTATTAACTAAGATTTTTCTATTAACTTACCGGAAAGAAGCTTAGACATGTCCTTGATGTTCTTTGCCTGCTTTCCGTGACGGATGAGATCCTTAAGCTCTCCGAACTTACGATCCTTCTGAGCAACAACCACGCGCTTTCCGGTATCCTCATCAGAATCCGAAGGATACGCAAAATCCGCGACGCTTAAAACTTGTATGATAAAAACAATGACAAACAAAAAATATGTTTAAAAAATTACGTCGGTCCGCGACGCACGACGGGGGCCTCGTCTTCAGACGAAGAAGCATCGGACGAATCCGAGCTCGAAACGGCTCCCTTGAAGAACTTCGACATGTTTAGATTCGGAGCACGCAACCGCTACTCCTTATACCTGACAAACACACTGTATTGAAAAATAGATATCTCCGCCAAAAATCAACAATTTCGTCATTCGCAAACAAAGGTATCTAACACGAAATGCATCTATAAAAACCCTATCGTCAGAATTGGCAATACTTATGTTGTTCTTTACAAATTCGTTCACTTCAAAAGAAAAAGAACACAAACAAACAAATAAACACAACAATAATTTAAAAAGTATATGAGCAGAAATTTGAAGATTGCGTCAATGAATGGTGCTGACACACGACTACTTTCGTGTCGGGACCATATTTAATAAAATCAGACTTTTATTCCACCATTCCAATCTTTTTATAATCACATAAGTAATATTAATAATGTTTTATGTTCATTATACAAGATATGTTTCACATTTTGAGACACAACCGATATGGATATAATTATCTGAAGTTCATAATGAAATATGGAATCGAAGAAGCGGAATTACTTCGGAAGAACCTTGAATTGTTTGGTTTCCTAAAGATGGAAATGAAAATAAATAACTGTATAGGGCATCCCCCCGTTCATCGTACGGCAGTCATTTCGCCGAATGTTTACTAGACAGCATTTGAGGCATCAATTGACCGTTATCGACCCGTGCGAGACCATTCGGTCGCGCAACTCGCGCGCTTGGCGGTCTCTTTTTAGGGTAATGAGGGTTATTTGCAAGTCTAATGAAGCAGAGTTCTCCATCTTCTAAAGTTAATTACTCCTTTCAGAATTAAGCAATCTTCACAAAATTTTGATATGTGATGGGTATCAGTAGTTCTCATCGATCTCTAGTGTTCAATTTTTGATTTTCGCGTCCGTTTTCTAATTAGAGTCCAAAAACCTTGATTTAGACACGATTTCCAATGGGAAAGCTCCGAAACTTAATTACTCTCTTCAAACTTATCGCACAGCGCCCAGTTTTCTGGAGAAGATGCCCAGATAGAATGCTCAGAGATCTCTAGTGCTCGATTTTCCGATTTCCGTCATTTTTACCATGTTTGACTACAAAAACATACAATCGAGGCAAATTTGCTTAAAATTCTCGTCTGTCTGGCGAGCCAGCGAAATTGCCGTACGCTGAAAGGGGGGGGGATGGCCTATATGATACTTTACCTTGCTGGGTTCTTTGTTAAGTTGCAAGCGCAACGATGTGTGTGAAGGAGTATAATAAGCTCGCACTTAGCTCAGGATTTTTCGTTGAAAACATTATCGTGGATTTTGAACACACAGTATACTGAACGAAATGCACAGCATCTTGTTTTTGCAGTTGCGAGCCCACTATACGGAATGTTCTTCTTTTCCCCGCGGCGTGCGGTCGGGTCTTCATTTTACCCCGCCGCCGCTGAATGATCGGTCATCGACAAGAATCCTTCCCGAGTGACCAGTGAGGCGGCGGGAAGTACCCTCATGTGGAAGCAGCTATGGCGCGAGTAGATACCAATAGGCATACCAATCCCCGTTAGCTTCTCTTCTCTTCTTTTCACTCACTCATTTCCTTCTCGTCGTCATATCCCATATCATCGTCTCCAAAGTCCATCTTTCCCTCGTCGTTTCCACCACTGCTCTTCTTTTGCTTCTGAATAGTACCTGTCTCCTCCACTCACGTAGCCATCTTCTCCTTACCATAGGTCGCACGAACAAGTAGTACTCTATGGTGATGTAGATGACAGTGAGAAAACACGCGACAGTAGCGACAATGACAGGCAGAAGAAAGGCACGGATCGTCTGCTGCATCAATGATATCTCCACCTGCAAATACCCCCATTTGTCTGCTCTACTGAGTGTTCTAACCACTGTGGGCAGTCTATCCTTGTAGCTATCCCACGTATTGCATGCCTCGACCTTGTTTGGCTGACAGCAGCAGGCCACAAACGTCTCCTCCTCGAATAGCTTCTAAACACTCCTTATACGGCGGCGCTCTTTCACGCTGGCTCACAGGAATGGTCTTCTGCTGGTAGTCTCCGATGTTGCAGGCTCCCCCAGGCACACCACAAATGGGTATGTACTGGTGGTGTCCAAGGTGGTCCTTGTCCCTGAACATGCTCCCCCTCTCTTATTCTTCTATCGCTTCCCACCCTTGTGTCTTCCTTTCTTGTGTTGGAACATCCAGTGTTGTCTCCTCGCGAGTGGGCGAATCTCTGGATTCAGCGTCGCCTGCCAGATTCACATTTATCTCCCCTCCTATAGTATCTCTTAATTACCTCGATATCTCCGTATCCGGCCTTGACAGTTTCATCGAAGAACATGACAACATAGCATCCAGTGTGGAAGTGTTCGGTTGGATTCACTCGTTCTCCCACATCAGACTTCTAGAAGACACGGATTATGGACGGTAAGAAGGAGAATCGCACCTCAATCAGGAAATCTCTCGCATCCACTTTTTTCACAGATGTCATGATTACACTCCCATTGGTTATCTTCTTGAATTTCTCCAGACTGCCTTCGAATTGAATGCACAACAATTCTCCACTATGGTGGCTTTCGGCCGTCTAGAATCAATCGATAACCGATCGATACTCGACGATACGATATCACCTCGTTGGGTGTAAGCTGGCTGAGAGCAGCGTCGTTGAGTGGCCAGTGTCTTTTGAGATCCGCATCCGGCTGAAGAGATAGACGATGGGAAGAGAACAAGTCTCGGATTTCACGTCATCCAAGTCATATTCGGCAGTGGTGGAATGGAGGAGGAGAAGAGGGAAGAGCAAGAGGAGAGACCGCATCGCTAAAGTAGCCGTCAGTCTGACCGAACCGAGACTGCCCCCGAAACTGCCAACAAAACGCCTCAAAAACGTTTGGTTTGTCAGTTTTTCCGTGTCAGTTCTGAGCGTGTCACTTTCAAATACGTGTCAAGAGTAGTATAAGGTTTCAAGAGTAGTATAAGGTTTCAAACGGAGTTTCGAAAGACCAGTTTGGAAAAGACTAGCCTCACCTTGTGGGATGGAAGAAGTAGAAATGAGAAATGACAGTCAGAATCCAACATGACACCCGTCATGTTGTGATGACGTTTTCACAACCAAATTTCCGAGTTTTATCATGGCTATCCGATGTGTTTTATGATCGCGACACACTTCATCAAACGTTTAAAAGAACTTTATCCGTAAACTGTTAATTTCTAATAGTTGAGAAGTCTTTTGTCACATTTTAAATCGTTTGACGCGTACAGTATAATATAAATTTTAAGTAGTGGCTGCCGTGTTGCTCGTCTCTCTCTTCTCTTCTTCTTCTTCTTCTTCTGTGGTCTCACTCCCACGCACCGAACATCGGACCGTCGTTGCCGCCATCGTACGAAGTGTGGTTGAACGATTGACACACCTACAAATCACAGTTCTCTCATCTGTCATCTGTCACTCCCGCTACCTTGTAGTATCGCACAAGAGAGGCAATGTTCTCGAAACGAGGCGCCTCCTCGCTACCGTACTCCACACGATAGCCCTGCTTCGGACCAGTCGTGTTGTGCGTCACCGGAAGGAACCTGCGAGGATACGATAACCTACAGTAGTCTCTCTCCTCTCACTTGGTTGATCCCTTGAGAGTGCGGTAGACGATGATGAGAGGGAGGTGCTGGGTGAGCGTCGAAAGAACCTTCCGCGGCTTCTGGACCATCCAGATTAGTCATACTGTATCCTACCGTATACCTCGTGGAAGACGAGGAACTTCTCCGTCTCCTGCTTGATTATCGAGCGCTCCGCCTTCCTCCGCGAGCACACCTAGAATGGCTACGGTAGTATACAGTACTCGAAGGGTACAGTACCCCGATGTATAGCTGTTTGTCGAGGGAGGGCGGCTTGGGCTTGGCCTCTGCGTCGGTGCTCTTCATCGACCTACAACACTAGTCCCCATCTGGCCCTCCCTTGCCCGCCCACATGAGGGAGATGCGGTCGAAGACGTCGTCCGAGCGCACCGCCACCTCGGATCGGTCACTGCGGGTGCTGGCCTGACAAGCACACACTCCCCTCCCCTCCCCTCCTCGCCCTCCCTTCCCCACCTCATTCTCAGCCTCGTACATGCTGCATGGCTCTCCGTGCAGGCAGCAACGCACGATCGGAGGCTCACTGTCAACAATAAACAATGAACAAACACGCAAACAACTGACTGTTCGTCTCCGAGCATGCCGCTCTGCATGGCTGCCTGTGCACTGACTGCCTCCCTCTGCCTACCTGCCCCCTCGTCCTTCCATCGCCACCTCACAACACATGCTGATAGCTAATCATTCGTGTCGCGTGTGGTGTGCAAATGAACCCGCGCTTCCACAAACTGCGTGTCAAACAGTCAAACACGCACTTGATCTACCAACTACACGGGGGTTTCTTTGGAGGAGGGGCGTGAAGGGAGCGCACACAGCGGCGGAGACTACAAGTTCTCCTCAAACAACATGCGGTCGGCACTGTGTATAAGAGGCCAGCCGGCACAACGGGCAGGCACTCTTTCGACATGCTCCTACCCGCAGCGACCCTACTACTTCTCGCGAGTTCCTCCGCACAGGTGAGACCTATCACATCATTTTATCATCCCTATCACGTCTGCAGTCGATGCACGAAGCTGTGTCGCAGACGGACAACCTTGACTCGATCGAAGATGCCCTCAACGCACTCATGACCATGCTCATGGGATACTCGCAGGTATTACTTGAAACATTTGGAACTCAATTGGTATCATTCCACTGCCTCGTCAGGAGAAGGGTCTTTCGGAGTACCAGAACGACTATCAGCAGAGGCAATTCGACTACACTCAGGGCGCATCGTCGTCGAGTGGACCGAGGAACTCGCTGCGCACCTCGACTGCCGTGTACCCTACCCTGTCGCCCTCCGCCTCCTCCTCCATCCGACTCTCCCTCGAAGACTCCATCCAGACAGGACTCTGCCCGTCTAACAACGCCAGGGCATGCTTCAACGACTACGACTCGAACCGTGAGTGGTTATGTAATATGATCAGTGATCTTTTCTACTTTGCGCTCTCTCTCTCCTCTCTCTCTCTCTCCCTCTCTCTTTCTCTCTCTCTCTCTCTCTCTCTCCCTCTCTCTTCTCTCTCTCTCTCTCTCTCTCTCTCTCTCTCTCTCTCTTTCTCTCTCTCTTTCTCTCTCTCTCTCTCTATCGGTATGTGTGCGCGGCGGTCTCATGTTTGCACTCTATTTCCAGCCTGCCTCCGCTTGTCAAGTGAAGTGAATGAGTCAGGTCCAAACCTCGGTCCAAACCACGTTTCGCAAAACGAATGGCGCCACCACAGAGAACGCGGACACAATCGTTTTCAACACTCTCACATCACTTAGTGTTACGGACAAATTTGCGGATACCACTGAATATGTATTAAAAATGTTAAGGCGATGGCTACATCACAGAGGCGGAGCTCAAGTACAACTCGTTCATCGAGAACAACAGGCAGACGCTGCTCAAAAACGAGTACATCCTCAACTCGTTCGAGGTGAACAAGTGACACAAGAACCACCACACTCCTCTCTTATTTGCAGGCAGCTGATCTCGACTCGGACCGCGTGATCACTCGATCCGAGTTCGGTCGACTCGCACTCTCGGGAGGAAGCAACGGACAGCAGGCTATGCAGCTATTCGAACAGATGGACAACAACGGACAAGGACTCGACATCGACGGTATGCGAGAGAGAGAGAGAGAGAGACAGAGAGACAGAGAGAAAGGATAGAGAATATGCGCCAGGGCTCAAATTTTTATATTGGAGAAAGATCAGAAGGATATATATAATTGCTTTTTCGTGCAGCGTTCGCCGAGCTGGTGACTGCTTTCCTCGGAGAGAGCTACAGCTTCGTCCCCTCCTCCTTCTCCTCCCACCCCAAGGCACTCCGCTCGAAGAGGCAGACGGACACGGTCGCCGACAACGCCGCCACTCGCGCCGTACGTCCACCACCCGTGCCACGAGTGCAACATGCTTGCAGGTGGCCGACCTCGTCGACAACATCAACCAGGGCGCGCAGTCGGTCGCCTCCTCCGTCTCCGACACCGCGCACACTGTCGAATCGACCGTCGTCGACACTGCACACAATGTCGCCTCCACCGCCACCAACTTTGGTAACAACGTCGTCAACAACGTCAACCGCGTTCTCACGTCAGTTCTCTCCCCGTCTCTCTCCCTTGATGCCACCCGTTTCAGAAAGGATGAGGCAAAACTGCAGAGGGAGGCGGCCGAGCAGGCGGCAGACTCACAGAAGACACGACTGAAGGACGCCGCCAAGGCCACCCGGGAACAGAGGGACAAGGCAGCACAGGCAGCATACAAACAGGCTGAGGCAAGTCATTACATTTCATGAGACATGGTAACCTTCCATTTGCAGCGCGAAGCGAATCAGATCAAGAAGCAGGCGAACGAGCAGGCGAAGGCGGTGGAGAAGGCGGCGAACAGGGAGGCGCAGGCACAGAAGAAGGCGGCGGAGGCGGCGGCCAAGCAGCTGCCACAGCCAGACAGGGACAACGCGAGGGACACGGCGCGGGCAGAACACGACGCGGCGAGGGAGAGGGCATCCCACGACAAGAAGGTGGCAGACAAGCAGGCGCAGCTCGCATACGACCTGGCCAAGATGGCCGCCCAGCTGACCGAGAAGGAGCAGAAGAGACACGCCAGGCTAGACGAGAAGATCGCCGACAACAACGCTGAGCACGAAGCGAAGCAGGCTAAGGAGGCGGCGAAGCGAGAGGAGCGGACCAGCCAGGGATGAGCCCCCCCCTCGCCCTCGCCCTCCCATTCCACTACCCTGTTGTTTCTGTTAACGTGTACATATGAGAGTCTATAAAGTCATCATCACCTTTGCCCTTTACGTCAACTGTGAGATCAAAAGAACACACACACAACATTACAACCCCCTGCTGCTGCAACTATAGCACAATATCATTCTCAACTATGCATCTTCAAAGGTCTGGCATGGAAAGATGGGTCGATCGATCGCGCATCGTATCTCACGTGATGCTGATGAGCCATCGAAGGGTGTAACTTCTCTTTTCCGTCTCCCAGCCAACAATGGCCCGAAAGAAGCCAGCGAGCCTTCCCATTCCATTCCATCGCCCACTCAAACACTACCATGCTATACTGCAGTATACTCCTGTCCATCGCACTTATAGATGTCGTCCTATCCGCTCCGCTCGGTACGGATCTCTCTCTCTCTCTCTCTCTCTCTCTCATCTTCGCTCGAACACTTTTTTCAGCTCCGATGCAGCAATCTTTTCATCTAGCCGAAGTGGAACACAGGAATATGCAAATATTCAACAATTACTTCCATGATAAGTTTGAGGTGAGAAAACATTTATGTTTTCGTTATAAGAACTTCTCGAAAATCAGGACGCCGACACAAACGAAGACGATGTCGTATCAGAGTCGGAGGCACTACAGGTGAATCTCTCTTTCTCTCTTTCTCTCTTTCTCTCTTTCTCTATCTATCTATTTCATCATCATTGATAAATTTCAGTACGTTCTGCTCACATCTCGGAAAGAAGCGGCGGAGATGAAGGCGATGATCAAATCGCTGGACCCGGAAGGCAAGGGCATGGACGTGGAAGGTAGGAACAAGCCATGACTCATCCCACTTCTCCCCCTTCCGTCTTCTTTCCCCAAGCCGCAAACACTTGAACCGCGTTGTTTGCAGCGTTCACGCGCTTTCTGGAAGCCACGTCTCCGCCCCTCGACGCCTGAACGAAGCGACGAACGATCATCGATCTCCAACTCCCCAATGTACATGCACCCACTTCGGATTGATAAACACCTCTGTGTACCGTACCGCTTAGCAAAACATGAGTAGAGAAGAAGAAAAGGGGGTTAGGCAGAGGGAGAGGGAGGAAGAGCGGGAGAGAGGAGTGAGTCCAGTGGCAGAGCGGCGCAAACATATCACGAGTGCGTGAGAGGGAGAGAGTAGCGAGTATAAAGTCACTGCGAGTGATCAACTCTTGCCATTCGCACTCACTATGCTCACCCTCATCGCACTCATTGCACTCGCCCGAGCGGCGCCCATTGACATTGACGTCATCCACATGCCACAGGTGCGCCCGCCAGTCATCACGTCGTTCATAGAACGAGTTATATGTTAGGAAGCCGATCCGGACTACTTTGTTGCTCTGGATGTTCCGGTGACTCCGGCCTTCCCACTCGCGGACTTCCCTAGTCGTCCGGTCACTCAGCAGCCACAGGGAGTACGTCCATTCCCCCCCCTCTCCTCTCACCCTCCCTCTTACAGACAGCTCGCGCGCAGGCCGACTCGGCTCTCCTACTACTCGACTGGGTCGACCAGCTCAGACAGGCAGTCAGACAGATGCAGGTGGGGAGACAGGATACGAGGGGAAAGAACACCTCCTTCTAGACATCTGCCACTCTTCCGACGCCTTCTGCCGACATGGACTTCGAGCAGTTCAAGGCAAGCGGATACTGTAAAGAGAGCACTGCCGAATACTGCTTCGTCAACATTGACACTAACGGTGAGCAAATAATGGATTTAGAAAATGTAAACTGTTTTTAGGCGATGGTCTCATCTCTCCGTCAGAAATGGAAGAGTATGAGAAATTGACCGAAGAGAACACGGACAGAATGTACCAACAATACGTCGATGACAGCTTCAAGGTATAAACTCTCTCCTCTCTAATGTCTCTCTTTCTGTCTCTTCTTCCCTCTCTCTCTCTCTCTCTCTCTCTCTCTCTCTCTCTCTCTCTCTCGCTTACTCATTCTTCTCTCGCAGTCTGCCGACACCGACTCGGATGGTTTCATCAGTCTCACCGAAGCGCAGAAGTTTGCCCAGGTAAACAATCTACGCGAAATCTCTATTCTTTATCTCTATTCTCTAGGACAACATGAAGGTGGCAGCGGATGATCAGTTCACACAGCTCTTCGACGAGAACGACGTTGACGGAGATGGAAAGCTCGAATACACAGGTAAACTTGCTATCGGAGACCCGTTATACATTCCACTTCCAGAGTTCTCCAACCTGCTGAAGACCTGGTACCGCAGCGACGTCGACCTCACCTTCATCGGATACGCTGACGGCAGCGGGGACGTGGATACCACGACAGACCATCCGGAGAAGTATTGGGAGAAGGAGGAGCAGGAAGAGGAGGAGGAGGGAGACGATGACTCCACGGAGAAGAGAGAGAGCAAGAAGGATAAGAAGGACAAGAAGAAGAACGATAAGAAGAAGAACAAGAAGTCGAAGAAGGGCGATGAGGACGAGGATGATTCCGAGGAGGAATAGACTTCGCCAATACTGGAAACAACGGGTCCACTCATATTCATTCCGGTGCAATAGTTCCTAGAAACTACTCATAACTCATGATATATTCTCAATCGTGGCGTAATAATAAACGATGCCCATCTTGCATGTGTTGCATACGGAAAACGGAATACGAAACTAGTTGGCTGCCCTCTCGGCAGCATCTGAGAGACCACTCGTCTATCACTTGCATACTCGCATTCCGGTCAACAACCCTTTTCCTTCGTGATGCCATTTCCAAGTGTTTCTCTTATAACGCAATCATACACGTGAACACGTGCTATCACATGTGCGAATCAAATGACAGAGTAGTATAAATAGACGCTGAGCAATCAGTGATCATCTCTGATTACTTTTTGTGTTGTGTTGTTCGAATACGATTGCAAATGTCTCTCTCGTCCACTCTGCTTTCTTTTTTCTCCGCTATCACTATCGCTCGACCACATCCAGACATCCCTCACCCCTCTTGTGCCCACAGGTCAGTTTTTTCTTCAATCTCATGAATTCTCTCTCTCTCTCTCTCTCTCTCTCTCTCTCTCTCTCTCTCTCTTTCTCTCTCTTTCTCTCTCTCTCTCTCTCTCTCTCTCTCTCTCTCTCTCTCTCTCTCTCTTCTCCTCCCAACACCACTCCATCTTCTAGAATGTCGCCTCCTCCTTCCTTCTCCTCTTCTCGACGACACTCTTCCAGCTCCTAAATCTCGCACCAACCCACAGTGTACATATCCTAATAACGCCATAATAAACCCATTCCCTCATTATCTCTTTATTAACCGTTATAACGGCAAAATCAAACAATACAAATAATACTACATGGTGCTTCTTCTATGTACATCGTCATGACTACCTGATGGCAACTGGAATAACAATAACAATACCCACTAATCGTTTCCTAAAGCCCCGCCCCCGTGGTTCCGCCTACTCACGCGAGGTCTCGGATGATGAGAGCAGTGACGGGCTTGGGGTGACCCTCATAAGTCCGCATCGGCCGCTTCTCCTTTCCCTCCTTCATATCACAAGTGTCCCACAGTTGCAGAGCCCCCGTCGCTCCGCCAGTCACCAAGTATCTAGTACCATCAACCATGACTTATTAGCAATTAACACAATAAACGCACACATATTCTTTTAAACAGCAGAAACACTCTCACCTACTATCATTATTCCACGCGCAGTCCCACACCCAGGGCCCGGCGTTGACGGCTCCCCGCGGACGGAGACTCAGTCCATCCCAGTCCAACACACGACACATCGAGTCGGCTGACGTCGTCGCCAGCTGACGACCATCGGGGGACCATCTACAAGCATCAGCGAGTGTTCCCCCCCGCCAGCCTTGCCCACCTGCACGCCAGTCCGTACGTGTTGTGTACTTGTATGGTGTCCCTGGCCTGTGCACTCGTCTCGCACCGCCCGTCACTCCCCGCCGTCCACTCCTCCCCCGCACACGGCGCACTGCTGCACACGTCCCACCAGTGCACACCACCTCACAACAAACAATCAATACTCGTTCATCAATAAATCAAGCAATCAATCAATCATCATATTCGCACTCACCCTTGTTGGATATGCCGGCGAGAAGGCGGCCGGTGGGATGGAGTGTGAGTCTCACGATGTACTCTTGCGGCGCACACCTGCAGTCTCTCTCTCTCTCTCTCTCTCTCTCTCTCGCTCTCTCTCTCTCTCTTGCCCCCCCCCCCTCGTTCCCTTCCCCACCTCCCCGGCAGTGTCTCGTGCTGTCCCATCCGCAGGTCCCACACGTACACGTTCCCTCCCGCATCTGCCACCAGCAACTCGTACTGGTTGTGGTTCGGAATCACAGACGTCACCGCCGACGACGTCTACAACGCAATCGAGATGATATTTTAATTTGTGCGCACAGTCATGGATTCATGCAATATTTGCGGTAGATAGACATCACTGATGTGAGATTCCTCTCTCGCCCACCTCGAATATCTTCTGGCAGTGCAGTTGATTGGCGCGCATGTCGTATACTCGACACGAACAGTCCTCACCGCCAGTGTACATCCAACGACCCTCCGCCTACAACCACATAATAAGAATACTTTCATAATAGTGGCTAGAGAGATGTCTGTGTGCATGGTGAAACATGTTGTCCCAGATCCATTAGGGCGCGTTTGTTATCCGATAAAAGACCACCCACGATGAATCCGATGGCGGTGACGTTCTTGGCGACCTTGTCGAAGGCGACGATCGGATTCGAGATGTTCTGCGCCAATATGTCATACAACCTACAATCACTTGTTCAACATATATCCAAGCATAAACTCTTTTCACCTGATTCTTTGCCCCCTTTTCACCTGATTCTACAATCACTTGTTCAACATATATCCAAGCATAAACTCTTTTCACCTGATTCTTTGCCACGATGCCACTGCCAACTGTCGCCCGTCCGGAGTCAACGCCATCGAATTCACCTACACGTGAACAGTAGCCAATATAGGTGCACGCGACACACCTGTGCCTCTCCGTGTGGAATGGTGGCCAGCTGTTCTCCCATCTCCAGACTCCACACACGGATCGAGTGATCATACGAAGCAGACACCAACACACTCCGCTCCATCCAAAACACATCACATACTACTACCTCACTCAACTTTCTTGCAAATATTGCATGAATCCAGGAATCATTGTATTCACATATTCAAATAAATCAATAATCAAAGTATAAAGCATTTTATCGGGTACTGAGGAACGATGTCTCTCTATCTCTCGTGGGGAACTGCGTATATTGTGACCATTTCTCCTATCCAATCCACAGTCCACTACGACATATACAATATCAAAGGATAAAAATTGCCAGAAAAGAACGTAATAAAATCACAAATAATCACGAGGAAAATGCATAGATACTTTTTGAATAACATCTAGTGCCCGGGTGGAAAAGTCATTAGCAAAGGCACAACATATACAAAGTGAAACGGATAAGGGAACTCGCTTGGGAAAAGGAAGACCAAGTGATTGCTACCGACCATACCGCGCATCCACAAAACATAAGAGAAGAGAGAGTAGAAAGTGAAGAGAATACGAGAAGACACAACATAGACATTGAGAGAAACGATACTTGTGTGAGAGGATAAGAGGCTTTGCATGTGCAAGAGATGAATGAAGTCCTAATGTACATTGCACAGTTGTGTCCTGAGGCAATCTGTCCCTTCTCAGTTGGGCAACGGAGAGTTGCGGGGAGAGTTGGAAGCAGTCGAGTTGGGAAGCGTCCTGCAATGCTCATAGTTGACACAATGTACATCATTTGATGCACAGCCATGCCACATTGAGCCCCTTCCACAGTGGTCATGCACACTCCTATTCTACCTCGCTCGCAGTCTCCTCGACCACTGAGAGATTCTCTCCAGACAACGCAGACGATTCGAACCGTTCTCTTCTTCACCCTCGCCACTATTCGCATTCTCTGCGGGCTCTTCACATTCTACCTTCTCTTCTTCCTCTTTCCCATCGTCCTCCTCGCATTCCGAGCTGAACCCACACTCCCTCTCTCTCCTCCTACCCCCTGCCTTCTCTGCCCACCTGTGTCTGCTGGGATTCCTTCCCACGCCTGCCCCGCGAGTCGCCCCATTTGTCTTGTTGTGCAGGATGATGCGAGACATGAGACGCACCCACATACTACACTCCTCCTCACAAGCAGCCATCACTAGCATCTGCTGCGGGGGAGAAGATGCCGACACTACAAGTAGGAGAGTGGAGAGAGAGAGAGAGAGAGAGAGAGAGAGAGAGAGAGAATGGAAGAGACGACGACTGACCCTTGCACGGCGGCACAGTCATCTGCAGCGCGTGTTCCTTGTGGATCTTAATGTGGCACTCTGCAAACAGTTATTGTTAACAGGTTAACACGACACGAGATACGACCAAATATAACAAATAAAGTTACTTTTGCAGGAAAGAGCGGGCGGGGGACGGAGCAGACCACCCAGGTTCTCTCGACAACCCTCAATCTGAAACAACAGATATGCCGTCTCTCTCTCTCTCTCTCTCTCTCTCTCTCTCTCTCTCTCTTCTCCGCACCTACCTCGCATTGCAATCTCTGCAGGGGAAAGGTCATCTCCTGGAAGTCGTGTCGGTTCCATCCGCGCTCGTCCATAGACATCGACGACTGAACAAAACATATCAATTAAGGAACTCATCCATTATCAAAGAACAATCAGAACTGAGATCACTGACATCCTTGGTCTGGTTGAGATCAGTGGTGGAAGAGTGGCGGGAGTGGGAGGCAGACGAAGACGTGTCCCCACCGTCGTACAACAACTGAAATCCATCAATCAATGAGGGAAAGGGGAAAGGAAAAATACACAACATGTAACCAAGGCAGAACTACAATGTCAATCAGTCAATCAATGAACCTACAACTCACATGGAAGATCTTGGGCAGGATGGCGGCGTCGACACTGCGCACGTCTGCGGCCGACACAACACGGACGTGGATCAGGTTGCTGAACAACAACAACATACACATCGAAACAAAACCGCGCAACTCACATGGTGTCGATGTACATCTGTATCTGTCCCATGGCGGCGGCCTTTTCGTCGTGCGAGAGTCGGAAGGCGTGGCCGGACAGCTCGGCCCACATGTTCTGCCACTTGGCGGCCGCCCGCCGCCCACTCCTCTTCTCCGGACGCAGGCTCACCCAGCCAGTGAACGGGTGGTCCTGGATGGCCGACGGAATGCCCTCGCGGGAGTCCATCGAACGAGTGTCCGTGTTCTCGCACCTACAATCCAGCATACTCACTCAATCGAGCACATGCCAGTCGTGACAGCGCACCTCCTCCTGTCGCCGGCGGCTGCCTGCTGCTCGATGAGCTGTTCCTCGAGGGCGTCCCTCTCCCGCTGTACCTCGTCCACCGCGCGGCTCAGCTCGGCCACCACCCTCTCGTGCTCGTCGTGTCGCTGCGCGTTCGCACGCTGCAGCTCCGCCACCTGCTGACGCAACTGCACCTGCAACCACCACACATCAGTCAGTCCCCCTCCCTCCATCCCCTGTCCACTCACGATGTCGCGTTCCTTCTTCTTGATGTCTGCCTTGAGGTTGGAGCTCTTTCCTCCCTTGTCGGGCATGGTCGACTTCTGCGCCATCACCTGCTCCAGCTTGGCGATGGCCGACTTCTTCATCGCCTCGGCCGTGAGCAGCTTCTTCTCGAGGCGCGCCACCTCTTCGCGCAGATCCTCGTCCTCCTTCGACTGGCTGAAAGGGAGTGAGAGGGGGTGAGAGGGAGAGGGGAGGGATGGACATGCCGCACGCACCTCTCCTCCCGCATCGACGCGTTGCTCTCCTCCAGCTGCTTCTCCCGCTCGCTCATCATGGCCAGTGCGTGGTTCTTGGCCTGCAGTTCCTTGTCGTGGCGGTGCACCAGCTGCCGCACCTCCTCGCTCAGCATAGTACGTTCCTTCTCCAGCTGCAACCACCACATTCTCCTCCCCTCTCTCTCTCTCTCTCTGGCTCTCTCTCTCTCTCTTTCTCTCTCTCTCTCTCTCTCTCTGGCTCTCTCTCTCTCTCCCACTCACCTCGCTGCAACTCGTCTCGGCGATGCGCCGTGCCAGCTTCTCGCTGTCCAGCATGCGAGACAGCTGGTCCAACTCCGCACTGCAACGACACCATGTCCATCCCATCCCCTCTCCCTCCTCTCCCACTCTCACCTCAGCCTTGGCAGAGCATCGAGCTTGCTGGCGTACTCCTCCTTATCCTCTGTCAGGTTCTTGATCTCGTTCTGGTACACCGCCTGAATCACGCAAATCAAGACGCATAAACAATAACAACGGGCAAACTTATTCGACTTGAATTCGTTTAAAAAACTTTAAATGTAAAGTGGGGGATCGAGTACGATACAACCATATAAACACTCACAATGAAGTGCTGGTCGGTCTCGAGTTGCTCCTTGAGCTCGTCCTTGGCCATCTCAGCCGATCGGCGAGCACGGTCCACCTGCAACACAACACTCAGTCTACACACTTGATCCATCACTCTCAACGCCCGTTCACATTCATATTGTATCTGCATCACATCGCCCCTCCCTCCCCCTCTCTCTTCCTCCCCTCTCCTCTGCCACCCACCTCGTCCGCCCACTCCTCGAGCCTCCTCTTCTCGTCGCGCATCTTGTGCATCTCCTGCTGGAGAGAGTGCTCGTTCGAGAGGGCGGCCGCCAGCTTCTTGGCAGTCAGGCCGAGCTCGCTCTGCGTCGACAGTCTGTGCTGGTGCTCCTGCTCCTGCTCCCGCCTGCACTGCTCCATCTGGGCGCGCACGGCGGCCAGCTTGGCCTCCCACTCGGCGTCGGCCAGCTTCAGCCGGCTCACCGCCTCGTTCATGCCCCCGTTCTCCTTCTGCTCCTCCTGCGCCTTCTTCAGCTTCTTGTTCAGCTCCTCCTCCATCGCCGCGTGCTCCACGATCTTGGCGCGGAGGCCGAGCGCCTGCTCCTCCAGCTCCTGCAACACACACACTGTAGCACTGCTAGAAGAGGAGAAGGAGACAACATCTCAACATCACGATGCACCTCACTGTACCAGGCACCACACATCTACCTCCTATCACAACAACACTCCTCACCTTCCCATGACACGTCAACGCTGCAACATCTACCGTAATCCATTAACTCCACTCTACCGTACCTGGACTCTGAGCTGCTGTCTCCGCTGCGACTCCTTCTCAGCCGCCAGAGAGGCAGTCGCCTCTCGGGCCTCCTTCTGCACTGCCGCCTCAGAGTCACGCGCCTGAACCAATCACTGTGACGTCATGATGCTTTCGTGGCGCTCACCTTGGTGAGCTTGGCCTCTGTAGCGGCGTGTGCCTCGATGGCGCCGCGCAGTTCCTGCTCTAGTCTGCGTGCCCTGTCCTCCGCCTCGCCGCCGTGTCTGGCGCGCTCGCCGGCGTCCTTGGCCTCCCTCTCCAGCTCGCGGGCCCTCTCGGCCGCCCGCCGCCTCTCCTCCTCCACCTCCCCCAGCCGCCGCTCCCTCTCCGCCAGCTGCTGCGCCCGCTGGTCCGCCAGGGCCACCGCCTCTGCCAGGTCCCTCCGCACTCCGGCCAGCTGCTGCTCCGTCTCCTTCTGCCGGGCCAGCACCTCCGCCGGCACCCTCTCCACTATCTTCTCCCGCACTTCCACAGTCGACCCCGCAGCCGCCCTCTGCGCACCATCCCCACTGCCGCCCAGATTGCGAAGAGCAGCGATCGGACTGAAACCCAGAGCATAATGAATCATTAATAGACGACGGAGACAATCTACTCACCCGCACTCGTTGGAGAATGTGAATCCGACAAAGGGCAGCTGGTTTCCGGTGAATGCGCGGGGCATCTGGAAGTCGTCGCGTCTGTCCGTCGGCTCGGCCACCTCCTCGAAGTGCGTCGTGTCGTCGTCAGACTTGAGCTCCGGAATCATTGGAGGGGTGGCTGAAGAAGCAAACGATAAGGATGGAAGGGAGACACGACACTCACCGTCGCGCAGATTGGCAAACGTCCACTCGTCGTTCTTGAAGAAGGGATGCGCTCGGATCTCATCCACTCCCTTCGAACCCAAACGCACATTCGCCTCCGACAGAAAACGACGGATCAGATCCTGCAAACATTCTTATGAACTGATTGAGTCGATCACATAAACAACTCCAATGTTTGACAATCAATACAAAACACTGTATGAATGAATGAAATGAAACACGTAAACTCGTAAACCACCCGCACCTTGGCATTGTTGGATATGTGCGGCTCCTCCGGAAAGTTTAGTGTGGTGGCGTGGTTCATGATGTTGTTGTACGTAGCGACGAGGGCGTCCGCATAGAACGGAGTCTCCCCCACAAGCATCTCGTAGATAAACACTCCCACCGACCTGCAAGAAGTTAACTATAACAAACCCTCGCTCCTATGTCGTCATACTCCGTGTCCAACATGTGTCGAAGCACTCACCACCAGTCGACTCCCTTGCCAAACTCCGTGTCCTGTCCCTGATTGCGCAGCACCTCGGGCGAGATGTAGTCGGGAGTTCCCACCGCAGTCGAACACTTGACAACACCCTGCAACAATTCATCATAATCAAGTAGGAGAGAGGTAGTCCTTACCTTGTCGTTCATTTTGACGCATGTACCGAAGTCGGCGAGCTTGATGTGTCCACTGCGGGAGATGAGCATGTTATCCGGCTTCACGTCTCTGAAAAGACGCGTCAATCGTCCACAAAACTATGTATATTCGTGACAGTAATACACAAATCACAACATCCCTTCATGTCGGATTACAAGAAGGAACCACCGACAGATACTCCACTCAACACTATTCCATCACTCTGTTTCGTGCTCACCTGTGAATGTATCCCATGGTATGGAGGGCATCGAGTGCCTGCACCAACTCGGCCGTGTAGAAACGAGTCCACTTCTCCGACACGTCATACCTACAATCAATCGATACACACTCAATCAGCCAATCGATACCCACTCTGTCATGAGGTTGACGAGGTCTCCTCCCGGCATGTACTCCATCACCATGTAGAGAAAGCGAGAGTCCTACAGCATACATTGAACGGACAGAACACAGAACACAAGCACGCACCTGGAATGCATAGTGGAGGTTGACGATCCAGTCCGATTTGGCGTGTGCCATAATGTCCCTCTCCTCCCAGAAAAACGCAGAATCACTGCGCTTGATCTGAAAATAAGTTCAATCAATCAACCAACTATAGGAACCCCGTGCTCCCCAACCTCACCATATCATCCTTATTGAGCAGTTTCATAGCGTACACCTTCTTCGACTTCTGGTGTCGCACCAACTGAACTTCTCCGAACGCACCGCGGCCGATCACCTATATAACCACATGATAAAGATATGAAAGTGAAAAGAAAAGTCACGTTTGAATCATATTTACATTTTACACACCTTGATCTTGCGAAAATCGGTTCCCTGCAAGCGGAGGTCCGATACGCGCTGCACAATCTGTTCATCTACAAATAAGACAGTTAACGAGATCAGAAAATACATAACAAAAACACAACAACTATAGCACTGACATCTGTTGACGAACTGGTCAATGTTGCGCATGCGTCGGAGGACGGGGATGTTACAGTCTTGCACCAGAGCCGTCACCGCATCCTCAACAGTCATATGTATGCAACAAACTCTGTGACTGCGAGTAGAGGTATACTCACAAGTAGACTGTCGAGGTTGAGGGGCGAGCGGGGGTCGAGCAACTGCTCGGCCAGAGACGAGCTCTCACCCATAACACCCAACCGAGACTCCTCAACACACACCCATTACACAACAATCAACACACAAGCAAATGACATCAGAGATATGCAAGCGATTCGGCAACGCTTCGAGAAACACGCAACAATACCACATACACGGGATGCAATCTATTTATCAGTCCAGCAATACAATCAATGATAACGCGCTAATGACCAAGCTGGCAACGACGCAACGAGCAAGAGGCATCGATCCGACAGCATAATATAATTCAACAATCAATCAATGTACATGGATAGATGGCAGAAGGGGAAAGCGACGCGTCTCATTCAACAGGACGGCCTCTTCTCCCAAAACAGGGCAGAGTCAACATGCAGCGCACGGCAGAAAGGAACACCTCAATGGAATGTGTGCGCTCACTCTGTGATAACACTCACTCCACACTCCACACCCGCGAAACACGCACAGCATATGTAACACTATGTACAATCATAATCATACGGTATGCAATGAAAATGACAAGAGAGAGACACATGTCACAGCGTCGGAGATGATGGCATGTCATGTGATAATGCGCGTTCGACCCCGCATGTTGTGCGAACCCATCCCCCGCCTCATCAAAACAACAACAAACAGACAGACACAGACCGCATTCCTCGCATATTCATAAGGGCCGCGCTATCAGTGGGAATCGGATTGAGAGGGAGAGCGAGTACAGGGTTCATGGCACGTACGAGACATGCCGACGCGCCCTCTCTCTCTATCCGGAGGGGGTGAATCAGCACAACGCATACGCACCCCCTCCTAACACACACTGATCAATACCAAGCTATAAAACACTATCGGGCACGACATTCCATCGACATATGCACAACATGACAGACTGACCGCAGCGCCTTCTCCCTTGCCGGGCCTTGCTAGTTCTTGTTCTGTTTGAGTGTGGAGTGTTGGTGTTCGGGGAATGGATCGTGGGTGGAGAGCAGCCCCGCCCCGTAGTACGTGAACTGGCTGTTCGACGCATCGGCGTGGTACTGCTTCTGCAAACGGCGACGCTGCCGGTGCACCTGCAACCACCACGTCCACCGTGTCAACGAGGAAACCACATACCTTGAGCAGGGCGTAGAGGTCCTTCTGCGTGAAGTGCATCTCGCCGTCCGAGTCCGAGTCACTTTCTTCCAAAAGAAGGTCGCGAAGCCATCTGAAAGACAAACACACCATGAAAGATAATCAATGAAAGCTCTAGCCGCCCGTACTTCCTGCCCGTGTTGGCGTTCTTCATGTTGTACAGCTCGGCCACCTTCTCCGCCCGCTCGCCCGGAGAATAAATACCCTGCAAACAAAACAAACAATCATCAACGGATATGACTAAAGTGAAAACTTATACCTTAACAGAAAAGATGCTATTTTTACGTTGCCCTTGTGGCCCGGGGCCGGGAAGCAATGTTCCAGGAATCCTGCAAAATGAATGTTTTACTTTAAAAAAAAGTATACATATATATCAAAATTAGTAATAAAAATATATTATATCACACAACCCACTTTATAGGTTGTCCGAGTAGTTTCTCTAGCTGGCATAGAAAGGGTTCCATGTTGAGTGCCTTCTCCATCTCCTGCACCCGTGGAGGGTACGCCGCTGTCACCGTCGGTTCCGCCGACGGTACCAGGTCCGATCCTGTATAGTTTTGTTAATTTATAATTAATAATACACATAATGTATATTGCTCACCGGTCGATGTGGAGGGGCCAGCAGCGGTGGGTAGCCCGGCTTTGACCATTGTGCTGCAATCATCGGGTTACATTCGATGCGCGACGGAAGGGGAAGATGACGGATCGTACATATTTGGGATAGTGAAGAAGTGAAGAAAGGGATCGCGCAACACGCATCATCAAAACAACAACACGACGCGGATCGATAGCCGCAGGGAATGGCCTAATTTGCATACATGGCGAACACCACACCTTTCTCGCGCGGGGAACGGATTGAATGGGAGAGGCGAAGGAAGGAAGGTAAGGGAAAGTATCCGGGCCGGCGACTAATTCCGAGACAGCGCGGCGGCGGCAAGGTCACCGATACGAGAGACACGCCAGCCCACCCCGCACCAGTTAGCCCGAATTTTGGAGCGCGGTCAGTGCGCAAAAAACGGGATCACAAACTCGGGTGTGCGGGAATCGATGTTGGTGGTGCGGTTTTGATTGGAGAGTGAGTGTGATGGGTTTTGGGAGTGAAGTGGACAAGAGAGAGTGAGAGACAGAGCAGAATAGAGTGACCATCACAGCAAGAGAGGGAGAAAGCATTCACACACACGACAAAGCGCGCCAAACCAAACATTTGAAGAAGCGCTCTCTCGCCCCGCGCCACTGCGATCTTCGAACTATATATGGGAATGTGACAACACAAACAAAAGAAACAATCAACCAGCGCAGCGCAAGTGCACAAGCGTACAACAGATGAAACCTACAGAAAATCAAACAAAAATAGATGTATATTCGGATAGAATACGTTATTGACATATTATGCAAACATCATATAATGTATATCCAATAGAAAACACAATTTGACGCGAAAACAAGAATGTAAACACAAAATAAATGTATTTTTCCACTTCTTCAAATCCAGCCGGGTGGTCATCGCGCGTTGTAGTAATAAGGACGGTAAACACGCATTTCTCACACTACACAAATATTTTCATCAAAATCAAAAAGAAACAAATGCAATATTTATTAGTAATATTTCCGCTTTCTTAGCCATTCATTATGTTATTTGAATTCATAGGTTAGTATCATGAGATCAGTAGTTACGTATTGCTGAACTTGGGAATACTGGCTGAGACAGACACACATCTATGCACCGGGGCCGCATCCAGAAAACTGTGACTAGTAAACTTGGACTAGTAATTTGTCAATATATTGGGACTATATACAATCTCTCAGAGTAGACGCAAGTGAATGTTACAGGGCGAGACGGGGGATGATGATCTATAGATTATCAGTGCGTAGATGGGTGTGAATCATCCTCGCTTGGAGTCACTGTTGATGGTCTCCTCAATCAACTGCGGAAGACCACTCACGTCCGGCAGCTACAATCAAACAGTAACCAAGAGTTATGAAAGTGTTGTGAGCCGGAACGCACATAGTAGTCGGTGTACTCTTTGAGTGTGTCGCGCGTGCCGACTCCAGTGAGAACAGCGACGGAGGCGCGCAGACCCGCCACCCGACCCATCTTCAGGTCGGCGATCGTGTCCCCGACCATCACCGCCTCCTGCAACACACTTGCTTCACTTTATCGCCACTCATACCGACGCACGTTGAGCTCGACGCCGAGTCTCTTGCATATCTGGACGGCGCAGTGGGGGCTCGGCTTCGGAACGATGCCCACGTCGTTGCCACACACTATGTCGTCCAGCATATCCGAGATACCCAGCATCTTCATCTGCTGCTCCGTTGCGCGACTAGAACATGACACATCATGTCTCTCAGATCATCTATCTTTTCTCTCTCTCGTACCGGCTGTCGGCAGTGCAGACTGCGATCTTGCATCCTAGCTGTTTGAGGCCCTTCATGAGTGGGAGGAGGGGACAGACGGGCTCGGTCCTTCCAGTCGCCGCCTCCGGAACATGCACAGACACAATCGCGTCCGCATCCGAGGCAGCGAAACCGAAGTGCTTCTAAAAGACTACATTTATGCTTCCAATCTACGTAACATAATGGGCACTTCCATCTGCACTCAACTGCCACAAATTCGTATAGAATAAATTCACGAATGGAATATGAAATATGAGAAATGTGAATTGTAGGGGGGAGCACTTTTTCAATGGAATGTTCAAATTAGTAGTTTCGGAATAAGAAAGGCGTGTAATCACGAGAGGAATGTGGGCGGAGAGACGACGACAGGGAGTAATCGAAAAATGAAATATGTTTGAGAGTTTAGACGAGTCACGAGATTATGTATGTTTCTCAGATACTAATGATCATATGAAAATATGACAAAGCCTATGATTATCCTTGATGAAAGCGGATACAGTTTCATAGTCTTCACAAAGTTATCATTTGTGCATACCTGGAGAACGAGTGAGATGTCAGCGCGGATTCCAGTCAGTGTCTTTTCAGCCAGAGCTCCCATCGACACCTGTAAACGACCATTCGACATCCACGTCACAGCTATATGTTTGAAACAACGACTTTTTGATTCATGTTTTTGTGAAAGCGGAGCGCGCGCTTTCACGTGATGAAGTATGTGTGAAAGAAGCGACGAAGGACTCCCTTGACAGCATCCTCCCCCCCCCCTCTCCCTTCATTCATACATGCTCTCTGCATTCTACTGTATAGCGCGCGTTCGTCCGCATCCGACGCCCTCGTTGCCGCAGATTCAATTTGTCCTTTCCCTCCCTCCCTTCCCTCCCTCCCTCCCTCTTCCTTCTCCTCTCCCTCACTTTTCCGCTGTCGAATCGCAACTCGCTCAAACACAAACCGCCAACGCCTCGATTCAATTTGGTGTAGTGTTGTGTGGTGTATGCGGAATTGAGAAAACACGCAGTACACAACGACAAAGCAGGCGGCTGCTAACGAGGCCGGTTATCGCCCGTCGGGCATCTCACATTGACAGATTGAGGCACTTATGGACGTGTGAAATGAGAGAACATGCGCGCACAAACAAGGCATCACGGGAATCACACTGCTACCTTCTCAGCCACAGGGTCCACTCCCAGGGTCTTGTATACAGTCTCCCCGCATGCCACCCCCGTCGCTGCGACCAGTCTGAAACGGGTGACGTGCGTGTGGGAAGACGGACAACGTGGACATGACGTACCCCTCGACCGTGCTCCGCGCCCACGGCATCCACATCTTGTGGAAGTCGACCAGCGTTCCGTCCTTGTCGAAGATGACAAGACGGACGGGAGGAGACGACATTCCTGAGAGAAGCGAAGATGACGGCGGAGAGGGGAGGGATACAAAAGAACACGCAGGTACAGTCAATGGGAAGTAGGCAAACACGCAAAGGGAGAGAGAGAGAGAGAGAGGGGAGAGAGAGAGAGATGGAGAGGGGAGAGATTGTAGCCGTTCCGTCAGTTTCCGAGTAGGGAAACAACACATAGTATGAAACGGCTGTGAGAAGCGGGTGAGAGAGGGGGAGGGGAGGGAGGAGGAAGTAGAAAGGACCTCGAGTCATTCTGCCGCGCGGGGGGAGGGGAGGGGAAAGAATGGAGACATAGAGACGACTCGAGAAATGACACGCAGTCAGTGTAGACAAGTGGTATATTCAAATCATGTGGGGTAATAGATGAAAAATAGGGTAGAGAGGGAGAATCCCACGGATATAGAGTCCCTCTCTCTCTCTCTCTCTCTCTCTCTCTCTCTCTCTCTCTATCTCGGATGAAGGGCGGGGACTCCAGTTACAAGATTCCCCCGATGACGACAGAAAGAGAGAAGAGTGGGAGGAGAATAGACACCCCTGGGGACGTCGGGCGCAAGAAAAGAGCTGAACTGAAGAGAAAAGGGCGCGGGCCGATTCCCCCACCCAGTCAAAGAGGAAAGAGGAAGACAAAAAGAGCACATCCGAGCGAGAGAGAGTTATAGTGGATCGAATAGAAAACTGCGCGCATAATACGAAAACGAATTAGGCGAGATTGAGGGAGTGAGAATCGCGTGACCACGAAAAAACCACGCCAGCCTCCCATGGTCTGTGAGAGCATAATATGAGATATTATCTCATTCGTGCCGGATTACAATCGAGTCCGTGATAAGCAGGGATTTGTGAGAGCCGGGCGGGTGACGGGATGTGAGCCCCTTGATTCCAGATAGGTGAAGACTCATTTGGGATGCGGGAGTCGGAGTGGAATCGTGGAATGCCGGCCGAGTTATGGAAGAAGACGTCAGCAAAGGAGAAGGCAGCAAAACATCGAGTCCGCGATTCGAGAGGCGCCCGGCACTCCATAATTAGAGGGGTATTGAAAGGGAGAAACGCACTGGCAGGGAAGCAGTCGACGCGACCACCTCATTGGAAGTGAGAGAGAGGGGGGAGGGAGGGAGGGAGGAGACGACTGTCTCCGTCATAAAGACACTCACACAATGTGTGAGCAGAACGATAAAACAGCTATCATTCGTATCCTCTTCGCACAACAAGATATACGCGAAGAGTGCGAGGGAAGCCGGCAGGCGGAGAAGAGAGAGTGACGTGCCTGGTTGCCTGGCAGACTAACCCGATGAGCAAAGGTGCTCTCCAAATAGACGCAATCTCCAAACTCGCTCCCAACGAATTCCGCCCACGTCACGAGACAGATATACGGTAGTGTGGGGAGGGGAGGAGAGGAGGAGTGAGACCTGTCCCCTCTGGGACCGCGAGGCCTCTTCCATATTCCGTGTCCTCTCCTCTCCCCGACAACCATGCACCATCGTCCGCTTGCCAGTCGCTCCGCCCTCCATCTATCCCACACTCCCTCCTCCCCCTCCTCTCCTCCGCACCCCAAGAAACAATGCGATTTTACACGGCTATCGCGTTTCCAAGTTTCCATTGACGTGAAAGAAGACGGGGTGTTTTTGCGCAGGCAGAGTCAGCACATAAATTAAATAATTCTCGGTAAATCGATATCATATGATGAAATGCTCGAAAGTTTTATATTTTGCTCGGCAGACAAACTTGATGAACAATTTGATCGAATCCAAACTGTATTGTATTGTTCATACAAAATATCTTATTAGTATAGTTAATGTTATAGTTATTTCTCTACGTCGTCAATTATCGACTTTCACAATATGTACAATTTGCAGACTGTTAAAAAGTAGGTGTAATTCTGCAACACTATACAACTACACAAACGTGTGTATTTCTCACTACGAAATAATTTTCAAATTTTCGAAATATGAAACCTTGTTTATTTTATGTATTTGTTGTTGTTTACTATGTTAATAATGTATACTTTGATGCCAGTCCTAGTGGGAAAAATGTGTATCCGTTTAGGTATTACCTATGGAGGTTTTTCAAGACAGTGAAGTAGTATTTGCGGACACATTTGCATTGAAGCCGTCTCGCACAGTTCATGTTCCAACAAGTGAGTTCTGAAAAATATTTGTTTGAATTACATTATATATTTAAGATGCTCCTGTACAGACAAGAAATGTTGACGTGAAATCCTCAGCCGGAGTCTACTCGTTTCCTGAGGATTCTCCGTTTGCCGACCGTTTCATTGTATGGTAAGTTTTATTGTTTTCGCTGCGTAAATTATGCAATGCGTTACAGGAGAGCGTATGGACAGTTTCTGACGCTCGAGGAGCGCAGCTTCCAGCGCACGATCATTGACGGATGTGTGAGTCTAGTTGCAATAATGTGTTATATTGTTACATTGCTGCGTTTTGTATTTATTTTGTAGTGTTATCCAAATAGAGATATGCTTATATATAAATACTGCAGGTGCACTTGCAATTCTCGCGCACGCCGATTGTGCCGGGCACTTCGATCCGCGTGAGCGACGGCGTGCTGTCCCTCATCGTTCCCACCCAGTCCTCCGTCCACCGCTTCTACGCTCGCGTCATACACGACGGCAAGATTCACGGAGCGGAGAAGGTATAACCAATGTCATCTGATGTTGTGACCTACGTGTTCAGTCGATCTCGGTGATCAGTCAGCTGAACAAGGATGATATCGTCGCCGATCTGCACGACGCGCATCTGCTGGAGACAAAGGTTGGTTGAATACTTCGACTGGTTCTATAGTCCACTTTCTTTCAGGGTCAGCCTGTGCGTGCGACGGTGTCGCAGTCTCTGGGCCACGCGCGCGCCGCGTACTGCATGGCTGAGGGACACCTCGTACTCGTCCACATGCCCTCCACCACTTGTCAGTCGTTCCGCCTCTATAACACCTAAAATATATATTTTCAGGCGACAAGGCATCGGAGCTGGTGCTTCGCGAAGGCGGTTTGATGCGCCGTCTATTGGGCGGTGACGGAAACGAGGGCACGGGAGTGATAGACGCATGTGCTGTGCCCCACTCACACAGCATCATTGCCGTGTACAGGGACGGAGCTGTGCGCGTCTGGAGCGGAGAGGTTTGTATTTATATTCTAATGTTTCAATACATTCGAATGTTGATGAATGGATATATTGATATATCATATTTTCAGACAAAGCAGGTCACGTTTTCGACGGACATGAATAACCTGGAGATGTCGATCCGACCGGAACAGTGTAAGTAGAGTGTAGTGTTTTTTGTATTATTTCGATTTCAAACATGTTAGTGAGTGAGTTCCTCGTGCGTTGCTACTCGTTCGCGGGCCGTCAGCTAGTGGTGCTGGCTGCCAACTCTTCTAGCAGGACGGAGGTGTGCGTGTGCCAGCTCAACGGGGACAAGCTAGTCCGTCTCACCGACACCGCCACGCCCAATGTATGCATTCGTGATGTTGCCTATCACAGCTTGCTTTTTTCAGTCGGAGGTTCTGCTGGACGTGTGCCTGTCTCGCTGGCGGGGCTCTTCGTGTCGCCTTGTCGCCATGTGGGCCGGGGCGGGCGGATCCAGCAACACTCGTCCCTATGTGCTCAAACACGCCACCCTCAACCTGTAAGCCAGACGATTTGACGTTATGTTTGATTGAAAATGTTTAGCGGATCGCGCAGCGTTGGTTACATGTCTGCTTGGCGGGAGGTGAGCGGTCCTTTGGTGGAAGAGGGCAAGGAGGGCAGGAGCATCGACGCTCTCCGACACTCCATCCTCGACGCGGAGGCCCATCCCTGGGAGGTGGTCGCCAGGGCTGTTCGGGTGCGTATAGTTTTTTTTTATAATGAATTTAAATAATTTTACTATCGCAGGTGTCGTGCGATGGGTACACGGACGAGTTGTGTGCTATTCCTTGTGACTGGGCTGGGCTGTGGAGGCACGTGGAAGCCTACATGCGATCGGCAGAGTTCGATGCGCACTGGCTGTACACGGAGGGCGAGAGGAGGATGACTGGGGGAGGAAAGGCCGACGACCAGCACAGGGAGGCGCGGCGGCGTTTCCTCGAAGAGCTCCTGTCCGCCACCGACCAGCTCGACGCCGGCAGCTGGGGCGCGCTGGCACTGCTCAACGTGCCGTGCAAGGACTCTAGCTGCTACGGAGTGATCCAGCAGAGCCGTTTCACTGTGGTGCGGGACGCGATGGAGGAGCTGTCGACCGTCGTCGACAGGTCCAACCAGCGACCCCTCCGAGCAGTCATCACGGCCGCCAAGAAACTCGCCAGCAGGGTACACAATCCCAGTTTGTTGTAGATTACTGGTTTGTTTCAGCAGCACGCCAGCTTGTCGGATTCGGAGGAGGCGAGTGACGATGCGATGGATGAGGATGTGGCTGTGACAGCGGGAGACGTGGAACATGCAGTCAACATATTCAAGAAGTTTATTGCTCACTGCGACGTCAAATGTGACGCAGAAAACACTGCAGCGCATACTGGTATGTTTATTTAGTATGTCATGTACAATGATGTTGTTGTAGATTGTCCATTTGGCGGTTCGTTCTCGTTGGGTCTGCAGTACGCGAGCATGCGTCAGCGCGTGTTGGCCACGCGTCGATTCGCCATGTGCGGAAAGCAGTTCTGCGAGTGGCTCAAGACGAGCTGCTACAGTGCGGTGAGTAAAAAGTGTACCGGTTATGTAAAGCTAGCCAAGTGTTAGGAAAACTTTTACAGAATCCTGCTCTGGGAGTGGCTCTACTTCGCATCTGCCACGGCTATCGCGTTCTGGCTGACCAACTCGAGCTCTTCGTTTACAGGTACACCTTTATTGAAAGCTTCCATATTTTGTCAATGTATTCATGTGTATTTGTTTAAGTGAGCAGTGTGGGACAGAGGTGTCGGTGTGCAGTTGGCTGTGGCGTGCGGGGGCGGCGCAGAGGATGGTGCAGGGCTACGAAGGGGAGGAGGACAGGCCCATCGACGACGACATTCACGAGTGGATAGAACACGGAATCGAGGTGTGTCTAGTTTCTCTTGTTCATATTTCGATCCGACAATTGTGTATACATTCTTGTACGCTGTAATATGTTTCAGGCGTGTCTGTGTGCCGTGTGGCCTCTGCAGGCGCGTCAGTCGCTGGCTGGCGTTCTGGCGGAGGGGGAGAAGTGGAGTGCTGTGCGGGCAGTGTGTGCGATGAAGGACAATCTGCCGGTCGAGTGCCAGGCCGCCCTCGGATGGTTCAACGCCGTCGCACTCGCCGGAGCCGGAAAAGAGACCAAGGTGCCGACTGACAAGGATATGTGTGTCTCTCTCTATAATTCTTGCGTGTTTGTCAGGCGGTGGATGCTCTGGAGCAGCTGGACGAAGCTGTGGTTCGAGGGGACGCTGGACTGCGGGCTGCTCTCTCGGAAGGGGCATCGGATGAGGAGGGAGACAGACTGACGATGGGAGCCTACTACGTCAAGGCACTCGGAATCCTCCAGGACAGGGGCCACTCGGATGCCCTCATTCGACTCGCCAAGAAGGCAGTTGCTGCCCTTCCAGCTCACGATGAGAACCTGGTGAGGAAACGAGTGGAGCGAGTAGAGGCGCCTAAAGCTATGTGTTGTTTAGATCCGCATCCAGACTGCGCTGTTCACGCATACGGTGCGCAAGAACGACTGGGCGTATGCTCTATATGTGAGTGGAGAGTGGTTGGTTCAGGTGTGAATGTGTGTGTTGGTTGAGGTGGCGCAGTCGATGCGGTGTGCGCGCACGTCGCAGTCGTGCATCCGGGAGCTGGTGGCAGGCATGTACACCCGCCGCGAGTGGGCCGCCCTCTACTCGCTCCTCTTCACGCAGCACGAACAGCAGCTCGTCGTGCAGCTGCTGCAGTCGTACGCCGCCAATCAGCCCGCCCTCGCCCGCCCCCATCCATACGAGTGGCTCGCCGGATACTATGTGCAGAAGGATCAGTGGGACATGGCGGCCCGCACGTGGTACGACTACGCGTCGGCGCTCCGAATGCAGACGCAGACGCCGGCGCATCTCGAGAGGAGGAGGGACGCCCTCGCAGCAGCCAGCAATGCGCTCGGGGTGCTCGACAAGAACATGAGACACATGCCGATTGTGGCGCTGGTGGGAGGAGAGGGTGAGGGGGACGTCGAGGAGATGGACGAGGAACCCGTCATCAAGAAGAAGCTCCTCATCGTCACTGAGGTACGTACACTATTCCGCACATGGTGTCATCATGGTTGTCTGTGTTAAGGACATTCTGCGCGAGGAGTTCCTGTTGTGTGATGCTCGCGTGTGTCTGTTGCATGCGGGAGGAGAAGTGCCGCCCAACCAACCCAGCGAGATCGTCAAGCAGCTCGCAGACAAGAAGCACTACGACCAAGCACTCGCCGTGTGCAAGTGAGTCGATCACGATTTTGTCGCGTGGTCGGTGACAAGGTGTTTGTGTTGCAGGCAGACTGGCGAGTGTGCGTCGGGAGTGCTGTACGCGGTGACGAAGGAGGCAGTGTTGTGTGACGCGGGTGGTCTGCGTGCGCGGGGCGTGGAGCCGGAGTGGGTGCGCGGCAACAGGCGGCATGTGGAGGAGGGCGGCGGCGGGGCGGGCGCCGAGTGGTGGCGCGTCGTGCGCGGACTGACGCAGTGCGCGCGGCGCTGGTGGCCCGAGGACGCGCGCGTCATCCGCGCGCCCCTCGAGGCGGTGCTGGCACACAAGATGCCTGTGCCCGCGTGGCTGCACGCCATCCTCATGGAGCACTCGTTCGGGGACTACCTGCGCGCCCTCGTCGACTACGACGCCATCCCCACTGCCCTCCGCGTGCTCGCCCACGAGCTGGACAGGGCGACGCAGGAGGTCAAGTCCGTGGAGGCGAGGGTGTGGCTGCCCTATGCGGCCATCGATGACCTGTTCACTGTCGTCAACAAACAGCCTGTCGAGGATAAGAATGTGAGTGGAAGAGTGTCCGAGGAGAGTGTGATGGTTGTGTTTCAGCTGCTGGAGCTGGTGAGAACTCGCTTGAAGGCCTACTCTTCTCGAGTCGTCAACTTCGAGACGGCTGCGAGATTTGCCAGCTAGGCTCCTTTAGTTTGAAGTATAAGTATGTTTGTTTGTCCCGGTAGTGAGCGTTGTTGACTTTGTTGTGTAATTTGTACGTGTACATGTTAACTTGCACAAGTTGTTTTGTTTCTACCGATGATGATTTGTATTGCGCTTTGTTCATGCTGACTGTGTAAAGGATCTCGTATTTATTGATCATGGTTTTATTCTTCTCTTCATGTACGATATTCGAGTTGCTCTGCACTCTGCGATATCTATTTTGATCCGGAATGATATGACTTCCAATTTCTATTGTAGATGCCGGCGGGCGGAGCCGAGGAAAAGTTCGTGCCCGATGCGAGGGACTTTTGTCTTTCTGATGTGAGTTTTTTTCCACAAAAACAAAGCTAAATGACTTTGTCTGTTTCAGTCAGATGACGAGTTGTTGGTGTTGGAGGAACACCTTTTAAGTTCTGCTCCAAGTATGGCAGAAGGAGGGAGCACTGCTGGAGCTCTGCCAGTGAACGACGGAAAGGGCGCGCGGAAGACTATCCGGAGGAGCCTCAGCCAGCAGTTCGACGCGTGTGATAAGACTAAGGTGGTACAATTTTATGGACTTCAGCGTTCAAAGAGAAATAATGAGACAACGCGGCGTTTAAAGTGAATTAATGTATGTATGTATATATTGCGTATTCTAGATGGCGCCGAAACGTCTGTCGTCGACCCAGTCGCTCGGATCTCCGCCTGTTTCTCCTAAGAAGAGGAGTCGCAAGCTGCCGACGGTGCCGGATGAGTTCTTTGGATGCTACTGCCTCATCTCTCGCAGTCAGCTCAAACACTACAAGGTATGCCGAAGATAAAAGATGCTGGAATAACGAGTGTGTGTTAGTAGAATCGGTGCTACATTGGCTACACGGTGGACCCGAACCGGCGGATCCGACAGCACAACGGAGGAAAGGAGGCGGGAGGGGCGAAGAAGACGGACAGCAGGGGGCCATGGTGGGTGGAGGAGGGGAGGGAGAGGGAGGGAACGAGGAGGTTGCAGGGACATGGTGTGCATCGTGCACGGCTTCCCCAACTCGATCGCCGCCCTCCGCTTCGAGTGGGCCTGGCAGAACCCCGACAAGTCCAAGGCCCTCAAGCACCTCGCACTCAAGAAAACCAAGAAGGAGACGCCCTTTGCCTTTCGGTGAGTCCGTGTCGTCGAGTGCTCATCCATCAAGATCGTGCAGATGCAGACGTTTGGTTTCAGTCTGCGTGTCGCATGCCACCTAATGAACAGTTCTCCGTGGCGTCGCTTTGCCCTCACCTTCCGATGGCTCGTTCCCACCGAGGAGCTGCCCTTTCCAGACGAGGCGCCACCACCTAAGCACGTGGTCAGCTCATTCTTTCTCATTCTGGTTCCAAGGTGTTTGTTCAGGTGAAAACGTATGGTCTTGTGGAGAAGACGACGACGGTGATTCCAGGAGGGTCGGAGGGGTGGCGGGAGAGGGGCAGGTGCGGGCTGTGCGACGGGGCGATAGACACTGTGCGGGAGGTGGTGCGTTGCGGGGCGGTGGGATGCGCAGTGCACTACCACATGCGGTGTCTGGCCGAGCACGCACTCAACGAGGCAGGACACAGGGACGAGCTGTACCCGTGTGAAGGTGGGTGGAGGGAGAGAAGTGGAGTGATGCGAGCTGTGTCAGGGAGGTGTGCGTCGTGTCGCGGCAAGTACGTGTGGGGCGATGTGGTGAGGGACCAGCAGATGATACTCAAGGTGGAGGAGGCATCCAACGACGAGCGGTGGAAGGGGTGCGTGTTTGTGAAATGAACAGGAACAAGGTAGGCAACATTCCATGCATATCTCTTGTATAGCTTGTATTACTCGTGTGAATTGTACTCGTGTGGCATTCGTGTTTTTAAATACGGGAAGATTGAATAAAGTTCTTTGTATGAATTTATGTGCCTTTCTGTTGTTCTATAATTACCGGTTCGAGCCCGTTTGAAATATCTGAATTTATTGATATCGTGTGTTTGATTGCATTAATGTGTTGCATCTAGAATGATCATCCCTGTTCGCTGCTTCACCTGTGGAAAGGTCATCGGAAACAAGTGGGAGAACTACCTCGGTCTCCTCCAGGCTGAGTACACTGAGGGTGAGTCGCTCCGCCCCTCATAGCACCGCCCACCCTTACTTTTCTCAGGAGATGCTCTGGACGCGCTGAACCTGCGTCGCTACTGCTGCCGGCGCATGTTGCTTGCTCACGTCGACCTCATTGAGAAGCTCCTCAACTACCACCCCCTCGAGAAGTAATCGCGCCACGCCCACTCTGGCACCCTCCACTCCCTTGTTATCATCTCACCTCACAGTGTTTGTTTATTGAGAACTGAAAACATAGAAACCCCTAAAAATGGTTACCGTATGTCCTTTCTTTGCCGATGTTGTATGTTGATGTAAGTGTTGGATAAAGTTGCATGCTTGCGCATATCGCTATCCTTTCCGGGGGTGCGATCATGCATGATTGCATCTCTCCCCCGGCCGTTCACGTGTCGTATTTCATCCCATCACACGCTTCCACTAATTGTATTAGCCATAAAACGATTGGTTGGCATATTAATGCGACGATAACCTTGACGGCACAGGGCAAGTTTATAATAGTTCGGTATATGCAAATTTCAACACACTATAGCTATTCATTTGAATTTTGACAACATTTTTTGAGGACAAAAAACTTAATCTGCATAACAACTTCAGACTACAACAATGTTATTCCATAATATATCTGCATACACGATGAAACATGCATCGTTGTCTGGTGATGATTTGTGATGGCGAGAAGAGAAAGAGAGAGAGAGATGGAATGTTTTGGTAGTGACCGTTCGTGCGTGTGTTGCAATGGACAGAGAGAGAGATTTCGCCGGCTGGCAGGGAGCTAGTTTTTGTTGGGTGGCATCCGCCTGAGGCGACATCGCATATCACATAATCACGCACGCGGACACATATCATGCATGGATCAATTGATATATGGCAGGCGGAAGGCCGGGGGCGGAGAGAGAGAGAGAGAGAGAGAAGGATACACTGGAGACATCCCTGTCACTGCCACTCCACAGCTATGAACGTATTACTCATCCTATGTTCACTCTTCCTCAATCTATCCGCTATCCCCATTCCAAACGGACAAATTGGTGAGGAGTGTACTGTAGAATGGGTTACTGTACGTATTTGCAGGCGCGGCGGAGATAGAGTGCGGAGAGAACACGATTGATGTCGTCTTTCTCACACAGGATGTGTTCAGAGGTATAGTATAGGGAATGCGAAATCACAAAAACGTGTTGCTTTCTAGGGCGAATCTTCGTGATTGGTCACTCGGACAACCCGAAGTGTGTTTCGAGGGACGTGGGAAGGAAGACCACGTCCATTTCATTCGACAAGAACGAGTGCGGAGCGGTCACCACCAGATCTGTGAGGCTTTTATTCGACATTGGATGATGATGATGTCACTCGTTTTCAGACTGATCCTCCTGGCCTTTTCGTGACGACCAAAGTGATGATCTCCTTCCACGAAGACTTTATCACCAAGGTCGACAGAGTGAGTGGGACCTTCGACATTTCAATATCTTGAGTTTCTACCTTTTTTCAGGGCTATGAGATCCAGTGTTTCTACATGCAGGCTGACAAGACGGTCACTTATCCCATCTCCGTGTCGCCAAAGGTGGATTGAGAAACCAAATAGTATGTTCTTCTTTACAACTCGGATTTTAGAGCATCGACGCTCTCACGGAGCTTGCAGAGATGCCACGGTGTCGGTATGAGGTGGGAGAAAGAGAGAGAGAGAGAGAGAGAGAGAGAGAGAGAGAGAGAGATTGTTCTAGGTGGTGGATCCGGAGTCGAAGAAGCCTGTGGAGGTGGTGGCTGTGGGCAGCAAGCTGCTCCACCGCTGGATATGCGACTCGACTGCGCCCGGTGAGAGACGGAGACAAGACAGCAGCTGTCATTCCGCCATCCATCCACACACATCATCGACTCGTTGACTGTCCCGTGCCCCATTGCAGACCTGTGGTGCATGACCGTTCACTCGTGCTTTGTCGAAGACGGCTCCGGAACGGAAATCAACATTCTCAATGATCAGGGGTGCGCGCTTCTCTTCTTTTCTATCTCTCTCCTCTTGCTCTTTCTTTGACAGCATTATCTGTATGGCAAGTTGCCGGTGTCTCTCGTCTTTTCTCTGACGTCTTCCGTTCAGCTGTGCGGTGGACCGTTTCCTGCTCGACAACCTGGAGTATGGTCCGGGCGAGTTGGAGGCGCAGAAAGAGGCACACGCATTCAAGTTCGCCGACAAGGTGGGGGAGGAGGGGGTGGGGGTGGGGAGGGAACACGCACATGCAGGTCGTCGTCAACTTCCAGTGCAGCGTGCGACTCGACATCAAGGACGGCGAATGTCCCGTGGGTACCCCCCCTCCCTCCCTCCCTCTCTCTCTCCCTCCCTCTCTCTCTCTTTCTCTCTCTCTCTCTCACACATATTCCTTTCAGATCCCCACCTGTGAAGACCTCTCGAAATCGGAGGCGGGTAAGCTGGCGCGTCGTCCCCGCAGCGTGAATGCGACTCGGTCGATCGGTGTCGCCACGCCCCTCGAGATCCCGCCCACTCTGGAAGTGGACGTGAGAAGCAACCGGATAGACGTGCTGGATGAGGACAGAGGTGGGATAGGGAGAGTAGGAATGAAGGATGGAAGGAGATGACTGCTTGATTGCAGCCCTCCGCCTGATTCCCCCTGTCTCCCCGGACTGCGAGTGTGTCTCTCTCCACCAGGTCCTCCTCTCTCTCCCCGTCGGCCTGGCTGTCCTTCTCCTCGTTTGCGCCGTCGCCGCCACTCTCTGTCGGAGGGAGAAGTAGGAGCAGGAGAAGGAGAAGGAGGAGAAGGAGAAGTGCATATGCCACCGTGTAATACCAGTGTTGTCAACCCGATGTTTCTGTACAAAGTGTGTTGTGATTGTGTGCCATGAATAAACATTGTACTTTCTTCGATTCGAGGCTACGTCACCACAACTAGAATCACACACATCAAACATCGAATACTGTTTGTTTCGTTTCATTTCATTTTTCCCGAATATTATTTTAGCATGCTGGTGTTTTTTGTTTACTTCCAGCTATTGTGTAGCTGGTTGAAATAGACGTCTCTCTCGTCTTCACGACTCCGACGCTCCTCCGGACCAACCTAGACAGGAGAATATGAAAGAGAGAGAGGGAGAGAGAGGGAGAGGGGGGAGAGAGAGAGAGAGAAAGAGAGACGGAGAGACGGAGAGGGGGGGGGGTTTCCTCACCTTTCCGCTTCTCCTCCTCATGGACAGTGACAATGCAAGAGGTGCGGCAATCGGGTAAAATGGCAGAATCTGAAATTCAACGACACCTTTCGACAATGTGTGGTCAATTACGTAGCACATATTGAGTAGCGATCGATAGGTGGCCATTGTCTCCCTGGAGTCGTCGCCCTCTGCCAATTGGTCGGAATACCACGAGTAGATGGCTACAACAGTGGCTTGTTGTGATTGCATGGGAGGAGGCTCACTGATATATATGATGGCGTGTACCCCGAAGAACAGCATGTGTATGATTCCTATGCCGGCCGCTAGATTCAGGGCGGCTAGGTTGTCCTGCAGCTGCCACGAGCGAGAGAGTGCGTAGGATGGAGACACGGTGGGACGGAACACGCTGCACATAGTGTCAATACAGTATACATCACACAACGTCGTCTATTGTACCCAAGTGTGGTTGGTCTCTTCTTCCGCCTGCCCCCAATCCGCCCTTTCAATTTATTCCGATTGAACATGTAAATGGGAATGAGCACCAGAAACACGGACAAATCGAAGAGAGCGAGTTGCTGAAACGACGACTGCGTGACAGAAACGTATTGTGAAACGTACGACATATATGGAGACTCCGCTGACGGCAGTGTCTCGATCGCTGGAGCTACAGTTCCTCTGGAGAGAGTGCAGGAAGAACATGTCATAGCACGCATAGAGAGCGAGGCAGAATGAGAGAACAACCTGCAAAAATAACATGACTCCTTCTTTTTTTTCCCCACCGATCCTCCCGCTAGAACTCCACCCATGTACTCGAATTCTTTCTCGTACGTCTTCGCATAAATTGTGGCGACGGTGCGCTCGATAGCTATCATGATATTGATAGTTTCAGTGCTAAAATGTTCATGTACAGTATGATGTACAGTATACCTACCCCACAACACAAGTATATAAAAGAAGGGTGAAAGGTGCGCAGTTGGAGGTGCGAACCATCATATCACAGTCGGATGAGCGCGAGAAATACTTGATGAGAGTAGTAATCTGGGGTACTGTAGATTTGTGTATATCAAAGTGACACACCGCCATTCCTTGCGTGATGATACAGTATGCCAGTGTATAGACCAAATAGACAATAAGAATAATCTGAATAGAATTTTTTTCTGTTCTGCCTACCAAACACTTACGCAAAAGTTGCGATGATGCTTGGATGATATGATGTAACGCACGTTTCGGTACACGAGAATCGAACTAACAAACGGCACGAATTGCTGGAAGCAAATAACAACAGTTGAAAGGTAGAGTACACTTACCGAGTAGAGATGCGAGAATGTGACCCAAAACTGCGAGAATGCGTAGACTTCCCGCGCACAAAAGTCTTCCTCCATAGTGTTGTTGGACATGGTAAAAACGTGATACTAAGTAAACTGCCTCCCGACAAGCCGTTTCCCCAACGTTTCACAATCCAATTACGGCGGAAATTTCTGTTGCTCCGAGAAAATCGCCTCATCGCAGATGATTCTATTTATTATTTATTCCATTCCTTTTTTCGCAAACACGTTTCAACACAATTAGGAAATTTTACGTGAGATTTTGCAGCCGGCGCGCGTTCAAACACCGCAAATGCGCCCCTGAATCATGCAGGGGTGGTCGCGGTTTTCAGCGTTTAGGATAACGTCACTTTATCACTCGCATAATCATCTGGTGTTCCATAGCTGTCTCAGTTCTCGGAAGTGTGTCTCCCCGTGGTGTTGCGGGGAGACAGTGATGGTCGGCAGGGGCTCGACCCGCACTCTGCGGTGCATCGTGTAGATGAGGTACAGAGGAGCCGCCACCGAGTAGTACGGGAACAGCTGCAAGGCAAGCAGTCACTTGCCGACCCATCCATCATGACTCGCATAGCACGCGTGGTATATGGCCCGGAAGAGCGAGAGATCCGAGAGTTGCGGAATGTCTGTGGAACGCCCGACCAGCCACGCGTTCGTGACTGAAACAACAAGTGTATGCGCCAATGGTTGGATGGGTCATGGGTTGGACGCACTGGCGAATATGACGTATTGTGTGGAGAAGAAGAGTACGCGAAGGGTCTCTATTCCGGCTGTGAGTGAGAGGGCGGAGAGGTTGTCCTGCAGCTGCCAGAATCCAGACAGAGTGTAGGCATGAGTGCACAGCCTGCACACGCATCATACCTTGTCTTAGCCTTGACATGAAACGACGTGAGAGTACGTAATCTACCCTCTACACACTCTAATGGAGCGGCTGACAGCTGAAAAGGCCTCCGAGTAGTGCTTTGTGACTATACATCACAGCTGTTTGACACTTCTTTACAGTACTATGTATTACGGATTTCTAGAAACTGTTTCGATTATTTCGAAACGTTTGATGCACACCGTAAGAAAGTGAATGTGCCAGGTGTTGACTAGCGCAGGTGTTTGGCAGTCGCCACTCACCGCGTTCGCAGTTTCTTCCGATTGAACACATAGAGGGGAATGAGAACGAGAAACACCGACACATCGAACGTTAGCAGCATCTAAAATGCAAAAAGAGAGATCACAGTACATTCCATTACTCGTAATTAAGTGTCAAGACGTTTGTGCAAATCTCACGACTCACCGAGAATACAGTGTAGGCATCTATGGGTTTCCGGTCGCTGAGCGAGCAGTCCATCTGTAGGAGGGGGGAAGAGAAGAACGAGTGAGACTCCGAAAGAGCGAGCAGCCAAGACACTACCAACTGAAAAGAAGTCACAACAAGTTGCTATCATCTCTCGATCTAACTCTAACCTTTTCATGTACATCTCTGATCTACCACACAACACATATTCCGACTATGTTCTATATAATATATAGGTTTCAATCACAACTATTTATCCCGACGCCAGCACGAATACTATTCCGAGACGTCGGAATCTATAGGCATAGGAAGTGGCGAAGAGAGTGGCCACTGTGCGCTCAAGGGCTATGAAGATGTTGATTGTCTCCATTCTGAAAGCAGGGATGAGAGAGAGGGAGAGGGGGGAGATCATACCCTATTATGGCAACGTACAGTAGGAGGGTGGCGGGCGCACACTGCTCCTCTTTCACCATGTAGGCACAGGCATTATCGCCGCGAAAATAGAACTTGTAAAAGGTGAATATCTGTAAATTCATTGTAATTAGTCACAAAGAATATCTTCTCACGTGCATCCCAAGTGTCATTATTGCATATACTAATATATAGTGAAGGTATAGTATAAGAATACACTGAATCATTGGTTGCACAAAATGAATTTGTTCCCACTCTAACCCGTAAGTTTTGATGAAATATGGATCGTATAATTATTCGAGTCAAGTTTCTCTCACGGCCACATCAATACCATTGTGCATGGTATTGATGTGGCCGTGAGAGAAATCTAGAAATAAAGTGTGAACGAGTTTTGCTACAAAAACATATACCGTGAATAGAATGGGATATTTGACTGCTGGTTGGTCGAAGGCTGCCACTTCGAATGAACAGTCAGGGTGCGGGAGAAGAGACATTCAATCTATATACAAAGTACATACATCAAAACTATTCCCGCTAATCTGAAACAGAATGCGGAAATATAATTTACATTTTTTTGCGAAAAGTTCGCCGGTTGAGTGAAACGAATGATAATAACTAGTGAATGCGAAAATGATTAATTAACAAGAATGAAAGATCAGTATAATTTAAAGATCAAAGACAACTACTTTTCATTTAATCGAATTCAGAAGGATTAAATGTTCGCAGAAACATTGTATGTATTATTGGAGCCAGATGAAAATGTAATAAGATATGCAGACCAGCTGACGAGATCGGTGAACATTCAGCGAGCACGCTATGAAAAAAAAATGATAATGAGATTTGCGGTGTGTGAGAGAATATGACGTCCGTGTTGTGACCAAGATTATCCTAGTTTTGCACCTCCTGCGTTGGCCTACGAGAAAAAAACCTTAATTTATTTGAATATGTTTTGTTTCTCATTCTTCGAATTGTTTTATGTTACAATTACATTGATTTGCGAAGATGTTGAGGGTTTCATCATTCGCTCATCGTATCCTATCTGGTTGACGTCTCTGTGTCGGCTCGTCGCCGTCCTTTCGATCAGTCGTCTCCCGTTCTCTCGCAGCAGGCGGTCCCATGGATGCCCAACCATTCAACCACATGCCCAGCCACATGGCAGGAGCAAACGAGGTACCCTCTCCCCCTCTCCCTCTCTCCATCCCTTCCTCCCTCTCTCCCTCCCTCTCTCTATCCCTCCCTCCTTCTCCATCCCTCCCTCCCTCTCCCTCCCTCTCTCCATCCCACTCCCCCCTCCCTCCCTCCCTCCCTCCCTCCTAGATGAACCTTCGTGCTGCGGTTTCTCATCTGATGTTGGCTGCGGATGCTGTTGAGAGGGCTGCTGGATTGGATCGCAGTCTCGATCCCATCATTAATTCTCACAACACGCACCTCGCAAACAAGGTCAACAAGGTACGACAGACTAGGATACTGTAGGTTACCGTATACCTCTAGGTACTGTAGAATACCGTATTCTTTGAGGTGACGTCAGATATGCGTCATCTGGATGGATCGATCTATTCTCGTCGTGTGAAGAATGAGCAGAAGAGGCAGTCTGACAACCACAAACTCCGCTCGGCTCTCTCCAACGCGGTAGGAATACTGTAGTTAGGTATACTGTATGTACAGTATATATGTCAGATCAACTCGAGCGACACTCTGGAGCTGATTCAGAATGCCGAGCAGGACATCAACAGGATTACGGTACTTTGCGATCTTGAGCACACTGTAGACATAATGTTTAGAACTCGACAAAGGCTGCTCTTGCTTCGACCTACAAGTACAACAAGGGATTCCACACTGGAGAGGTTGCTGATCAGGTATACGGTAGAATTCAATAATCGAGCGAAGTACTGTATTGAGATGCGGGACTGTTCGTATCGTGTGGACGTTGTTCTGAAGAAGGTGGAGAAGGCTGACGCTGCGATCAGCCGTCGCGATGGAAAACAGCAGGTACTGTATTCTACAGTACTCCGATCACATAGCACAGCTTTTGTAGTTGCTGGGTTCGATTTCTCGTTCGATGGCTCATCTCTCGGCTGTGATTCGATCGGGGCGCAATTCTTCTTCTGTTGTCAGCAGGGCTCAGTCCCTCCATTCCCATCTCTCTTCCCTTCATGACAGGATCTACAACGGTACGAGGGATACTGTTGGAGTACGGTATTCACTGGGTATACTGTAGGTGCACTGGAGCAGACTCTTCTCGGTCCCCTCGTGGCTTCTGTGGATAAGAAGAACGAGCGAGTCGACTACTTTCTCAACCCCAACAGCGATTGTGAGTTGTCGATCGATAATCAATCGATAATGGATCGATATCAGTTGTGATGTGTGTGGAGCTGCCGTCTCATCTGAGGACGACGTCGGATTGTGAGACTCTTCTGGATACGACTGTGACCACCTCCTCCTATCACTCCATCTAGACCACCCACCAAGATTCTTACAACTCGCTCTTACAAACTAACTCATACATTCACGCGAATCGTTCATTGCCGCTTTAATGTTTCAATAAAAGCTTCTTGAAATGTGGATGGAAGGCCCAAGTGGTAAGATGCTAGGAGTCGAAACCACTTGATCCAAATTCGCGTTTTCTTTGTGATTACTCAATTGCGTGTTATTGATTGATAATAATTTGACTAACAACACTTGGGACTACGCTAATAAACTACGTTTATTGTCATCAAAAGTTCAGTATTTACAATATGTTGGGGGAAAATGCGTACTAACACAGTCAAATATGAAGCAACGAATTAATCATAATGATACACAAATGTAACAAATGATCCGAGAAGAACAGGCTAGAACCTGCGCCGAGGGGCGGGTGCAAAGTGGGCGGGGCCTGTGTTGTATCCACTCATCCAATGGTTCGATTTCGCAGCCTGCATTCCAGCCACAGTGTCCAGAAGTCGATTTCCAGCAGTCGACCTAGACAGAAAGAGGATTTTTTAAAAAGAGGATTTACCAATAACCCAATATCTACAGTACCCCACTCACTGTCTCAGTCGCCGCTGGTTCAATTGGATCTTGATGATGAGACGATCTTTCCACTCGCAGAACTGATCCAACCTGGAATCTTCTGTCCTCCAAACAGCCATAGCCTGAAATGGTAGGAGTAGAATAGAGAGAGGGAAGTGAACCCGTTTCTTACCTCCACTTGGTGGTTCACAACTTGCAGCATTCGATTGATGATGTAGTTTCCGAATTGATCGTACATGAGCACATCAACTGCATCTCCAAACTCACTGAAAAGAGAAAGGTAGGCGATTGGAGTGAAGCAGAAGGGAGAAAGACTCACTCGCTCCTCTTGTATCCATCCATCAGTTCGAGACACATCTCATATCTGAACTCTGCCCCCGCACTCTCCATAGCACACTCCACCACATGAGAACCATACTTGTTCTGAGACAGCTCCAACAGGTTCCCACTGAAAGACACCATCTCTCTCTCTCTTCCCCTGTCCCTCTATCCTGACTTACAGTATGCCGCTGTCCATGATCTCTTCTTGGTATACGGCATCGATCCTCTCAGTCAGTAGACGTTGCACAAGGAAGTTTCCAGTCTCGTGGGTCGACAGTTGAATCAAGTGAGAACACACCTGATCTACCATAGACCTCACCAAGAAAGAGCCGGGCTGAAAGTGAGAGAGTGAGAGAGTGAGAGAGTGAGAGAGTGAGAGAGTGAGAGAGTGAGAGAGTGAGAGAGTGAGAGAGTGAGAGAGTGAGAGAGTGAGAGAGTGAGAGAGTGAGAGAGTGAGAGAGTGAGAGAGTGAGAGAGTGAGAGAGTGAGAGAGTGAGAGAGTGAGAGAGTGAGAGAGACGCGTACCTCTCCGGCCTTTGCTGCTTGTGTGAGGACAGTTCTCAGGAAGTCACATCCAGCTGCAGTCTCGACCGCCGGTAGAAACTTGTCTTGAATGATCTCCGAAGCCAGGTCCCTCCATTCAGAGAGCGGACGATTGAGGATAGCCTAGAAGGAAACATGAACAATTGTCGATGGATAGACAATTACCTGCTTCAGTCGCTGGTAGGAAGTCATCGTATGCTGAAATGAAAACAGATCAGATGAGAAGAAACAAACCATATAAGAGAACAAGGAAAATAGAATGACTGTGAGCGAGTGAGTGTTCGATCTCACTAGGCCACGCCCATTCTGCCACTGGCTAGGAAAGGATGGGGGAAAGCGAGCGATATCCATTGCGAAATTGACCTGACCTAGCGCAACAAATGGAAAACATCTCACATATACTTTTTCTTACAATGTTTCTTACAATGACATCTTACGCTCAGTACAATGTTTCTGTTCAAGACAAAAACTAAACGGTTGATTACGATTGGATGGAGACATCGTAGTTTCAGGTGTCGCAGAAACTCGCAAATCAAAACTGGTAGATCGAACAGATTTATTATCACAACCAAATTATATACACGTATCCCATCTCCACATATGTTAAAATGAGCATAAATCACCAAGTGAGTATAGTCGTGAAAATAGGTAAACAACTTTTTGGAAGCATTACGGGCAAGACCTGGTGGGTGATATGTGCTGCCAGGACTCTGTGACAGGATCGAAGAAGTAGGGAGAGTGTTCCACTTCCGAGGAGTCCTCCATGTCACCATACTCCATTGCAGCACACTCGTCCATCGGGGAACCATCCTCCTCCTCCTCCTCCTCCGTTCTCTGCTCCTCCTTATCTCTCTCCTCCAGAATGGGTCCGACTTCTCTAACGTATGCCTCCCGTCCTTCTTCACAAAAGGGAATCAAAGTGTCGCCTTCGAAAGACCGCATCGAAAAGTGGGCGGAATCCAACAGAAACCGACCGGATTCCGTCCTGCATAACACACGATTTATCCAATGATCCAAATTATGCGAAGCTACAGTATCCGAAACCGAATAGTGGACATCCTATCGTACAAACTACTCGGCTACAGTATCCTCCTACACTCACAGTTCCAGTGTGAGGCGGTGGAAAGCAATCTTGTCAAGGAGTCGATTCCGCCACTCGGTGAACTGTCTCCATTCCAACAAGTGGTCGAACCGATATGGGAACATGTCCTGAAAAGGAGGGATCGGGATAGGAGAGAGAGAGAGGTTAGGGATAGGAGAGAGGGGGGAGAGATATAGGGAGAGAGGGAGAGCGGGAAAGAGGGAGAGGGAAGAGGGGGACTCACACTCAGCTCCGCGTGTATTCTGCGCAGTAGATGGCCGATCACGCGACTCGCATGTGTATGGAACAGGAGCACATCCACTGCATCGCTACCCTCAACCCTCAACAAACGAATTGTTACCATACGCTTCTTCAGGGAGCACCGACTGTTGTGTTGTGTTCATGAGACGCAGGCAGAGTGCGTACTTGTCCTCCAATTCGGCCGAGTCGAATCCGGACATGATCAGCCCCAGACAGTGACCCGCCTGCGAGAGACTCACCACGTGCAGCCTGCAACTGCCCACTCTCCCTTCCCTGTCTGCGCACTCCCCCCTCTCTCCACTCTCCCTGTTCTCCCACTCACGTCAGTTCCCCGATCAGCTTCTCCTTGTTCTTAAATCCCATGTGTGTCTGGAGTGCCCTCTCCGCTAGACGGGCTCCCGTTTCCAGCGTCGAGTAGCGAGAAAAGTCCGAACACACCTGGTCCACCAAAGCAGCCAGCAGCTCACGGCATCCTTCCTGTGACATGGGTGAATAGGGGAGAGGGGGGGATAGCTCACAACTCACGATGTGCTGGTTTCCGGCGGTGGCTGTGAGTATATCGATGAGTAACTGGGCTCCTTCCGGTGTTTCTATAGCTGTGCGGAAGTGGTTCACCACTACACTTGTAGCCAGCTTTTGCCACTTGTGAAATGGCTCCCTCGCAATCACCTGCAAGCATGACGTCATCGCGTAAACAACAAGTCAATACACTCACATGGTTCAGTCGAAAAAAGAATGCCATCCCGGTCTGAAATGGGAAATATAAACTACAAATCGAAACAGCAAAATTGGGCACAAAATTGGCGAGTGATTGGGTAGAGCGGTTCGATTGTGTGCAATGGAAATGGCTGGCGACCGCGCGGAAAACAGTGTGTGCCATGGGCAATGTGAGAAGAGAGAGAGAGGGAGAGGGCAAAGGGGAGAGCATTGTGACAATACAACGACACCAGTGACCTGATTAGAAAGTTCTAATCGAGGATAGGGAGAGATGTGTGGGCGAGTGCAGCCACACAGATAGAGATTGCACTGACGTTGTCGAGCTTGGCGGACGTTGTAATGTTCCTTGTAGATGTCGAAGGCTTCAACGATAACCTATCACTACGAGAGTTGGCAACACCGAGACTCAAAAAGGCTACCAAAATTATAGAAACTCATAAGGAATAAATCATTAATATAACTGCGTTTCAATGATTGTTATGTAACCTGCAACCGCGCTTCTACGAAAACCAACAAAAACTTTGCACCAGGCGGGATTCGAACCCGCGCGGGGCTTCCCCCAAGTGATCATAAGTCACTCGCCTTGACCGCTCGGCCACTGATGCGAGAGGCTGAACTACGCTTCTTGTGTAGAGCATACGATTTTGATTGGAGATGGCAACATGCAAACTCAATAGACTACCAAAATGATAGAAACTCATAAGGAATAAATCATTACCATATCCACCTTTCAATGATTGTTATGAAACCTGCAACCGCGCTTCTACGAAAACAAACAAAAACTTTGCACCAGGCGGGATTCGAACCCGCGCGGGGCTTCCCCCAAGTGATCATAAGTCACTCGCCTTGACCGCTCGGTCACTGATGCGAGAGGCTGAATTACGCTTCTTGTATAGAGCATACGATTTTGATTGGAGATGGCAACATGCAAACTCAATAGACTACCAAAATGATAGAAACTCATAAGGAATAAATCATTAACATATCCACCTTTCAATGATTGTTATGAAACCTGCAACCGCGCTTCTACGAAAACAAACAAAAACTTTGCACGAGGCGGGATTGCACGAGGCGGATATTATAGCCTGCGCCAGAGCGATAGTTTTCGATATACCTCGCTTGCAGTTCGAAACACGGTGCCATAACCGCCTGTCTCTCTTGTTTTGCGCGCTATTGCCGAGAGCTCATCTCCGTCTTCCTCTGATCTACCCCACCGCGCGCAACTTATTGCGAGCGTAGAACTATATAGCGGCTTGTACAAAGCGCGCGATTTCGCGGAATAACATGCGAAGATTCCATTAAAAAGGCAATAACAATCTTGATAGTATTCACCCACAAGAAGCGTTCGATAATATGTGAATATCGGGCCCACTAAAACCAAACTCCATAACTTCTTTCACCAAAACATATTTTTCGCACCGATTGCCGCTGCCGTATCTACTCTTCCCCGCGCTTCTTCTCTCACAACGGCTCTTCCATATGAGTTCTTTGTTATTTTGATCATTATTTTATATTCTTTACTAACTAGTACATGTTTGTTGTTGTTCTTGTCTTATGTGTTTGTGTTAACCTCTCATGCGTGGTCATCTCTGACTAGTGCTCCGCCTCGTATGAGACTGTCCGAACAATCCAGTCAGGTGGTAGGAGCCGAAACTGCAGAGATAAACCCCGCGGCAGCCGCGGCGGAGGTAAAACGGTCCGCGGCAGTCGCGGCGGAACATTCCGCGGCAGCCGCGGCGGACTCCGCCGCGGCTGCCGCCGTACCTTCCGCCGCGACTGCCGCGGCTGATTTTGCTTCCGCGGGTACCTCCGCGGATCGGACCCGCGGAGGTAAAAAAAATCCTAGCGAACGCTACATAATCATAAGAGTGAGACTTGAAAAAATTGAGCGTACTTCTAGCATACGGTCTTCCAAAAGTGAGCACGTCATCCATAGTATTCGACTATGACGTCTCTAACAAATAGGCGCTCTGAGATCATATCTTATCGGATCTGTTTTGAACGTCGCGCTTTCTGACTTGATTGGTGGCCGCGCGCTACTTGAGCCGGGTTTACGGACATTCCGCGGGATCCTCCGCGGCAATGAGCGCGCGGAGGGTACAACGCAACCTCCGCGACCTTACTCACTGCGGAACTTGGCGCGGAACTGTCAAAATCTAAACCTCCGCCGCGGCTGCCGCGGCACGTTTTAGTTCCGCCGCGACTGCCGCGGAAGGGGTTACCTCCGCCGCGGCTGCCGCGGTCGGTCTCTGAGTGGGTTGTTCACCATCTCTTTCTCATCACACTTTCACTTTCTCTATGTATGTAAGTACGACATGCATGCGTATGTTATACGTTGATTGTTTGTATTGTCGTGTAATACGTTTTTGGAACGTATTATCTGATCAACTTTGTCTGAAATGAAGTGGTCTGTTACGTTTCTTGAAGTGGGAAATTGGACAAAATCGCAACATACGGGTTTAGTTCAAAGTCTTATCTAACATATATCGAAATTTCAGATCGATACCTCTTCTCACAAACTAAGTAGAGTTCGAAACGTATGGCACACTCTGAGCGGCGCGCGTTCAGTAAGTCAATTTTGTATACTGTCCGTTTCATTATCATGATTATTCACCAGCCTTTGTTTTAACATTGTATATGTGTGTTCTGTATTGATTCGAAACTGATTTCGTATAGAAACGTATTCATTCACAACAATACAGATCACATCACATTTACAAAACAATGAAGTAATAAACATAGACCATTAATATTGAACAACAATAAACATCAACAAAGTAACAGTAATCAAGTCACAGTAATAACAATATAACATGAATCAACCACATTCAGTAACAACTCATGCAACTCATACTTCTTCACACACAATCCTCTCCCACCTTCTCCGGATACCAAACCGATCGGAATTCGAGATTCAGTCGATGGCCATTCGCGTTCGCAACGTGAATAGACGCAAACTTGAGGGCACGGACAGTCTTCCCGAGTGACCGGTAGGTTCCCTCGAGAGTGTGGTCATGCACAAGGTGGAAGCTCTCTACACCCTGCTCGAAAACGGCTCCGACGGATCTATGCAGAGTAACAAAGGGGACAAAGTGGTTAGTTAGATAATGGGTCTTGGGAGTGTGAGTAATATGTGCAAAGTTAGTGTTCACAGCTACCTCCAGTGCCGTCTTGAAATCCGTCGCAGCGCTCTTGATCGTCTCCAGCTGTTCCTGCGACACAAACTTGCCCTTCGATGCCCGAAACATCACTTCCATGGGACCCGCCAGATCGCAGTAGTGCTGCACGCGCGTCTGGATCACTCCGCCGTGGGGATCCAGCTTCCCCAGCTCGCCCAACAGCGTCACGTGGTGCTAGAGGAAGGCGGATGCGTCGTTGCCCGTGAGAGTCCCTGATATGTGGTTGTATTATCTTGAAATCGCTTCGTCGATTGATCTTTCTTTGATCATTTCTTGATCATTTGACATTTGATCTTAAAAGTGATCATATTCAAATCATGTATTCTGACTACTTGAAGTTTATTTTAAATTCACCTCCATGGTAGACTCGTACACGGACCAGACACTTTTTCCGCCAGAGAGTGGAAGCTCCTGTACTCCTCCGATTCGCGAACCGCAAGAGCAGCATCGATCGACTCCAGTCGAGTGGTCGCCTCGTCGAGCGACTTGCGGATGCGAGCCCTCTTCAGCGCCAGCGCAACGCTGCTTGTGCATCCAGTGCAAACAAAGAACACTCCGCTCACATCCTGCCAGTACGCGAATCTGGAGCAGACGGTGTGCTCCCACAGCTTACACAGGCTGGAAAAGGTGATTACGAAGAAGTCATACACTTTAAACATCATACCATTTGCTGCAGAAGATGTATTTCTGCTTGGCCGCCTGGAACTCGGTGAATATGCACCATGGTGCACACGCCCGATGAGACTTGGGCATCCCATCCTCCACCCACTGCTCCATCGCCATCCTCACTCGTTCCAGCCTGCTCAGCTCCTCTTCCACTGCTCCTCTCGTCTTCTCTTCCGGCAATTCGTTCTTCCAAACTGCCACACCGATGTTGCGACCAAGAACGAGTCGGTGAAGACACTGAAAATCAACATTCGATTGAACACCGAACGTGGTAATACATACTTTGAAAATGTCAGTCTCCAGTGATCGGAAGATGCGAGTGATGGAACTCATGAAGAGATGCAACGTGGGGGGCGCGACAATCACCTGGAAATATCATGTTTCGTTCATTTAGAAGATGTGATCTACACCGGCGGGCTCTGATCTACCTCGCCAGTGAGTGTGACGTCACTCGGAGGCGTTTGCGCGCGCTTTTATAACCCCCGGCGGGCTCTGATCTACCTCGCCAGTGAGTGTGACGTCACTCGGAGGCGTTTGCGCGCGCTTTTATAACCCCCGGCGGGCTCTGATCTACCTCGCCAGTGAGTGTGACGTCACTCGGAGGCGTTTGCGCGCGCTTTTATAACCCCCGGCGGGCTCTGATCTACCTCGACAGTTAGTGTGACGTCACTTCAACAACTCTCTCTCCTTCTCTTACAGTGCGCGGAATGTAGCCTCCTATTGACGGCAAAATATTTGAATTCTTGCGAAAAAGACTGTGGCGAGAAGAGAGGAAAAAGACTGTGGCGAGAAGAGATTACTGGAGAGTTTGGACGTCTCTCACACGTCATCTTTTGTGCACATGTATCTGTGTCCCCACACTTCATACGTTCCATTCCGCCTTTGTCTCCGCAGTACCCTTGAGCAAGGCGCGGTAGTAGCTCATCTCGTTTTACCCCCCACCCCCCACACACACACTATCGTATTATCACTGTAACGTCCTTCTACAACTCGCGCATTTTAATCACCCTTATATGCGATAAATTGAATTGAAATTGAATTGAGAGGGCGCAGACGGTGAGCGCGCGTGTCTCTCCATTTCCCATTGTCTCTCACAATAAAGTAGTCCGCGCGGCCACTGTATTTGTAGTGTGCACTTGTTTCACCTTGTCTAGCTGCATGAGAGGAAAGTAGTTGAACGACTTGTTCTTGTTCGTGTCCTTGGTGCACAGCTCCGCTCCTCGCACCGCCAGCTCCTGAGTGCGCATCTCGTATGGATTGCCCTTCTCATCACAAGTGTGGTCCATTCTTCAGCCTCTGCGCAGGTATACACTAAAATCGATTGATGACTCATCTCCCCGCACTCTCTCTCTCTCTCTCTCTCCACGCATATTTCTTTTTTCACTTTGACACACCGTTATGCAACTGTATCGCGACGATGTACCGGCATTCCCGAAGATAGACCCGAAGATAGAACACGTGGCCTTCAGATCATGCACGGCGAACCGCTTGATTTTGACAGGCTTTCCCTTGTACGTCAGTCCATCAAGCATATCGATAGCCTCGTAGACATCCTGAATACATTTTGCTTGAATCGTGAGGATTCATTGTTGTCTAATGTGTATTGAGTCTTTTGCGTTCCTTCTCCAACAGTCTTTTGCGTTCCTTCTCCAACTCTCCTGTAAAATTCAACATTCAACAATTCAACAACTGGGAAAATTCAACAATTCGGAAAAATCAACAACGAAAAATTCAACAACAAATGACGTCATAGCGAAATTTTCTGAGTGTCTCCAAATAACGGGCCCGTTCAAGAGCTCCGTTTCTTCCTCTCTCGCATCGCGCGGTCGGGTCGAAATGATCTTCCCCCAGTACCCTTGAGCAAGGCGGGGAATAGCTCAAGAGAACGCTGTCTTCCTACCCCGCGGAGTTACTATTGTGGATTATAATGGAAGGAAAGGAACACCCGGAGCCCCACTATCGTCTATAATGGTATCTAATTATAATGGATTATGGAAGGGAAATCGAATGATTATCGACTGAATATCGATCTAATATCGACTTTCGATTTCGACCTTCGACCCTCCCCTTTCCCGTTGCTAAACCCCGTTGCTAAACTGTGTTTCTCCCAGCGCTTAGCCCTTGTGGTGTACCGTATGCACTTGTTGTATAGTCAGGATATAGCGATTCTGGATAAATGATTGATTGATTGATTGTTGAATTTTACAGGATGCCTGTTGAATTGTTGAATTGTTGAATTTTACAGGATGCCCTTCTCCAACCCTTTTCCCACCCACAAATTGTTATACACCAGTGAAACATGATTTCTCACTATCTTCACTTTTCCGCGCCCTTTTTTATTTTGCGTGTTTGATGTCAGTTATTTCGATTCTGTGTCAACTTGTTCCTTTAGGACGCATGACCAAGCGTCGTTTCAATCCGGCAGAAGCCGAGGATCGCACACCCATCGTCGAGAAACTCTACAAGTGCGTTTCGGTGCTTGCATGATCCTCTTATTTATGTGCTTAA
>CAWZYM010000029.1:30000-135417 GCA_963966185.1 Rhabditoides inermis | reverse complement strand
CTAGCAGGACGGAGGTGTGCGTGTGCCAGCTCAACGGGGACAAGCTAGTCCGTCTCACCGACACCGCCACGCCCAATGTATGCATTCGTGATGTTGCCTATCACAGCTTGCTTTTTTCAGTCGGAGGTTCTGCTGGACGTGTGCCTGTCTCGCTGGCGGGGCTCTTCGTGTCGCCTTGTCGCCATGTGGGCCGGGGCGGGCGGATCCAGCAACACTCGTCCCTATGTGCTCAAACACGCCACCCTCAACCTGTAAGCCAGACGATTTGACGTTATGTTTGATTGAAAATGTTTAGCGATCGCGCAGCGTTGGTTACATGACTGCTTGGCGGGAGGTGAGCGGTCCTTTGGTGGAAGAGGGCAAGGAGGGCAGGAGCATCGACGCTCTCCGACACTCCATCCTCGACGCGGAGGCCCATCCCTGGGAGGTGGTCGCCAGGGCTGTTCGGGTGCGTATAGTTTTTTTTATAATGAATTTAAATAATTTTACTATCGCAGGTGTCGTGCGATGGGTACACGGACGAGTTGTGTGCTATTCCTGGTGACTGGGCTGGGCTGTGGAGGCACGTGGAAGCCTACATGCGATCGGCAGAGTTCGATGCGCACTGGCTGTACACGGAGGGCGAGAGGAGGATGACTGGGGGAGGAAAGGCCGACGACCAGCACAGGGAGGCGCGGCGGCGTTTCCTCGAGGAGCTCCTGTCCGCCACCGACCAGCTCGACGCCGGCAGCTGGGGCGCGCTGGCACTGCTCAACGTGCCGTGCAAGGACTCTAGCTGCTACGGAGTGATCCAGCAGAGCCGTTTCACTGTGGTGCGGGACGCGATGGAGGAGCTGTCGACCGTCGTCGACAGGTCCAACCAGCGACCCCTCCGAGCAGTCATCACGGCCGCCAAGAAACTCGCCAGCAGGGTACACAATCCCAGTTTGTTGTAGATTACTGGTTTGTTTCAGCAGCACGCCAGCTTGTCGGATTCGGAGGAGGCGAGTGACGATGCGATGGATGAGGATGTGGCTGTGACAGCGGGAGACGTGGAACATGCAGTCAACATATTCAAGAAGTTTATTGCTCACTGCGACGTCAAATGTGACGCAGAAAACACTGCAGCGCATACTGGTATGTTTATTTAGTATGTCATGTACAATGATGTTGTTGTAGATTGTCCATTTGGCGGTTCGTTCTCGTTGGGTCTGCAGTACGCGAGCATGCGTCAGCGCGTGTTGGCCACGCGTCGATTCGCCATGTGCGGGAAGCAGTTCTGCGAGTGGCTCAAGACGAGCTGCTACAGTGCGGTGAGTAACAAGTGTACCGGTTATGTAAAGCTAGCCAAGTGTTATGAAAACTTTTACAGAATCCTGCTCTGGGAGTGGCTCTACTTCGCATCTGCCACGGCTATCGCGTTCTGGCTGACCAACTCGAGCTCTTCGTTTACAGGTACACCTTTATTGAAAGCTTCCATATTTTGTCAATGTATTCATGTGTATTTGTTTAAGTGAGCAGTGTGGGACAGAGGTGTCGGTGTGCAGTTGGCTGTGGCGTGCGGGGGCGGCGCAGAGGATGGTGCAGGGCTACGAAGGGGAGGAGGACAGGCCCATCGACGACGACATTCACGAGTGGATAGAACACGGAATCGAGGTGTGTCTAGTTTCTCTTGTTCATATTTCGATCCGACAATTGTGTATACATTCTTGTACGCTGTAATATGTTTCAGGCGTGTCTGTGTGCCGTGTGGCCTCTGCAGGCGCGTCAGTCGCTGGCTGGCGTTCTGGCGGAGGGGGAGAAGTGGAGTGCTGTGCGGGCAGTGTGTGCGATGAAGGACAATCTGCCGGTCGAGTGCCAGGCCGCCCTCGGATGGTTCAACGCCGTCGCACTCGCCGGAGCCGGAAAAGAGACCAAGGTGCCGACTGACAAGGATATGTGTGTCTCTCTCTATAATTCTTGCGTGTTTGTCAGGCGGTGGATGCTCTGGAGCAGCTGGACGAAGCTGTGGTTCGAGGGGACGCTGGACTGCGGGCTGCTCTCTCGGAAGGGGCATCGGATGAGGAGGGAGACAGACTGACGATGGGAGCCTACTACGTCAAGGCACTCGGAATCCTCCAGGACAGGGGCCACTCGGATGCCCTCATTCGACTCGCCAAGAAGGCAGTTGCTGCCCTTCCAGCTCACGATGAGAACCTGGTGAGGAAACGAGTGGAGCGAGTAGAGGCGCCTAAAGCTATGTGTTGTTTAGATCCGCATCCAGACTGCGCTGTTCACGCATACGGTGCGCAAGAACGACTGGGCGTATGCTCTATATGTGAGTGGAGAGTGGTTGGTTCAGGTGTGAATGTGTGTGTTGGTTGAGGTGGCGCAGTCGATGCGGTGTGCGCGCACGTCGCAGTCGTGCATCCGGGAGCTGGTGGCAGGCATGTACACCCGCCGCGAGTGGGCCGCCCTCTACTCGCTCCTCTTCACGCAGCACGAACAGCAGCTCGTCGTGCAGCTGCTGCAGTCGTACGCCGCCAATCAGCCCGCCCTCGCCCGCCCCCATCCATACGAGTGGCTCGCCGGATACTATGTGCAGAAGGATCAGTGGGACATGGCGGCCCGCACGTGGTACGACTACGCGTCGGCGCTCCGAATGCAGACGCAGACGCCGGCGCATCTCGAGAGGAGGAGGGACGCCCTCGCAGCAGCCAGCAATGCGCTCGGGGTGCTCGACAAGAACATGAGACACATGCCGATTGTGGCGCTGGTGGGAGGAGAGGGTGAGGGGGACGTCGAGGAGATGGACGAGGAACCCGTCATCAAGAAGAAGCTCCTCATCGTCACTGAGGTACGTACACTATTCCGCACATGGTGTCATCATGGTTGTCTGTGTTAAGGACATTCTGCGCGAGGAGTTCCTGTTGTGTGATGCTCGCGTGTGTCTGTTGCATGCGGGAGGAGAAGTGCCGCCCAACCAACCCAGCGAGATCGTCAAGCAGCTCGCAGACAAGAAGCACTACGACCAAGCACTCGCCGTGTGCAAGTGAGTCGATCACGATTTTGTCGCGTGGTCGGTGACAAGGTGTTTGTGTTGCAGACAGACTGGCGAGTGTGCGTCGGGAGTGCTGTACGCGGTGACGAAAGAGGCAGTGTTGTGCGACGCGGGTGGTCTGCGTGCGCGGGGCGTGGAGCCGGAGTGGGTGCGCGGCAACAGGCGGCACGTGGAGGAGGGCGGCGGCGGGGCGGGCGCCGAGTGGTGGCGCGTCGTGCGCGGACTGACGCAGTGCGCGCGGCGCTGGTGGCCCGAGGACGCGCGCGTCATCCGCGCGCCCCTCGAGGCGGTGCTGGCACACAAGATGCCTGTGCCCGCGTGGCTGCACGCCATCCTCATGGAGCACTCGTTCGGGGACTACCTGCGCGCCCTCGTCGACTACGACGCCATCCCCACTGCCCTCCGCGTGCTCGCCCACGAGCTGGACAGGGCGACGCAGGAGGTCAAGTCCGTGGAGGCGAGGGTGTGGCTGCCCTATGCGGCCATCGATGACCTGTTCACTGTCGTCAACAAACAGCCTGTCGAGGATAAGAATGTGAGTGGAAGAGTGTCCGAGGAGAGTGTGATGGTTGTGTTTCAGCTGCTGGAGCTGGTGAGAACTCGCTTGAAGGCCTACTCTTCTCGAGTCGTCAACTTCGAGACGGCTGCGAGATTTGCCAGCTAGGCTCCTTTAGTTTGAAGTATAAGTATGTTTGTTTGTCCCGGTAGTGAGCGTTGTTGACTTTGTTGTGTAATTTGTACGTGTACATGTTAACTTGCACAAGTTGTTTTGTTTCTACCGATGATGATTTGTATTGCGCTTTGTTCATGCTGACTGTGTAAAGGATCTCGTATTTATTGATCATGGTTTTATTCTTCTCTTCATGTACGATATTCGAGTTGCTCTGCACTCTGCGATATCTATTTTGATCCGGAATGATATGACTTCCAATTTCTATTGTAGATGCCGGCGGGCGGAGCCGAGGAAAAGTTCGTGCCCGATGCGAGGGACTTTTGTCTTTCTGATGTGAGTTTTTTTTTCCACAAAAACAAAGCTAAATGACTTTGTCTGTTTCAGTCAGATGACGAGTTGTTGGTGTTGGAGGAACACCTTTTAAGTTCTGCTCCAAGTATGGCAGAAGGAGGGAGCACTGCTGGAGCTCTGCCAGTGAACGACGGAAAGGGCGCGCGGAAGACTATCCGGAGGAGCCTCAGCCAGCAGTTCGACGCGTGTGATAAGACTAAGGTGGTACAATTTTATGGACTTCAGCGTTCAAAGAGAAATAATGAGACAACGCGGCGTTTAAAGTGAATTAATGTATGTATGTGTATATTGCGTATTCTAGATGGCGCCGAAACGTCTGTCGTCGACCCAGTCGCTCGGATCTCCGCCTGTTTCTCCTAAGAAGAGGAGTCGCAAGCTGCCGACGGTGCCGGATGAGTTCTTTGGATGCTACTGCCTCATCTCTCGCAGTCAGCTCAAACACTACAAGGTATGCCGAAGATAAAAGATGCTGGAATAACGAGTGTGTGTTAGTAGAATCGGTGCTACATTGGCTACACGGTGGACCCGAACCGGCGGATCCGACAGCACAACGGAGGAAAGGAGGCGGGAGGGGCGAAGAAGACGGACAGCAGGGGGCCATGGTGGGTGGAGGAGGGGAGGGAGAGGGAGGGAACGAGGAGGTTGCAGGGACATGGTGTGCATCGTGCACGGCTTCCCCAACTCGATCGCCGCCCTCCGCTTCGAGTGGGCATGGCAGAACCCCGACAAGTCCAAGGCCCTCAAGCACCTCGCACTCAAGAAAACCAAGAAGGAGACGCCCTTTGCCTTTCGGTGAGCCCGTGTCGTCGAGTGCTCATCCATCAAGATCGTGCAGATGCAGACGTTTGGTTTCAGTCTGCGTGTCGCATGCCACCTGATGAACAGTTCTCCGTGGCGTCGCTTTGCCCTCACCTTCCGATGGCTCGTTCCCACCGAGGAGCTGCCCTTTCCAGACGAGGCGCCACCACCTAAGCACGTGGTCAGCTCATTCTTTCTCATTCTGGTTCCAAGGTGTTTGTTCAGGTGAAAACGTATGGTCTTGTGGAGAAGACGACGACGGTGATTCCAGAAGGGTCGGAGGGGTGGCGGGAGAGGGGCAGATGCGGGCTGTGCGACGGGGCGATAGACACTGTGCGGGAGGTGGTGCGTTGCGGGGCGGTGGGATGCGCAGTGCACTACCACATGCGGTGTCTGGCCGAGCACGCACTCAACGAGGCAGGGCAGAGGGACGAGCTGTACCCGTGTGAAGGTGGGTGGAGGGAGAGAAGTGGAGTGATGCGAGCTGTGTCAGGGAGGTGTGCGTCGTGTCGCGGCAAGTACGTGTGGGGCGATGTGGTGAGGGACCAGCAGATGATACTCAAGGTGGAGGAGGCATCCAACGACGAGCGGTGGAAGGGGTGCGTGTTTGTGAAATGAACAGGAACAAGGTAGGCAACATTCCATGCATATCTCTTGTATAGCTTGTATTACTCGTGTGAATTGTACTCGTGTGGCATTCGTGTTTTTAAATACGGGAAGATTGAATAAAGTTCTTTGTATGAATTTATGTGCCTTTCTGTTGTTCTATAATTACCGGTTCGAGCCCGTTTGAAATATCTGAATTTATTGATATCGTGTGTTTGATTGCATTAATGTGTTGCATCTAGAATGATCATCCCTGTTCGCTGCTTCACCTGTGGAAAGGTCATCGGAAACAAGTGGGAGAACTACCTCGGTCTCCTCCAGGCTGAGTACACTGAGGGTGAGTCGCTCCGCCCCTCATAGCACCGCCCACCCTTACTTTTCTCAGGAGATGCTCTGGACGCGCTGAACCTGCGTCGCTACTGCTGCCGGCGCATGTTGCTTGCTCACGTCGACCTCATTGAGAAGCTCCTCAACTACCACCCCCTCGAGAAGTAATCGCGCCACGCCCACTCTGGCACCCTCCACTCCCTTGTTATCATCTCACCTCACAGTGTTTGTTTATTGAGAACTGAAAACATAGAAACCCCTAAAAATGGTTACCGTATGTCCTTTCTTTGCCGATGTTGTATGTTGATGTAAGTGTTGGATAAAGTTGCATGCTTGCGCATATCGCTATCCTTTCCGGGGGTGCGATCATGCATGATTGCATCTCTCCCCGGCCGTTCACGTGTCGTATTTCATCCCATCACACGCTTCCACTAATTGTATTAGCCATAAAACGATTGGTTGGCATATTAATGCGACGATAACCTTGACGGCACAGGGCAAGTTTATAATAGTTCGGTTGGAATCATATGCAAATTTCAACACACTATAGCTATTCATTTGAATTTTGACAACATTTTTTGAGGACAAAAAACTTAATCTGCATAACAACTTCAGACTACAACAATGTTATTCTATAATATATCTGCATACACGATGAAACATGCATCGTTGTCTGGTGATGATTTGTGATGGCGAGAAGAGAAAGAGAGAGAGAGATGGAATGTTTTGGTAGTGACCGTTCGTGCGTGTGTTGCAATGGACAGAGAGAGAGATTTCGCCGGCTGGCAGGGAGCTAGTTTTTGTTGGGTGGCATCCGCCTGAGGCGACATCGCATATCACATAATCACGCACGCGGACACATATCATGCATGGATCAATTGATATATGGCAGGCGGAAGGCCGGGGGCGGAGAGAGAGAGAGAGAGAGAGAGAGAGAAGGATACACTGGAGACATCCCTGTCACTGCCACTCCACAGCTATGAACGTATTACTCATCCTATGTTCACTCTTCCTCAATCTATCCGCTATCCCCATTCCAAACGGACAAATTGGTGAGGAGTGTACTGTAGAATGGGTTACTGTACGTATTTGCAGGCGCGGCGGAGATAGAGTGCGGAGAGAACACGATTGATGTCGTCTTTCTCACACAGGATGTGTTCAGAGGTATAGGGAATGCGAAATCACAAAGACGTGTTGCTTTCTAGGGCGAATCTTCGTGATTGGTCACTCGGACAACCCGAAGTGTGTTTCGAGGGACGTGGGAAGGAAGACCACGTCCATTTCATTCGACAAGAACGAGTGCGGAGCGGTCACCACCAGATCTGTGAGGCTTTTATTCGACATTGGATGATGATGATGTCACTCGTTTTCAGACTGATCCTCCTGGCCTTTTCGTGACGACCAAAGTGATGATCTCCTTCCACGAAGACTTTATCACCAAGGTCGACAGAGTGAGTGGGACCTTCGACATTTCAATATCTTGAGTTTCTACCTTTTTTCAGGGCTATGAGATCCAGTGTTTCTACATGCAGGCTGACAAGACGGTCACTTATCCCATCTCCGTGTCGCCAAAGGTGGATTGAGAAACCAAATAGTATGTTCTTCTTTACAACTCGTATTTTAGAGCATCGACGCTCTCACGGAGCTTGCAGAGATGCCACGGTGTCGGTATGAGGTGGGAGAAAGAGAGAGAGAGCGAGAGAGAGAGAGAGAGAAATTGTTCTAGGTGGTGGATCCGGAGTCGAAGAAGCCTGTGGAGGTGGTGGCTGTGGGCAGCAAGCTGCTCCACCGCTGGATATGCGACTCGACTGCGCCCGGTGAGAGACGGAGCTAAGACAGCAGCTGTCATTCCGCCATCCATCCACACACATCATCGACTCGTTGACTGTCCCGTGCCCCATTGCAGACCTGTGGTGCATGACCGTTCACTCGTGCTTTGTCGAAGACGGCTCCGGCACGGAAATCAACATTCTCAATGATCAGGGGTGCGCGCTTCTCTTCTTTTCTATCTCTCTCCTCTTGCTCCTTCTTTGACAGCATTATCTGTATGGCAAGTTGCCGGTGTCTCTCGTCTTTTCTCTGACGCCTTCCGTTCAGCTGTGCGGTGGACCGTTTCCTGCTCGACAACCTGGAGTATGGTCCGGGCGAGTTGGAGGCGCAGAAAGAGGCACACGCATTCAAGTTCGCCGACAAGGTGGGGAGGAGGGGGTGGGGAGGGAACACGCACATGCAGGTCGTCGTCAACTTCCAGTGCAGTGTGCGACTCGACATCAAGGACGGCGAATGTCCCGTGGGTACCCCCCCTCCCTCCCTCCCTCTCTCTCTCCCTCCCTCTCTCTCTCTTTCTCTCTCTCTCTCTCACACATATTCCTTTCAGATCCCCACCTGTGAAGACCTCTCGAAATCGGAGGCGGGTAAGCTGGCGCGTCGTCCCCGCAGCGTGAATGCGACTCGGTCGATCGGTGTCGCCACGCCCCTCGAGATCCCGCCCACTCTGGAAGTGGACGTGAGAAGCAACCGGATAGACGTGCTGGATGAGGACAGAGGTGGGATAGGGAGAGTAGGAATGAAGGATGGAAGGAGATGACTGCTTGATTGCAGCCCTCCGCCTGATTCCCCCTGTCTCCCCGGACTGCGAGTGTGTCTCTCTCCACCAGGTCCTCCTCTCTCTCCCCGTCGGCCTGGCTGTCCTTCTCCTCGTTTGCGCCGTCGCCGCCACTCTCTGTCGGAGGGAGAAGTAGGAGCAGGAGAAGGAGAAGGAGGAGAAGGAGAAGTGCATATGCCACCGTGTAATACCAGTGTTGTCAACCCGATGTTTCTGTACAAAGTGTGTTGTGATTGTGTGCCATGAATAAACATTGTACTTTCTTCGATTCGAGGCTACGTCACCACAACTAGAATCACACACATCAAACATCGAATACTGTTTGTTTCGTTTCATTTCATTTTTCCCGAATATTATTTTAGCATGCTGGTGTTTTTTTTTTACTTCCAGCTATTGTGTAGCTGGTTGAAATAGACGTCTCTCTCGTCTTCACGACTCCGACGCTCCTCCGGACCAACCTAGACAGGAGAATATGAAAGAGAGAGAGGGAGAGAGAGGGAGAGGGGGGAGAGAGAGAGAGAGAAAGAGAGACGGAGAGACGGAGAGGGGGGGTTTCCTCACCTTTCCGCTTCTCCTCCTCATGGACAGTGACAATGCAAGAGGTGCGGCAATCGGGTAAAATGGCAGAATCTGAAATTCAACGACACCTTTCGACAATGTGTGGTCAATTACGTAGCACATATTGAGTAGCGATCGATAGGTGGCCATTGTCTCCCTGGAGTCGTCGCCCTCTGCCAATTGGTCGGAATACCACGAGTAGATGGCTACAACAGTGGCTTGTTGTGATTGCATGGGAGGAGGCTCACTGATATATATGATGGCGTGTACCCCGAAGAACAGCATGTGTATGATTCCTATGCCGGCCGCTAGATTCAGGGCGGCTAGGTTGTCCTGCAGCTGCCACGAGCGAGAGAGTGCGTAGGATGGAGACACGGTGGGACGGAACACGCTGCACATAGTGTCAATACAGTATACATCACACAACGTCGTCTATTGTACCCAAGTGTGGTTGGTCTCTTCTTCCGCCTGCCCCCAATCCGCCCTTTCAATTTATTCCGATTGAACATGTAAATGGGAATGAGCACCAGAAACACGGACAAATCGAAGAGAGCGAGTTGCTGAAACGACGACTGCGTGACAGAAACGTATTGTGAAACGTACGACATATATGGAGACTCCGCTGACGGCAGTGTCTCGATCGCTGGAGCTACAGTTCCTCTGGAGAGAGTGCAGGAAGAACATGTCATAGCACGCATAGAGAGCGAGGCAGAATGAGAGAACAACCTGCAAAAATAACATGACTCCTTCTTTTTTTTTCCCCACCGATCCTCCCGCTAGAACTCCACCCATGTACTCGAATTCTTTCTCGTACGTCTTCGCATAAATTGTGGCGACGGTGCGCTCGATAGCTATCATGATATTGATAGTTTCAGTGCTAAAATGTTCATGTACAGTATGATGTACAGTATACCTACCCCACAACACAAGTATATAAAAGAAGGGTGAAAGGTGCGCAGTTGGAGGTGCGAACCATCATATCACAGTCGGATGAGCGCGAGAAATACTTGATGAGAGTAGTAATCTGGGGTACTGTAGATTTGTGTATATCAAAGTGACACACCGCCATTCCTTGCGTGATGATACAGTATGCCAGTGTATAGACCAAATAGACAATAAGAATAATCTGAATAGAATTTTTTTCTGTTCTGCCTACCAAACACTTACGCAAAAGTTGCGATGATGCTTGGATGATATGATGTAACGCACGTTTCGGTACACGAGAATCGAACTAACAAACGGCACGAATTGCTGGAAGCAAATAACAACAGTTGAAAGGTAGAGTACACTTACCGAGTAGAGATGCGAGAATGTGACCCAAAACTGCGAGAATGCGTAGACTTCCCGCGCACAAAAGTCTTCCTCCATAGTGTTGTTGGACATGGTAAAAACGTGATACTAAGTAAACTGCCTCCCGACAAGCCGTTTCCCCAACGTTTCACAATCCAATTACGGCGGAAATTTCTGTTGCTCCGAGAAAATCGCCTCATCGCAGATGATTCTATTTATTATTTATTCCATTCCTTTTTTCGCAAACACGTTTCAACACAATTAGGAAATTTTACGTGAGATTTTGCAGCCGGCGCGCGTTCAAACACCGCAAATGCGCCCCTGAATCATGCAGGGGTGGTCGCGGTTTTCAGCGTCTAGGATAACGTCACTTTATCACTCGCATAATCATCTGGTGTTCCATAGCTGTCTCAGTTCTCGGAAGTGTGTCTCCCCGTGGTGTTGCGGGGAGACAGTGATGGTCGGCAGGGGCTCGACCCGCACTCTGCGGTGCATCGTGTAGATGAGGTACAGAGGAGCCGCCACCGAGTAGTACGGGAACAGCTGCAAGGCAAGCAGTCACTTGCCGACCCATCCATCATGACTCGCATAGCACGCGTGGTATATGGCCCGGAAGAGCGAGAGATCCGAGAGTTGCGGAATGTCTGTGGAACGCCCGACCAGCCACGCGTTCGTGACTGAAACAACAAGTATGCGCCAATGGTTGGATGGGTCATGGGTTGGACGCACTGGCGAATATGACGTGGAGAAGAAGAGTACGCGAAGGATCTCTATTCCGGCTGTGAGTGAGAGGGCGGAGAGGTTGTCCTGCAGCTGCCAGAATCCAGACAGAGTGTAGGCATGAGTGCACAGCCTGCACACGCATCATACCTTGTCTTAGCCTTGACATGAAACGACGTGAGAGTACGTAATCTACCCTCTACACACTCTAATGGAGCGGCTGACAGCTGAAAAGGCCTCCGAGTAGTGCTTTGTGACTATACATCACAGCTGTTTGACACTTCTTTACAGTACTATGTATCACGGATTTCTAGAAACTGTTTCGATTATTTCGAAACGTTTGATGCACACCGTAAGAAAGTGAATGTGCCAGGTGTTGACTAGCGCAGGTGTTTGGCAGTCGCCACTCACCGCGTTCGCAGTTTCCTCCGATTGAATACATAGAGGGGAATGAGAACGAGGAACACCGACACATCGAACGTTAGCAGCATCTAAAATGCAAAAAGAGAGATCACAGTACATTCCATTATTCGTAATTAAGTGTCAAGACGTTTGTGCAAATCTCACGACTCACCGAGAATACAGTGTAGGCATCTATGGGTTTCCGGTCGCTGAGCGAGCAGTCTATCTGTAGGAGGGGGGAAGAGAAGAACGAGTGAGACTCCGAAAGAGCGAGCAGCCAAGACACTACCAACTGAAAAGAAGTCACAACAAGTTGCTATCATCTCTCGATCTAACTCTAACCTTTTCATGTGCATCTCTGATCTACCACACAACACATATTCCGACTATGTTCTATATAATATATAGGTTTCAATCACAACTATTTACTCACCGACGCCAGCACGAATACTATTCCGAGACGTCGGAATCTATAGGCATAGGAAGTGGCGAAGAGAGTGGCCACTGTGCGCTCAAGGGCTATGAAGATGTTGATTGTCTCCATTCTGAAAGCAGGGATGAGAGAGAGGGAGAGGGGGGAGATCATACCCTATTATGGCAACGTGCAGTAGGAGGGTGGCGGGCGCACACTGCTCCTCTTTCACCATGTAGGCACAGGCATTATCGCCGCGAAAATAGAACTTGTAAAAGGTGAATATCTGTAAATTCATTGTAATTAGTCACAAAGAATATCTTCTCACGTGCATCCCAAGTGTCATTATTGCATATACTAATATATAGTGAAGGTATAGTATAAGAATACACTGAATCATTGGTTGCACAAAATGAATTTGTTCCCACTCTTACCCGTAAGTTTTGATGAAATATGGATCGTATAATTATTCGAGTCAAGTAAATGCACAATGGTATTGATGTGGCCGTGAGAGAAATCTAGAAATAAAGTGTGAACGAGTTTTGCTACAAAAACATATACCGTGAATAGAATGGGATATTTGACTGCTGGTTGGTCGAAGGCTGCTACTTCGAATGAACAGTCAGGGTGCGGGAGAAGAGACATTCAATCTATATACAAAGTACATACATCAAAACTATTCCCACTAATCTGAAACAGAATGCGGAAATATAATTTACATTTTTTGCGAAAAGTTCGCCGGTTGAGTGAAACGAATGATAATAAATAGTGAATGCGAAAATGATAGAATGCGAATGAATCTCTGGCCGCGTATGAACCCTCACCCCTGTTGCACCTTGAACAATTCAATTAACAAGAATGAAAGAGCAGTATAATTTAAAGATCAAAGACAACCACTTTTCATTTAATCGAATTCAGAAGGATTAAATGTTCGCAGAAACATTGTATGTATTATTGGAGCCAGATGAAAATGTAATAAGATATGCAGACCAGCTGACGAGATCGGTGAACATTCAGCGAGCACGCTATGAAAAAAATGATAATGAGATTTGCGGTGTGTGAGAGAATATGACGTCCGTGTTGTGACCAAGATTATCCTAGTTTTGCACCTCCTGCGTTGGCCTACGAGAAAAAAAGCTTTATTGATTTGAATATGTTTTGTTTCTCATTCTTCGAATTGTTTTATGTGTATGTTACATTTACATTGATTTGCGAAGATGTTGAGGGTTTCATCAGTCGCTCATCGTATCCTATCTGGTTGACGTCTCTGTGTCGGCTCGTCGCCGTCCTTTCGATCAGTCGTCTCCCGTTCTCTCGCGGCAGGCGGTCCCATGGATGCCCAATCATTCAACCACATGCCCAGCCACATGGCAGGAGCAAACGAGGTACCCTCTCCCCCCTCTCCCTCTCTCCATCCCTTCCTCCCTCTCTCCCTCCCTCTCTCCATCCCTCCCTCCTTCTCCATCCCTCCCTCCCTCTCCCTCCCTCTCTCCATTCCACTCCCCCCTCCCTCCCTCCTAGATGAACCTCAGTGCTGCGGTTTCTCATCTGATGTTGGCTGCGGATGCTGTTGAAAGGGCTGCTGGATTGGATCGCAGTCTCGATCCCATCATCCATTCTCACAACACGCACCTCGCAAACAAGGTCAACAAGGTACGACAGACTAGGATACTGTAAGTTACCGTATACCTCTAGGTACTGTAGAATACCGTATTCTATTGAGGTGACGTCAGATGTGCGTCATCTGGATGGATCGATCTATTCTCGTCGTGTGAAGAATGAGCAGAAGAGGCAGTCTGACAACCACAAACTCCGCTCGGCTCTTTCCAACGCGGTAGGAATACTGTTGTTAGGTATACTGTATGTACAGTATATGTCAGATCAACTCGAGCGACACTCTGGAGCTGATTCAGAATGCCGAGCAGGACATCAACAGGATTACGGTACTTTGCGATCTTGAGCACACTGTAGACATAATGTTTAGAACTCGACAAAGGCTGCTCTTGCTTCGACCTACAAGTACAACAAGGGATTCCACACTGGAGAGGTTGCTGATCAGGTATACGGTAGAATTCAATAGTCGAGCGAAGTACTGTATTGAGATGCGGGACTGTTCGTATCGTGTGGACGTTGTTCTGAAGAAGGTGGAGAAGGCTGACGCTGCGATCAGCCGTCGCGATGGAAAACAGCAGGTACTGTATTCTACAGTACTCCGATCACATAGCACAGCTTTTGTAGTTGCTGGGTTCGATTTCTCGTTCGATGGCTCATCTCTCGGCTGTGATTCGATCGGGGCGCAATTCTTCTTCTGTTGTCAGCAGGGCTCAATCCCTCCATTCCCATCTTTCTTCCCTTCATGACAGGATCTACAACGGTACGAAGGATACTGTTGGAGTACGGTATTCACTGGGTATACTGTAGGTGCACTGGAGCAGACTCTTCTCGGTCCCCTCGTGGCTTCTGTGGATAAGAAGAACGAGCGAGTCGACTACTTTCTCAAGCCCAACACCGATTGTGAGTCGTCGATCGATAATCAATCGATAATGAATCGATATCAGTTGTGATGTGTGTGGAGCTGCCGTCTCATCTGAGGACGACGTCGGATTGTGAGACTCTTCTGGATACGACTGTGACCACCTCATCCTATCACTCCATCTAGACCACCCACCAAGATTCTTACAACTCGCTCTTACAAACTAACTCATACATTCACGCAAATCGTTCATTGCCGCTTTAATGTTTCAATAAAAGCTTCTTGAAATGTGGTTTGATAATAATTTGACTAACAACACTTGGGACTACGCTAATAAACTACGTTTATTGTCATCAAAAGTTCAGTATTTACAATATGTTGGGGGAAAATGCGTACTAACACAGTCAAATATGAAGCAACGAAGTAATCATAATGATACACAAATGTAAACAAATGATCCAAGAAGAACAGGCTAGAACCTGCGCCGAGGGGCGGGTGCAAAGTGGGCGGGGCCTGTGTTGTATCCACTCATCCAATGGTTCGATTTCGCAGCCTGCATTCCAGCCACAGTGTCCAGAAGTCGATTTACAGCAGTCGACCTAGACAGAAAAAAGATTTTTTTTAAAAAAAAAAAGAGGATTTACCAATGACCCAATATCTACAGTACCCCACTCACTGTCTCAGTCGCCGCTGGTTTAATTGGATCTTGATGATGAGACGATCTTTCCACTCGCAGAACTGATCCAACCTGGAATCTTCTGTCCTCCAAACAGCCATAGCCTGAAATGGTAGGAGTAGAATAGAGAGAGGGAAGTGAACCCGTTTCTTACCTCCACTTGGTGGTTCACAACTTGCAGCATTCGATTGATGATGTAGTTTCCGAATTGATCGTACATGAGCACATCAACTGCATCTCCAAACTCACTGAAAAGAAAAAGGTAGGCGATTGGAGTGAAGCAGAAGGGAGAAAGACTCACTCGCTCCTCTTGTATCCATCCATCAGTTCGAGACACATCTCATATCTGAACTCTGCCCCCGCACTCTCCATTGCACACTCCACCACATGAGAACCATACTTGTTCTGAGACAGCTCCAACAGGTTCCCACTGAAAGACACCATCTCTCCCTCTCTTCCCCTGTCCCTCTAACCTGACTTACAGTATGCCGCTGTCCATGATCTCTTCTTGGTATACGGTATCGATCCTCTCAGTCAGTAGACGTTGCACAAGAAAGTTTCCAGTCTCGTGGGTCGACAGTTGAATCAAGTGAGAACACACCTGATCTACCATAGACCTCACCAAGAAAGAGCCGGGCTGAAAGTGAGAGAGTGAGAGAGTGAGAGAGTGAGAGAGTGAGAGAGTGAGAGAGTGAGAGAGTGAGAGAGTGAGAGAGTGAGAGAGTGAGAGAGTGAGAGAGTGAGAGAGTGAGAGAGTGAGAGAGTGAGAGAGTGAGAGAGTGAGAGAGTGAGAGAGTGAGAGAGTGAGAGAGTGAGAGAGTGAGAGAGTGAGAGAGTGAGAGAGTGAGAGAGTGAGAGAGTGAGAGAGTGAGAGAGTGAGAGAGTGAGAGAGTGAGAGAGTGAGAGAGTGAGAGAGTGAGAGAGTGAGAGAGTGAGAGACGCGTACCTCTCCGGCCTTTGCTGCTTGTGTGAGGACAGTTCTCAGGAAGTCACATCCAGCTGCAGTCTCGACCGCCGGTAGAAACTTCTCTTGAATGATCTCCGAAGCCAGATCCTTCCATTCAGAGAGCGGACGATTGAGGATAGCCTAGAAGGAAACATGAACAATTGTCGATGGATAGACAATTACCTGCTTCAGTCGCTGGTAGGAAGTCATCGTATGCTGAAATGAAAACAGATCAGATGAGAAGAAACAAACCATATAAGAGAACAAGGAAAATAGAATGACTGTGAGCGAGTGAGTGTTCGATCTCACTAGGCCACGCCCATTCTGCCACTGGCTAGGAAAGGATGGGGGAAAGCGAGCTATATCCATTGCGAAATTGACCTGACCTAGCGCAACAAATGGAAAACATCTCACATATACTTTTTCTTACAATGTTTCTTACAATGACATCTTACGCTCAGTACAATGTTTCTGTTCAAGACAAAAACTAAACGGTTGATAACGATTGGATGGAGACATCGTAGTTTCAGGTGTCGCAGAAACTCGCAAATCAAAACTGGTAGATCGAACAGATTTATTATCACAACCAAATTATATACACGTATCCCATCTCCACATATATGTTAAAATGAGCATAAATCACCAAGTGAGTATAGTCGTGAAAATAGGTAAACAACTTTTTGGAAGCATTACGGGCAAGACCTGGTGGGTGATATGTGCTGCCAGGACTCTGTGACAGGATCGAAGAAGTAGGGAGAGTGTTCCACTTCCGAGGAGTCCTCCATGTCACCATACTCCATTGCAGCACACTCGTCCATCGGGGAACCATCCTCCTCCTCCTCCTCCTCCGTTCTCTGCTCCTCCTTATCTCTCTCCTCCAGAATGGGTCCGACTTCTCTAACGTATGCCTCCCGTCCTTCTTCACAAAAGGGAATCAAAGTGTCGCCTTCGAAAGACCGCATCGAAAAGTGGGCGGAATCCAACAGAAACCGACCGGATTCCGTCCTGCATAACACACGATTTATCCAATGATCCAAATTATGCGAAGCTACAGTATCCGAAACCGAATAGTGGACATCCTATCGTACAAACTACTCGGCTACAGTATCCTCCTACACTCACAGTTCCAGTGTGAGGCGGTGGAAAGCAATCTTGTCAAGGAGTCGATTCCGCCACTCGGTGAACTGTCTCCATTCCAACAAGTGGTCGAACCGATATGGGAACATGTCCTGAAAAGGAGGGATCGGGATAGGAGAGCGAGAGAGGTTAGGGATAGGAGAGAGGGGGGAGAGATATAGGGAGAGAGGGAGAGCGGGAAAGAGGGAGAGGGAAGAGGGGGACTCACACTCAGCTCCGCGTGTATTCTGCGCAGTAGATGGCCGATCACGCGACTCGAATGTGCATGGAACAGGAGCACATCCACTGCATCGCTACCCTCAACCCTCAACATACACCCGTAAACGAATTGTTACCATACGCTTCTTCAGGGAGCACCGACTGTTGTGTTGTGTTCATGAGACGCAGGCAGAGTGCGTACTTGTCCTCCAATTCGGCCGAGTCGAATCCGGACATGATCAGCCCCAGACAGTGATCCGCCTGCGAGAGACTCACCACGTGCAGCCTGCAACTGCCCACTCTCCCTTCCCTGTCTGCGCACTCCCCCCTCTCTCCACTCTCCCTGTTCTCCCACTCACGTCAGTTCCCCGATCAGCTTCTCCTTGTTCTTAAATCCCATGTGTGTCTGGAGTGCCCTCTCCGCTAGACGGGCTCTCGTTTCCAGCGTCGAGTAGCGAGAAAAGTCCGAACACACCTGGTCCACCAAAGCAGCCAGCAGCTCACGGCATCCTTCCTGTGACATGGGTGAATAGGGGAGAGGGGGGGATAGCTCACAACTCACGATGTGCTGGTTTCCGGCGGTGGCTGTAAGTATATCGATGAGTAACTGGGCTCCTTCCGGTGTTTCTATAGCTGTGCAGAAGTGGTTCACCACTACACTTGTAGCCAGCTTTTGCCACTTGTGAAATGGCTCCCTCGCAATCACCTGCAAGCATGACGTCATCGCGTAAACAACAAGTCAATACACTCACATGGTTCAGTCGAAAAAAGAATGCCATCCCGGTCTGAAATGGGAAATATAAACTACAAATCGAAACAGCAAAATTGGGCACAAAATTGGCGAGTGATTGGGTAGAGCGGTTCGATTGTGTGCAATGGAAATGGCTGGCGACCGCGCGGAAAACAGTGTGTGCCATGGGCAATGTGAGAAGAGAGAGAGAGGGAGAGGGCAAAGGGGAGAGCATTGTGACAATACAACGACACCAGTGACCTGATTAGAAAGTTCTAATCGAGGATAGGGAGAGATGTGTGGGCGAGTGCAGCCACACAGATAGAGATTGCACTGACGTTGTCGAGCTTGGCGGACGTTGTAATGTTCCTTGTAGATGTCGAAGGCTTCAACGATAACCTATCACTACGAGAGTTGGCAACACCGAGACTCAAAAAGGCTACCAAAATTATAGAAACTCATAAGGAATAAATCATTAATATAACTGCGTTTCAATGATTGTTATGTAACCTGCAACCGCGCTTCTACGAAAACCAACAAAAACTTTGCACCAGGCGGGATTCGAACCCGCGCGGGGCTTCCCCCAAGTGATCATAAGTCACTCGCCTTGACCGCTCGGCCACTGATGCGAGAGGCTGAATTACGCTTCTTGTGTAGAGCATACGATTTTGATTGGAGATGGCAACATGCAAACTCAATAGACTACCAAAATGATAGAAACTCATAAGGAATAAATCATTACCATATCCACCTTTCAATGATTGTTATGAAACCTGCAACCGCGCTTCTACGAAAACAAACAAAAACTTTGCACCAGGCGGGATTCGAACCCGCGCGGGGCTTCCCCCAAGTGATCATAAGTCACTCGCCTTGACCGCTCGGTCACTGATGCGAGAGGCTGAATTACGCTTCTTGTATAGAGCATACGATTTTGATTGGAGATGGCAACATGCAAACTCAATAGACTACCAAAATGATAGAAACTCATAAGGAATAAATCATTAACATATCCACCTTTCAATGATTGTTATGAAACCTGCAACCGCGCTTCTACGAAAACAAACAAAAACTTTGCACGAGGCGGGATTGCACGAGGCGGATATTATAGCCTGCGCCAGAGCGATAGTTTTCGATATACCTCGCTTGCAGTTCGAAACACGGTGCCATAACCGCCTGTCTCTCTTGTTTTGCGCGCTATTGCCGAGAGCTCATCTCCGTCTTCCTCTGATCTACCCCACCGCGCGCAACTTATTGCGAGCGTAGAACTATATAGCGGCTTGTACAAAGCGCGCGATTTCGCGGAATAACATGCGAAGATTCCATTAAAAAAGGCAATAACAATCTTGATAGTATTCACCCACAAGAAGCGTTCGATAATATGTGAATATCGGGCCCACTAAAACCAAACTCCATAACTTCTTTCACCAAAACATATTTTTCGCACCGATTGCCGCTGCCGTATCTACTCTTCCCCGCGCTTCTTCTCTCACAACGGCTCTTCCATATGAGTTCTTTGTTATTTTGATCATTATTTTATATTCTTTACTAACTAGTACATGTTTGTTGTTGTTCTTGTCTTATGTGTTTGTGTTAACCTCTCATGCGTGGTCATCTCTGACTAGTGCTCCGCCTCGTATGAGACTGTCCGAACAATCCAGTCAGGTGGTAGGAGCCGAAACTGGGTTGTTCACCATCTCTTTCTCATCACACTTTCACTTTCTCTATGTATGTAAGTACGACATGCATGCGTATGTTATACGTTGATTGTTTGTATTGTCGTGTAATACGTTTTTGGAACGTATTATCTGATCAACTTTGTCTGAAATGAAGTGGTCTGTTACGTTTCTTGAAGTGGGAAATTGGACAAAATCGCAACATACGGGTTTAGTTCAAAGTCTTATCTAACATATATCGAAATTTCAGATCGATACCTCTTCTCACAAACTAAGTAGAGTTCGAAACGTATGGCACACTCTGAGCGGCGCGCGTTCAGTAAGTCAATTTTGTATACTGTCCGTTTCATTATCATGATTATTCACCAGCCTTTGTTTTAACATTGTATATGTGTGTTCTGTATTGATTCGAAACTGATTTCGTATAGAAACGTATTCATTCACAACAATACAGATCACATCACATTTACAAAACAATGAAGTAATAAACATAGACCATTAATATTGAACAACAATAAACATCAACAAAGTAACAGTAATCAAGTCACAGTAATAACAATATAACATGAATCAACCACATTCAGTAACAACTCATGCAACTCATACTTCTTCACACACAATCCTCTCCCACCTTCTCCGGATACCAAACCGATCGGAATTCGAGATTCAGTCGATGGCCATTCGCGTTCGCAACGTGAATAGACGCAAACTTGAGGGCACGGACAGTCTTCCCGAGTGACCGGTAGGTTCCCTCGAGAGTGTGGTCATGCACAAGGTGGAAGCTCTCTACACCCTGCTCGAAAACGGCTCCGACGGATCTATGCAGAGTAACAAAGGGGACAAAGTGGTTAGTTAGATAATGGGTCTTGGGAGTGTGAGTAATATGGGCAAAGTTAGTGTTCACAGCTACCTCCAGTGCCGTCTTGAAATCCGTCGCAGCGCTCTTGATCGTCTCCAGCTGTTCCTGCGACACAAACTTGCCCTTCGATGCCCGAAACATCACTTCCATGGGACCCGCCAGATCGCAGTAGTGCTGCACGCGCGTCTGGATCACTCCGCCGTGGGGATCCAGCTTCCCCAGCTCGCCCAACAGCGTCACGTGGTGCTAGAGGAAGGCGGATGCGTCGTTGCCCGTGAGAGTCCCTGATATGTGGTTGTATTATCTTGAAATCGCTTCGTCGATTGATCTTTCTTTGATCATTTCTTGATCATTTGACATTTGATCTTAAAAGTGATCATATTCAAATCATGTATTCTGACTACTTGAAGTTTATTTTAAATTCACCTCCATGGTAGACTCGTACACGGACCAGACACTTTTCCGCCAGAGAGTGGAAGCTCCTGTACTCCTCCGATTCGCGAACCGCAAGAGCAGCATCGATCGAATACAGTCGAGTGGTCGCCTCGTCGAGCGACTTGCGGATGCGAGCCCTCTTCAGCGCCAGCGCAACGCTGCTTGTGCATCCAGTGCAAACAAAGAACACTCCGCTCACATCCTGCCAGTACGCGAATCTGGAGCAGACGGTGTGCTCCCACAGCTTACACAGGCTGGAAAAGGTGATTACGAAGAAGTCATACACTTTAAACATCATACCATTTGCTGCAGAAGATGTATTTCTGCTTGGCCGCCTGGAACTCGGTGAATATGCACCATGGTGCACATGCCCGATGAGACTTGGGCATCCCATCCTCCACCCACTGCTCCATCGCCATCCTCACTCGTTCCAGCCTGCTCAGCTCCTCTTCCACTGCTCCTCTCGTCTTCTCTTCCGGCAATTCGTTCTTCCAAACTGCCACACCGATGTTGCGACCAAGAACGAGTCGGTGAAGACACTGAAAATCAACATTCGATTGAACACCGAACGTGGTAATACATACTTTGAAAATGTCAGTCTCCAGTGATCGGAAGATGCGAGTGATGGAACTCATGAAGAGATGCAACGTGGGGGGCGCGACAATCACCTGGAAATATCATGTTTCGTTCATTTAGAAGATGTGATCTACACCGGCGGGCTCTGATCTACCTCGCCAGTGAGTGTGACGTCACTCGGAGGCGTTTGCGCGCGCTTTTATAACCCCCGGCGGGCTCTGATCTACCTCGCCAGTGAGTGTGACGTCACTCGGAGGCGTTTGCGCGCGCTTTTATAACCCCCGGCGGGCTCTGATCTACCTCGCCAGTGAGTGTGACGTCACTCGGAGGCGTTTGCGCGCGCTTTTATAACCCCCGGCGGGCTCTGATCTACCTCGACAGTTAGTGTGACGTCACTTCAACAACTCTCTCTCTCCTTCTCTTACAGTGCGCGGAATGTAGCCTCCTATTGACGGCAAAATATTTGAATTCTTGCGAAAAAGACTGTGGCGAGAAGAGAGGAAAAAGACTGTGGCGAGAAGAGATTACTGGAGAGTTTGGACGTCTCTCACACGTCATCTTTTGTGCACATGTATCTGTGTCCCCACACTTCATACGTTCCATTCCGCCTTTGTCTCCGCCAGTACCCTTGAGCAAGGCGCGGTAGTAGCTCATCTCGTTTTACCCCCCACCCCCCACACACACACTATCGTATTATCACTGTAACGTCCTTCTACAACTCGCGCATTTTAATCACCCTTATATGCGATAAATTGAATTGAAATTGAATTGAGAGGGCGCAGACGGTGAGCGCGCGTGTCTCTCCATTTCCCATTGTCTCTCACAATAAAGTAGTCCGCGCGGCCACTGTATTTGTAGTGTGCACTTGTTTCACCTTGTCTAGCTGCATGAGAGGAAAGTAGTTGAACGACTTGTTCTTGTTCGTGTCCTTGGTGCACAGCTCCGCTCCTCGCACCGCCAGCTCCTGAGTGCGCATCTCGTATGGATTGCCCTTCTCATCACAAGTGTGTCCATTCTTCAGCCTCTGCGCAGGTATACACTAAAATCGATTGATGACTCATCTCCCCCGCACTCTCTCTCTCTCTCTCCACGCATATTTCTTTTTTCACTTTGACACACCGTTATGCAACTGTATCGCGACGATGTACCGGCATTCCCGAAGATAGACCCGAAGATAGAACACGTGGCCTTCAGATCATGCACGGCGAACCGCTTGATCTTGACAGGCTTTCCCTTGTACGTCAGTCCATCAAGCATATCGATAGCCTCGTAGACATCCTGAATACATTTTGCTTGAATCGTGAGGATTCATTGTTGTCTAATGTGTATTGAGTCTTTTGCGTTCCTTCTCCAACAGTCTTTTGCGTTCCTTCTCCAACTCTCCTGTAAAATTCAACAATTCAACAATTCAACAACTGGGAAAATTCAACAATTCGGAAAAATCAACAACGAAAAATTCAACAACAAATGACGTCATAGCGAAATTTTCTGAGTGTCTCCAAATAACGGGCCCGTTCAAGAGCTCCGTTTCTTCCTCTCTCGCATCGCGCGGTCGGGTCGAAATGATCTTCCCCCAGTACCCTTGAGCAAGGCGGGGAATAGCTCAAGAGAACGCTGTCTTCCTACCCCGCGGAGTTACTATTGTGGATTATAATGGAAGGAAAGGAACACCCGGAGCCCCACTATCGTCTATAATGGTATCTAATTATAATGGATTATGGAAGGGAAATCGAATGATTATCGACTGAATATCGATCTAATATCGACTTTCGATTTCGACCTTCGACCTCCCCTTTCCCGTTGCTAAACCCCGTTGCTAAACTGTGTTTCTCCCAGCGCTTAGCCCTTGTGGTGTACCGTATGCACTTGTTGTATAGTCAGGATATAGCGATTCTGGATAAATGATTGATTGATTGATTGTTGAATTTTACAGGATGCCTGTTGAATTGTTGAATTGTTGAATTTTACAGGATGCCCTTCTCCAACCCTTTTCCCACCCACAAATTGTTATACACCAGTGAAACATGATTTCTCACTATCTTCACTTTTTCGCGCCCTTTTTTTATTTTGCGTGTTTGATGTCAGTTATTTCGATTCTGTGTCAACTTGTTCCTTTAGGACGCATGACCAAGCGTCGTTTCAATCCGGCAGAAGCCGAGGATCGCACACCCATCGTCGAGAAACTCTACAAGTGCGTTTCGGTGCTTGCATGATCCTCTTATTTATGTGCTTAAACATTATCAATACAATTCATCTTGAATGTCATGTGATCATGTGTTATCTTGCAGGGCTGCACAACCTTCTTTCGCGGGGGCGGGCGGCTTCTGCGATTCGGACGACGAGCAAGAGGAGAGGCGCGAGCAGTTCGCAGAGGCTCGACAGAAACGTGGGCATTCTTTTCATAATGACACATCAATATTTGGTGTGTCAAACAACCTACTGGTCGTGTGTTCATCTACAAGTGTGAGTGTACTTGTTGGCAGGGCTGGACGCGGCGGCGAACACGGCCGTCGCACCCGACGACTGCTCCCTCTGCCATAAACCCCTACTCGATTCGTGGCTGTGGGAGAGATTCAGCCATCCCGTATGCGAGAACTGCAGGTACATATGTTCCCATTATTGCTTAATAACTACATTTTCTTCCCTTGTGATGATCTTCTATCGTACCCATTACTTGCAGGGACCGCGACGGTGAGCACAAGTTGGTAGCGCGCACTGAGGTGAAGAACGAGTACCTCCTCAAGGTAAGCCACATTTCCATTTAACTGTTTAAATGTATTTTTAGGACTGCGACCTGGATCTACGCAAGCCTCCACTGCGCTTCTGGTCCAAGAAGAACCCCCATAACCCGCGCTACGGAGACATGAAGCTGTACCTCAAGTGTCAGGTAACGTTGATCAGAGTCAGAAATCTATTCGGATTTCGCAATCTGTGCATCTGAATATTACGTAACAATCACAACAATAGAAAAGGAGAGTATACAGTAAGCGGGAATACGTTTAGGAGAGAACAGAGATGGACGATCATTAACTGATAAATCCATTACTTGGCGCCGGCATGGGTTGTGTTGGGAAGGATGTGTGTTGAGGTTGTGGAGCGTATGCTGGAAGTGCACGGTAGCTGGGAGGGCCTGGCACTGGCCAAGGAGGAGCGCACGGGGCAGCGAGAGACGAGGCGGCAGCGGACGTTCGAGAAGAAGGTCAAGGAGATGCGACAGCACGTGAGTAGCTCTCCCCGTCTTGATAACCTCGTTGCATGCAGATCCGCGCTGCGACGACATCTTCGCGGCGTCTGCTCGACCCGTCGCACACGCACGAATACGGACCGGAGGAGCACATCAAGGACGACGAGTACAAGCAGGTCGCTTCTCACCATATCAGTCACATGTTTAATGTTGTATTCTATTCACGGCAGGACGCGTTGATTACAACTAGGACTATCTCATTTGCTCATTTCCTAACTGATTCATGCATCTATAAAAATGCACGTTTACCACACACTCTCACATGCACATTCCAACACCCAATATTGTTGTTTTTACAGGTATGCACATCGTGCGGACATGAGAACAAGTACGAGAAGATGTGAGCTCACCGGAATAGACGTGGGTGGTCCCCGGTGTATCATATTTCCACGAATTTTCTTAATAAGTAGGCTATAAGTATTCCGCCGTTTCATGTATGCCTTTCCCGATATATCCCGGTTCGATCTCCTGATCTGTCACTCTCATGTACTCTCTCCCATAGTTTTACGTGTACATACTCAACAGACGCCACTTGTATTCTCGCATTCTCGGATGGTAGAAGAGAGTATTCATATACATGTCTATACAAGAGACAGATCGAATAAACACAATGAATATCATTTGGAGATCGGGCATATGAGGGGTGGAACGTGGAATGGTTCAAGGATCCGAGGATCGGGGATGGATTGCTGTCGCGAGAGAGATCTTTTCGTTTCACTCGGCTTTGTGTATCTGAGAATCACTGGGGGAAACCGTAGATGGTATACAGGGTTGTAGAATAAAATCTGGAGGAGTGAAGAGGAAAAGGTGCACAACACACGGGAAAGAGTGGGGATTGCGGGGGTCCGCGCGGGGCGCCGACTCAGTCGAGGTGGTGCCAGTTGGCGACCTGCGTGCCCGGGTTGTCGAGTACTTCGGCCACGTGCTTGTCCTCCCGGCTGAGCAGCATCCGCCCGATCACGTCGTTCCGGTTGCTGCGGTCGTGGTTCACCACCTGAACAGAGGAGTACTGTAGCGGGATTCTCAGAGGCCGTACTATATATGAGAGCTGCTGCTGCTATTTCCGTCTGAGCAGGCTCATGTTTCGCATATTTGAGTACTCCGTCTTCCGTCACACGCGATGAGCGTGTGCTATTTATGGATGAGAGGGAGAAGGCGCTTTCTCTCTACCCAATCTGTGCGTCGAAAAACCGAATTGCTGTCGTCACGAAACACGTGTTCATTATCACAAGGTGTTCTCTCCCTCCCTCTTTTCTCTTTTCGCCGCAGTTACCAGGGTGATATGAATGACCTCATAAGTGAAGAAGTGATAAGAAGAAGCCGCCTCAGGTGACTTGCGCTAGCGGAAAATCTACCCCTTTCAAATCTGCATTCGACTTACTGTGTGAGGGACGATAAAGAAAGCTGGAAGTACCTGCAGATCGATGACTGCGGTGTCCATCTTGTCATCTGGGAGTTCGAAGACGAACGACTCGTTGTAGACTGGGTTGACGGTACCACGGCGGACGTGTGTCTTCTTCTTGGAGATGCGCTCTCCAGCAACGTTGCGCAGATACAGCTTCACGTAGGGATCTGCAACACAACACAATGAGAAAGAAAGAGAGGGAGAGGGTGGGTGGGAAGAAGGAATAGAAATATATTCGTACTGCGAGTTAAAATGCAGAAAGTGCATTCCATTCAATCGCGTAGTAGTTATTATAGAATTCAAGTGAATTCCGAGAGAGAAGGATGGCATAATTAGGAATACGTGTCTGATTGTATTATCAGTGTATGAATCATACAAGAAAGCTGAAATGTGTGGTAATGTAATGTGAAATCGAGTGAATTCGAGTGCGTGGTTGCTCTAGTGATCCTTCCACTCACACCAAGGGAGCAATGAGTGCAGGCATCGCAAGCTCTTGCAATGTCCTCATCCTACTAACTCCGAATAGCCCCATCAATGTCCCCTCTCCACCCATTCTCTCTCGGACTGCTTATTCATGGCGTCCTCAGAATCCGTCCATGTCGCGAGTATGCGAGCGTGATATTGGATGAGGGAGGGAGGTAGCACACACAAACACTGCATAAGTCATGTCCCCCGAGGCTTCTCGCCTCCCCCTCCTCCTCTTCTCTGCAATCCAATCCTTCTGCCCGTCAATCCGACTCCGAGTTGCCACTTGTTTATCGGTGACAAAAACGAAACTAATTATGGTTCCGTTGCACATTGGACAACTCATAACAAATGTATATCGTTTCGTTATTTGGCTACTCTCTCCCGGGAGTCGCTCTCCCTAGTGGGGCGGAAACTTGCGTCGCACAAATCTGCTGTGATAGCCATGAAAGGCGGGTGTGCGAAACCCCCTAGGCATCGATTGCCCCTAGGCTGAGTATCACATGCTAGAGCACAGCGAGCGAGTATGGGTGGAGAGGAGGGCTCAGAGCCAAGAGTTTCCAGAGATTATCTCACATGCATCCGCATACGTCCCCTCCTCTGGGACCGAGAGACATACAGGCACAGTGGAAAACAATATCTAATGAGATGGATTGTGAGAGTGAACGAGAGTGAATAAAAATATGCAAATGAGGTATGGGACGCGGAGAGACGATACCTGCGGTGCCGTTGACGTCACACTTGGTGAGGGCGCGCGCCTTGAGCACGACGACTGTGAGGTTGTTGAAGGCCGGCTGGTAGGTGAGCGACAGCAGCACCTGCGATCACATCCGTCATCTCCCCCTCCCCCCCCCCTCTCCCACCTCTCCCTTGCCGCCGGCCTCCGCGCGGGGCAACAGAGGCAGCTCCACCCTGCTCTCCCCCTGTCCCGCAGAGCTGTCCTCCAGTCGGTACACTCCCTCCCCGATCACCGTGTCTCGCGAGTAGCGATCGAACGCCACCACCTGAAATATACGACGTACTTGATGGCGTCATTAGTATAGTTTGTCCTTTTCATAGTCAGAGTATCTCGACCTTCCGAGGGGCGATGTGTGATGCCCTGCCCCCTGCCCTGCACAATGCACTACTCCCTCGACACGCCTGCATTGTTTTCGCCCGTTCGAAACTCATCGACGCACGATTGTTGTTGGCATCGTGTGTGTCGCTCATTTCACAGAGCTCCCCTAACACACATTTCTCATCACTTGAGTCCGGGGAAGAGACATGCAAATACACATGTACGAAAGGAGGAGAAGGTGAAGCGAAACGAACTGCGACGCAACAACTTCTCGTTAGATGTAATGGAGACGAGATGGGCATGGAGAGGAAAGGGGGGGGGGGAGATGCGGCAGGGACATGAATTTAGGTGGCATGAAGAGGAATAGAACCGCGGAACGGGGCAAATTATGCTGTCATCTCTTGTTTTTACACACACTCTTGCAAGGAACCACATGACTCAGTCAGCTATTAGGCATAGGGTGGAAGTACAAAGACAAGAGAGAGAGAAACAAAAAGAAAGAGAGAAAGAGAGAGAGAGAGAGAGAGAGAGAGAGGGGGGGAGAGAGAGAGAGAGGGAGAGAGTGAGTGAGAGAAAGGGGGCTAGGGGAAGAGAGGAATACGTTGTCTCACCTGGAAGTGGAGTGTGGTGCCGGCGAGCATATCGGGAGACACTCCATACATGGTGAACTGCTCATCGTATATGGGCGACGTGGTGGCCCGCACGATTCGGGTCTGCAACAGGGGCACTCTCGGGGGTCCGACGGCGGCGCCCTACCTTGACGCGGTGCTCCTTGTTGGGCAGGAGCTGCAGCTTGACGTAGGGGTCGAGGAGGCACTGGCCGTCGCGGGATACTGTCAGCTCGCACAGACCGCGGCAGGAGATGATGCCCACCTAGAACATATGCACTCATTGAATCATTCGTGTTCTGTATACCTCCCCCATTCCCCGTATACTACTTGTTTTTACGTGTCGCATTCACTCATGCCGCACTTTCCCTCTCCTTTCCCTCCTCTCCCCCTCTTTTGTCTGCAGCTCGCTTTCTCATTATCTGGGTAGCACTAGAGGTGGAGTCGATTGGGCATTCATAGGACGGGCACTCGACTGCACCGCTTGGACTCCCTTCAGAGAAAGGGGATTAGAGCCACGATTTCGCCCCGTATGTGTGCATATTTCAATTATCCTCTGGCAGAGCAGCGCGGTCATTCCATCTGACATGCTATCCCGCATGCAATAGCCACATTGTTCTCCCCCCTCGCCCCGCAAAAGAAAATTATCGATATGAGAATCGAAAAAAAAGAATGCGGCGCATGCCAGATAGGATATGGATGGGCAGGGATGGGTTGGAGAGAGAGAGAGAGAGAGGAGATGAATCTCGGTGACGGAAGGGAACAGAGGAGCGGGAGCGGAAAGCGACCTTTCCCTCCATGTATGCATCTGTTTGTTGTGGTTTCGAAAACGGTAGGGGAAAGGAGAGCTGTGTTTTGTGGCCGCCTAACTCGCGATAAGACGTATGTTTAGCCGGAGAGTTGCCGCGGCAACAAAGCTAATAACCGAATATGGGGAAGAGAATATGCACGCAACGAGAAAATAGTGTGAGTCAGCATGGACTATAGGGGGGGGGAGAGGGGGGATGAGAAAGGGAGAGGGGGGATGAGAAATAGGTGGAGGAAAGGGCATGCACGACATCCGCATCGGAGAGTACGTGCCGCGGTCATTCGAGCATCCCCCCCAGACGACTTCTAATTCCCCCATTCCGTTTCATTGCAGAAAACACATGGGCTCACTCGCACCAGATAAACTCATTCGTTCACGCTTTTTTGAATATCTTAGTACTTATGTAAGCATCACTACTCACTACGTACTACTCGTGAGTATATTACCGTACCTGTCGTGTCTAGTCTGCCCTCGGGCAATCGCGGTCACCCATCAGAAGGGGGAAGGGGTGCGAAAGAGGAGTAGAAGGAGAGGGGGGAGGTGGATAGAACACGCTGCGTGGCCGCGCGCCATAAATAAATCTCATCACTGCAACCCTCCAATTCCCACAAGAACATCCTCACTCACTCAGCGCTCAACTCATGGACGGAAGGGGAAGACCCCTAGGCGAGCGGGCATAATCGCCTATCGATACGGTATGTGGGCGGGAGAGGAGGGAGGGAGAGAGATAGAGGTGGAGGGAGGGAGAGAGAGGTAGAAAAGGAGAGGGAGAGAGGGAGGGAGATAGATAATTGGAACGGGCGGCAGCGGCGGAGGCGACAAGAAACACACACACGCGCGAGAGAGCCGATGCAATTAATCAGAGTGTGTTCTCGTCCGTACCTGGAGGCTCTCCGACTGCTCGTCGTATGAGAGAGTGAAGTTGATGTGGCCGCGATCTGGCGGCAGCTCCGACGGGGACAGCTTGCGAGTGCGGTCCTCTGCAAGGAGCGAGTAGAGGGGGAGGAGGAGGGGACACTCACCCAGGAGGGACGCGAAGGGCACGGACGGAGAGGGCGAGCCGTCGCTGCTCAGTGGGGAGGTGACGGGGGAGGGCGAGTGGCGCAGCTTGCCATTCGAGTGGTGCAGCCCGTTGCGCACTGCGATCACCTAAACACGGCTCACATTCATCATCCCTTCGAGAACATTCGAGACATGACGTCGCCGCCTCCTTTCTCCTCGCCTTGCAATCTAATAATCGTGAGAGTATTATCCTCGCCCCGACTCTCTCCCCTCCCCCCTCTCTCACAGTCGCCTCTCTTCAACTTTCACCCACAGCAAACAAACATCTTCTCAAACAAACAACATCAGAACTGAGTGCAAAAATGTCACTCCGCGAGACTACATGTTTGCTATTCAGGCCCCTGCATACGCAATAACATAAGAGACGCGCTGGAGTGAAATAGGAAGAGTGGGTACGTACCTGCTTGGGAGGGAGTAGGAGGGAGGGGTACTGGCGACGGCGGCGAGAGACGAGCAGAGCGGCCACGGCCACCACACCGATCAGACCGCAAACCGCGCCGCCACCCAGCCACAGCCACTCTGCAACACCACACCATACATGCACAGTACACACCACACAGACAACCCCACACAGCTCGCTCTATTGTGTCTACAATGTGTTACCGTGGCCGGGCGGGCGAGCGGCGTGTAGACTAGGCATGCGAAGTAACACGAATGAGGGTTGGATGACGTCGCGTGGCGAGGCGGGAGAGGGGAGGGGGAGGAAGGCGGCATCGATCCGAGCGCGCGCTCGCCCCGCCCACCGAGCCCTAAGGGGACACACACTCACATCTACGCAACAACAACCAACCCTGCACATTTGTAATCCACCACTCCCAGATTACTCATACACGCGTACTCTTGTCAGAATAACCAATCCGGTGTCCTTTAGAACAATAACAGTACAACTTTTGAGAATCTTTATTGCCAGTTATTAAATTAATTAGATGATACACAGTACATACTGTATCGATTCGATCTCCTAATGGAATGCAGACATGATCCAAGGAACGGGACGTGCAGAAGACACGCCCCCGCTTGCCCCGCCCCCTTGGCTCAGAGAGAGAGAGAGAAGATGGAACGCACAAGCAAAAAACAATCATATACAATCGTCACCTTGTACAAACTCGCAGACAATATGAAATATAATAAATAAATAATCTCTTGTTCTAGTCTATAAAATGAGAGCAACGTGGGGGGAGTGACAGGGGACGTGCTCGAAGAAGGGGACTAGGTAGTGTTAGTATGAAAGGGACACGACACGAGCTCTCTACTCTACTTGCTCTCTTGCAGCTACTACTACTACTACTCGGGCAGTGCGGGCGGGTGGGGACGGACGGGCGCCTCCGTGGCCAGCACGGGGCCGCCACGGGGGCAGACTAGACGGGCAACACAAGCACTCTCACTCCACTACCTCTCACTACTCTCATACACTCTCTCATTCACACACTCCGCTGTTAGCAAGCAGACACGACGGGGCTACCACTCCGACCGGGGAGCACTACCAACCAAGTGTTAGAGGCGGGTCTGAAATGAGAGAGAGGACACGGTGAGAAGAGGAGATAGGAGGGAGGGGGGTCAAGGGGTCAGAGAGTGCTCGCAAGGGCCACCATGCTCGCCCGTTGAAAGGAGAGCTGCAACTACACATCCATCTACACACCACCACACACACCCAACAGTCCCGCAAAGCACGCGAAGAGCACACGACAAAGCTGCCGACACAACGAAAAGCATGACATGATGAGGATGCAAAGCGGGAGGTGCAAACTGAAAAGAGTGCAACGGAAACAACAACAGTATCGCAATCACATAGTGTACGTCAATACTTGAATAGGATTCTATGGCAATCTACAAATCTACAAGTACTGCAAGGTATAGAACAGATCGAAGAGGGTGAGAGAGAAGAAAGGAAGGAAGGAAGGGAGTGGGTGGATAATGGCAGAGAGCATAGCATAGCAGGGGCAGAGGCATACACGCGGTGCGTGCGTGAGTTGGTCCAGCAACCGAGGGGCAGCGGGGCTAGGCGAGGCGAGGCGAGCAGCCTCACTCGCTCGGCTTACTCACTATCTCCTCCTCCACCATCGCTTCTCGCTCCTCCGGACGCGACGAAGCGAACAGACGCTTCTCACGACGCGACGACGCCATCTCAGAAGCCTCCTGCAAATGAGACGTCAAATATGGATATGACAAGAAGATGATAGGGAAAACATGCCTGCTTGTGGTAGCTCCTGCGCACACTGACGCCCCTCTGTTGTGACATGGGTGCGGGCTGGTCGCCCCTCGCACTCGGCGCGGGCACGTCGTCCTCTCCGAGACTCTTCCTCGGACGACGACGCGATGGAGACTGCTTCAGGGCTGCAAGGCGACGATGAGGGAGGGAGGAGAGGAGGCTGGCAGCTAGAGTGGACAAGCGACAGTGTGCGGCTCGAGACGATGCAGTGTCCACACACCGGCCACGACACGTGATAGGCAAGATGAAGAGGAAATCACTATAACAAGACCACCCACGACGGCGGGATGAGTGGCAACACGCATGCAGCCACTAGGCACGAGCACAATCTACTCAAGCACAGCACAGACTGACAGACTGGCACAGACAGACTACACGAAGCGTACCCAGGTAAGAGTGCACGAGCGAACGGAACTTGCCGCCCACTCCCGATCTCAACGCTAGAACACAACCAACCATCATTCAATCAATCAATCATTCAGAACGCAACGTGTTTGCGTGACAATCGAGGTATGTAAACGAACAACTCAATCTCAATCTCAGATACAACCAAGTAATAGAGTGAAATGCACGGAGGGAGGGTGGATTGAATATGCACGCACAAGACACCGGCGCCACCAGAGCCACCAACCGACACCACAAACCACGTCATCGGATCCAGAGAGACAGATAGTGAAAGATATACTGGTGTGGTGGATGTGGGTGGATGGAAAGATGCACTAGACACATCACGGACAGGCGACAGGCCGTCCAGCACTAAGTACAGTTCTCTCTATCCACTACGGTAGCGAGACGATGAGAGAGTGAGTGTGGAGGTGCATCACGTACCTGTATCCCGCTTGAACACGTGAGTGTTCATGAACGAGAGGAATCGCTGCGCATAGAAGTTGGGGTTGTGCACAGAGATCGAGTCCTGGAACGGATTAATGAGCGCCGCTCGATACTCCTCCATTCCTCCCTGCACCCACCCCGTCGTGGAGGACTGCCTTCCACGTGTGCTCCAGCTTCTTCACTAGCCGGTAGTTTTGCAGGATATCAATGATTCCCAGAAAGAGAATCAGACGGTCGCCGTTCGAACTCCTACAACAACGCAATGATTACGAAACACAAAACAACAGTTTATATTACAAATACGCTAACCAAAATAGGTTGCTCACCTGGCAGGATAGCGGGTGACACCATTTTCTATTGAAGTCTCCCACAAGAACAGTTTCTGCTTCGACTGAAACACGTTTTGACTCATCCTAGCAATATGAGACAAAGAGACATGAAAAGAAAGGCGCAAGAGGGAAGAGTGTGATGTCTCTGACCCTGCTTGGTCTGCTGGTTCCTGGCTGGTCATCGTCGTCCTCGTCCTCTTCTCCTGACTGCAATTCGCCTGCCTCCAGCGCCTTCTTCTCAGCAATCTCCAGATTATGCACTCCAACCAGAAGCGAGTAGTCCATGATCTTGAACGACCGAAGAACCTACAAAAACGAGTATGAATCATTATGAAACACTTTTATAATACGTGCATACCGTGCAGTCCCTGGTTATGATCTTGATGATGTCATCGTACGCTTGCGGGTCGACATAGATTCCCTCCTTACGCGTCTCCAGGAAATCCAAATCCTCAAAGAAATCCATTATAACTTGCAACGTTAAAAAAAAACATTTAAAGGCTCGCATTCGAGAAAAACATTATGATTATGAAATACTCACTTTCAATGTAGGGTGTGCCTTGGCGCGCTCCTTGGAAGAAGCAACTCGCTTGTAAGTCGAACCCTGAAATATGAAATGTAAACCAAATATGTGGTACTAAATCACTGTACATACCTTGAGATCATACTTCTCGTGCATTTCGATGGCTTGCGGAAGGAGGTTATTCATCACCAATAGACGAATGTTCTTGCCAAGACTCTGAAACGACCAAACGTGATGAACCCATCAAGCGATCGATAAAAAAGTTTTTCATATAGATAATTACTCACCTGGTAGCAGAACAGACCGAAAAACTTGGGCAACAAGGTGTGCGGGTTTTGGTTGAGGTTCTAAACAAAAAGAACATAAGAAAACAAAGCTGAAAACATTTAGAAAAAACTCACCATGTAATATCCGGGGAGCAGCTTTTGCAAGAAGTCGGCCTGAATTTAAATAAATAAAATAGACAATAAAAAAAACTATTCGTACCTCCTTGTGCTGAACCGTTTTGATGATGAACTTGTCGTCCGCAGAGACATAGAAAATCGATCCCGACGCACCCGCATTCGACAACTCATGCAGAGGCTCAGTACAGATCGAACGCTACAATTTCCATTTCGCATGTCTAAGTAATATTTCAAAAGATAACTCACAAGGAAGTCCTCTGTCTGGATCTCGAACAGCTTGCGGAAGTAGCGGAACGCGAACGGCGCGTACGTCTTGAATCGGAAGTCGCCATAGGGGTGGGACGGAGTCGTCTGCGAGCCGATGCTGCAAGCAACACAATAGCATACCAGTGGAAACAGGCGCGCACCTAGGGAAGGCGACGTTCTCGATGACGTCGAAATCCTGGACGAGCAGGTCCCTGTTGGGGGCGGAGGCGAGGCTGCCGATCGAGTTGGCGATACCCAGCTGGATAGCAGCCATCAGCGCGTTCGTCGGGACCTTCTTGTACGACACCTGCAACCGAATACGGTAAACATGGTCTGTGTGAGGCGACTCACCTCTCCCTGCTTGTCGATTCGCCTGTGACCCAGCTTCTCCTTCTCCCGCCGCTCATCGCCATCTCAAAACACATCAAAATATTCATAAACACAATGCCAAAATGTACCTGCTGGGAGTGAGTTCTGTTGCTGGCTGACGGGCTTGAATGTGACGACGGCGGCTGCGGAAGGGGCGGGGGCGGCGGCCGAGCCGACCGAAGCCTCCTCCGAGACCATGAGGGACGACTTGCCGGGAGGATGATCGGCGTCTGCAGCACACCACATTGACACGGTCAATCACACGGCACAGTGAGTAATAAGTGTCGCATGAGCTGAGACACAACACCAGGCGCACTCTCATTCCGTTCTTCGCCTGTCTACTTGCGTGTGTTGCAACGGCGGTGGAATGGGTGTTGAGACGGGGTGAGCAATGCAAAAGTGACAAAATCGATGGCAACGCATCCAATTGCGCGATATTTTTGGGTGGTGACAACACCCGATAATTCGCATTTGCCGAAATTCGAGAGGCGGTGTTTTCCATGAATGTGTGCAAAATAGGGATAGTATAAGTTGTATGTATTTGTGACTGAGTGACGACGCGTTAGGTAATATGATATGGAGAATGGGGTAGGCAAGCGGGAAAGCGATTAGACAAATGATTCACGGAGAGCAGCTGATTGATTCCAACGAGTCGCGTTTTTGCGAGTGCGACGAACCAAGGTTTAGAGTGATTGAATGCTGTCTCAAACATTCTCCGTCAAGACAAACATATCGAAACAATACACTCGGCAGCACTTTCCATTCCAAACTGACCTCCGCCGACTTTGATTCTGAGGAAATATCGCTTGCTCATTTCACATAATCGAAGCTTATGCAGGTATGGGCAGGGCGCGCGCCCGGAGAGGGAGCGACAGGCAAAGTGCGAGCGATGCCGTCACAAAACGCCGTGTCACCCAATCACAAATCGAAACGGCGTGCTCCCTTTCTCTCCCCCGCTCACCTGGTTATGGACACAGTGCCTGTCGGCGGGCGGTGGCTACTGGTCGATCGATGCGGGATGACTCGAGTGTGCGACTCTCTGAGCTGCCGATCGGTCGTTGTTCGCACCCTTGTTCACTCCACTTCACGTCTGCAACAGATCAGTACTCATCCACACACATATGAGAGTGGAGGACATCTTTTTCAGGCGCATATCATTCCTTTTCTACATCACACACCGCTGTGATCGGTACGCTTATTCACAGTCAGTACGCCGCGACCAATACTAATCCGTTGGCAGCGTGTAACATGAACGAGGACGCAACTTACGATTACGCAGGTATTATATGATACACATCGCAGTAAAACATTAATAAATAAATATGTGTATCAAGAATAGAAGAAAAAACATGTTTTGGATGAAAAGACAAAATGCATTTCATTCACATTCAATATATGAACTATCAAGATATGTCATATATATAACACGTACATTTTATATAAAATTCTATAGCAACAAAAAAAACCTTTAAAAAATCGATAAATTGGCGTGACGTCACTCACAAAACACATCTGAAACCACGCCCAATTCGCGAGTGTTCATTGGTTGTGATCGATGGCGTCCATCCAAGTAGGCGGAGTCTCGTACGCTGATTGGCCACAGTTCAAAATTTTTTGGCGGGCCTAAAGTGTAAACGCGCATTGTTTTCGTCGCCTTCGTATCGTGTTCATTGCTGTTCATTCAATTGTTTTTTCTTTATTTTTCATGTATTTTTATACGCCTTTTTCTTGTGTTCTTGTACAGGTGCAATTTATGAGACATTTTTACGTTGTTCACGGTGAATGTGTTGTTTTTAAACTATGTTATGTTCAGTTATTTGTGGTGTTCGTAATATAGTATTTGTGGTTTATTTTTCTGATTGTTGTGAATTTTATATATTTCAGAAACAGCAATGGATGAGCGCTACAAGCTTGAGCTCCGTGACCGCGAGCCTGACACTGTGACTGAGCTGAATCTTGACAACTGCAAGGCTACCGAGATCTCCGGCATCAGTGACAAGCTCACCAGTCTCGATCACCTTTCCATGATCAACACCGGACTTACTTCTCTCAAGGTTTTGCATATTTTGTTGTGGATTGGATAGTTACAACTTAAGATCTTTCACGAAACCATCATTTTTTTTTTCAGGGTCTTCCGAAGCTTCCCAAGCTTACTCGTCTCGACATCTCTGACAACCAATTTACTGATGGATTCGAGGTGATCGCGGAGAGCTGCCCGGATCTTCTCCACCTCAACCTCGGAAACAACAAGATCACCGACTTCAAGGCTCTCGAAGCCCTCAAGGGAACCAAGGTTAGTTTCGATCTGTATAACTGGATTAAAAGATTTTTATAGATCGCCAGCATTGATCTGTTTGCGAACCCCATCTCGAACCCTGCTGAAGGCACCGACGAGCCCGAGGCTGCTGGCTACCGGGCCAAAATCTTCGAGATGATCCCCACTCTTCAGGTGTGTAATATAAGTTAAAATTATAATTGATTTGTTTAGTACCTTGATGGTGCTGATGTGGACAATGAGGAGATCCCCATGAGCGAGTTTGACGGCGAGGATGAGGATGGAAACGAGGGAGACGATTCTGATGACGAGGGCTCGGAAGTGAGCCTGAGCAAGCTTAACGACTCGCAGTTCTGCCAGGATGAGGATGAGACCGAGGACTTCGAGGCCGGAGAGGATGGCAAGCCCACGTCTGATGATGCTGTCGAGCGCCGCGGGCAGAAGCGCAAGGCTGAGGGAGAGGCCGAGGGCAGCGAGGCCAAGAAGGAGGCCTGAGCACGGTGACCAACTATCATGGCTAAATTACTCTCGCTATACTCACCCAACTACACGGTCTCACGCCACAACCCCATAACGTGTACTTTGATCTACCCCGCGTGCATATATTATTCACATGTTGATGTGTGTATAGCTCGTTGTTGACCATTTTATGACGTTACTATGTTTCATGATAAACAGTTTGTTTTCATTATATCTCCTCCCGTGTATCCATTTAGTAAAAGACGTTTGGGTCGTCGCCGTATTTGATTTTAGATGCGAGTTGCGTGTTTGCAAACCCGGTGGATGATCGATACTCTAGCGCGTTTCTGCGGGTGGACTCTGCCATGAGTGCCGCGAATAGCCTTTGTTTCGCCTCCTTCGCTTCCGCAACTATGAATGTCGATGTGTGTACCCAATTGTGAAAAAGCGGGGACGATTCTGTAGATGGGTGAGACGAGAATGATCCGTGGGAGAAAGGTGATATAGAAGCTTATTCCAACGAACGCGAATGGTCAATGGTACAATGTCGCGCCCCGCCCCTATTTTTGACGCGTCCGTCACATATCGATCGATTATTCCTTTCCTCATTACCCCACACTACTCGGAACCTCGACTCCGTTTTGTCTCATTCATTCTCCATTCTCAGATTTTCAGAGGCGTAGATTAAAAAAATCTTTGTGATTCGATCATACATATGTTTGTTTACTTTTTAGAATATGGGTCGGCCACGAACGTCGGAGGCGGATCCGCTTGGAAAAGGACGCCGCGGACCCAAAGCTAAGGTGAGAAAGTCACAATCATGTTGGATACATATGTTGGAGATATGTTGGATAGAGTATATTATTACGGTTTAAATTGTTGCTGATATAGAGTCGTCCCGCCGAAGCTCGAACTGGCTTCGATGGCCAAGCGAACGCGCCGTGGCGAAAGACTGTGAGTTAGTTTCTTTCACTTATTTCACTTATTGAGTATACATTTGGTACCATATCCATTTTCCAGGTGTCCATATTCAAACAGCCGGTGACGTTGGTGCACACGACGAGCCGCGACTCGAAGAAGCCGTTGCCGGAGCAGCTCAAGAAGACCACCAAGACCGGAGAAAAGCCCGTCCCGGTTGGTGAAATTTGTGTTATTTCATAATTGATATTATTATCAATTGTACTTTTTTTAGATGATGTGGGCGCGATCGCTGAGTGGTTTGACGGCGATGACACCCATGTCGACAGCAGACAAAGTGGTGGTGAAGGACTGCGAGTATATTCCGGAAAGTCTCGAGCTAGCCGGGCGTATGGAGCGCGCGAGCGACTCCATGTGCCATGCTGCCGCCGCAGCCACTCTCTTCTCCGCTCTCCACAACCCGCGGGGAGTGAGTGTGATGGGACAGAACACATCTAAGAAAGACATCGACGCCAACCCCTTCACCAACCTTAACCCTGATCAGCCAGTGGTGGCCTTCATCACTGTGGGCTACGACGATATCCAGCAACAGGAAAAGAGGGTGCTGGACGCGCGCCGTCGACTCCAGGAGGTACGAAAACATTTTGGATGAACTCACCATCTCTGTACACTATCATGTTTAAATGCGTTTCCCATAATAATGGTGCGTGTGTGCACTTTCAAGTTCTGTTTCATCTCTTCACGTTGACGTACGATACGTTTGTATATAAACTATTTATTGTGCTGGACATTTTATGACCGGGCTGTTGGGTGCGCCGAGGTATTATGGAGAATAGAAATATGGCACTATACAATGGGACTTAATGCTATATACTTGTGCTTACGCCTGCTCCAGCTCGGTGAGGACACCTCCGCAGTCCTTGGGGTGAAGAAACATGACCGGCTTGTTGTGCGCGCCGATCTTCGGCTTCTCACCCAAGGTGCGAATTCCCAGCGCCTGAATGATACACGAGAATACTATAGTGAATGAAACAACATTCACCCTGACGGCCTCAACCGCCTTGTTGATGTCGGCGACCTCGATGCAGATGTGATGCATACCTCCGTCTTTGTTCTTGTTCAGGAAGGCCTAGAATAAGTACAGGTGAAAAAGGTGAAGTGATAGGGACATTATACCTGGATGGGGCTCTTCTCTCCGTACGGATGCAGCAGCTCGATCTTGCTGTTGGGCAGATTCACGAACACAGTGTACACTCCGTGCTCGGGCTGGGGCTGAAGGACAAATGCATTGATTGAGAAGATTGATTGAGAAGAGTGAGGAATGTACTCACCACTGCCTCGCTTACGTCGGCGCCAAGGTTCTTGTAGAAATCGGACGACTTCTTCAGATCGGGGGTGGCGATGGCGACGTGGTTCAGACGACCGAGAAGGCCGGCAAGGGGGTGGGAGGCCATCGACTGAACCACTGATTATGAAGTTGCATGACTTTGATACTCACTCTGGTAGCGTACTGGACAGTAGTAGCACCACGAGGCAAGCACTTTCAGCGAGTTCATACCTGAAAATTCTTTATACAAGGTGACAATACAACTGCGTCACAAGATGATATGAAAACAATAACGGAAGAGGCGGCGCGATCAAAACGGATTAAAAGTGAACAGCGAAAACAAAACTCGAGGTTACGTGTTTTACTGAAGGGGGAGAGAGTGTTTCAGATGAGGAGAACACAAAGAAATATTCATTATTCGTAAACAATTCAGCGTTCAAAACAAATCTGATCCGTGAGAATTTTTGTTTATTTGTTTACTTTTTCGTGATGCTTGTTTATACTTTTTGAAACACCGTAATGTTTCAACAATTGAAAATTATTTTAAGTTCATACTCATTGATTTGCACGTTACCTACGTCGTTCAATGAATTCGTTTCCGCATTGTTGTCATTTTTGTTGTTGTTGATTGTTACTACTTGCAATTCTAAAAAAAATCAAATCAAATGAAAGTTATTTGTAGCCAGCGATGGGTACTAAGCTGTCGGTGTCGCTGGAGGGAGCGTTCCAGCCGGAGATTGCTCCGCGCTCGGACAGGCCGGCGACGTTCGACCCACAGGCTGGATTCCCCAAGGGACGTAAGCCGAGGGAGATGGTCGCTACCTGGAGGAGATGGAACAGGTCAGTCTCTTTGTTTATTTGCGCTGTTGTCTCCATTGTGGTTTCACTTGACATTTCAGTACAAGCTGAAGCCGGGTCAGCGTGACTACTGCGCGCACCATTTGATTTCTTTGATGAAGTGCCAGGTACAATTTACAATTAACTGCTTCTTTTCATTCACTAACGGATCCAAAGTGCCCTGAACATATCGCTCAAAACAGTAACTTAATCATTTTGAGACTGCGAACGCTCCGTTCGCTGGACACGCGTGCGACGGCGAGCGCGGTGCGTGGGACAAGTGCGAGTACGAGGACTACATCATGCGCATCAGGTAGTTTGATTACTCTTTTTCATCGTTTGTATGTGTAGTTTTGTTCTCCTTCGAAGCATTACTATTACATTTGTTTGTTTTTGAATGTCATACTGCTGTTTTCGAAATGTTACGTATTATATTTGTTTGCAGGAGTTCGAGCGCGAGCGCAGGCTGCTGCAGCGCAAGGCTCGCAAGGAGGGCAGCAACTAGGCGATTTAGATCGATCGATGTGTATTATACTATTGGTTTGTAGTAGCGCTCAGAGATAAAACCTTTATTTTATGTGTTTTGAATTGATTGAGTTTTTGTTTATGGTTTGAAACCATGTTATTATCTCAATCAATTATGATGAATAATGCATGCGTCGTGTGTCGTGTGTGTTGAATTCATGCGTGTTGAAGATGGAGAAGCTGGTGGCGGCGGCCGCCCTCAACTGCGCCGAGGAGAAGCAGATCGATGTACTCGAAAAGTAGGCTGTGTTGCTCTCTACTTTTTACGTTCATTCAATGTGTTGCATATAGGTGCCTGCAATTGACTCGTCCGGAGGCGGACACTCGCAGTCGTCAGCTCGGATGGCTTCTCCTTACCCGGGTTCTCGAAAAGTGAGTAGAAAGCTAGAAATGTATTAATAATATAGTTTTTTTTTCGTATTTAGATGCTCTGCGACTTGCATGCGCACTGGTCAGTCTCGCCTGTCGAAGAAGGTGCTGGAGATGTGCGGTCAGCCTGCTGATGTGCACTCTGCTCTCTTCCTCCGACAACTACTCCTCAGGAATCCCAAGGTCGGAGAGTTGCACTCTAAGTCGATCGACGCCTGGCTGCTCCAGCTCATCGACCAGGCCGTCGTCGGAAAGGTAAGTGCATTAGAGAGAACGAGAAAGAGAGAGATAGATTATTTCATGACGGATTGCAGGGTGGAGAGACTGTGTATCGCATCGCACTGGAGCTGTGGTCGATCCGGTATGGCATCTCACAGACGCTGCGCATTCTCGCCACTCTCGATATGGTGCTGAAGGTGAGTGGAGAGGAAAGGAAGAACACGTACTAGCGATATGTTCAGGGCACTTTGGTGGCGAAGGAGGACCGCTCCGGTCTGCTCGATCTGCGCACGCTCGGACAATCGGGACACAAGGAGAAGCTGGCAAATGTGCTGTACACACTGCTCTCTGAAACGGTCAAGACTGCCAAGCACGGTGAGAGTGAGGAATTCATAGAAACAAGGAACGAGCTATTTCAGGCGAGAATTTGGAGCGTGCTGCTCTGTTCGACCTTCTGGAGAGAGGAGTGAGGGAGCCGTTCTCTCGCGAGGCTACCTTCGACTGTATTGCGCAGCTTGCCGATGCCGCCCGCTGGGCTCTCCTCCCACTCGTACCCCGTATCGTCAGCATGCTCGGTAAGACTTGCACCGAACAATGATTTGTATCATTTTCACGGTGTCATTTGAGTGTCTCTGCTCGACTGTCCTTCGCGTGGTCTCTTCTCGGCTCTGTTGGCTGTGTCGACTCGCTTCTCCTCTTCTTCCACCTTGCACAAGCATCTCTTCATTGTGCACTCTGCCATCCAGTCACCCATCGACCAACAGGAGTATGCCCATGAGGCGTCCGAGCTCATTGCAAATATCATCGAAACATCTGCCTATCTCATCAAGTCGGAGGTACGTGCGCCACACGTATCCGTTACATGTACAATCTGATTTTGACGGTGTGGTTGCAGGTGTTGTCTTCTGTGCAGCGCAGTGTGTGCGAGGAGGTGTTGTCTCGTCCCCGCTCGGTGGCGCTGCGTCGCATGCTGCGCGCCCTCCTTTCCCTCAACCACGAGCTCCTCCCCGCACCCGTCCACGTCGCTCGCACTGTGCTCGCCTCGCCAGGAGTCGTCGACGGCCACATTCTCTCGCTCTGCGATGCCCTCACCAGGCCTAGGCTGCAGGTGAGCCAAATTTTTGACAGGAGATTCACTAGTTACTTATCAAATTTAGAATCTCGCAATGTGTGAGCTTCGTCGCCGTCCTGTGCCAAGTGCGGCGGAGGAAGAGAAGGCGGAAATGGAGATGCGCGCTCAGCTGGAGAGAGTGCTTCCCGGGAAGAGGAGGGAGGAGATGAAGCTGGAGAAGATGGACGACAACTCTGCTCCCGTTGCTGCGGAGAGGAGCCGCTCACCCACGCCTGAGCTGGAGAGGCCTCAACCGAAGAAGAAGGAAGAAAAGGAGGTAAGGAAATGCCAGAAGGGGATTATATACTATTTAAAGAAGAGGAGTACGCAATGAAAAAAATGAAATGACCAGCTGATGTCTCCCGTCAAAATGATTTTTACAAGTCTCTAGGTCCGTGGCGGGACCAAGCTTGCATCTGAATTCCCATTGGAAACTCGTGCCAAGTGTGTACCTCACCGCGAAGGAAGCGCCGATTGCCTGATTTTCAAAATGCTATTTCATTTTATATTACTTTTTTATTAATTAGTAGAATTTTTATTTTTGTTTCATTTTAATCAACATTGATTATGTCAACCTGTTATTATTCCGTACACCTCTCCTTTAATGTAATTCGTTTCAGGCGCCGCAGACGATGTTGTCGAAGAACCAATTGAAGAAGATGAGAAAGAGAAAGGCTGAGGAGGAAGCTGAGAAGGCTGCCGCTCAAGCTGTTCTGGAGGAGGGCGAGGCCAGTGTTGAAGACATCCTCGGATCATTCGTTCCCCAGTAGTATATCATTGTTAAACGTTATTGTTGTTATGTTGTTGATTTACTATTGTTTTGAGTTGAAAGATAAAGTGTTTGGAAGTGTGATATTTCCGAACCCTTGAAAACTACCGTAATTTTGAATATTTCAGTACGCTCTTCGCTACGAATATTGCGTAAAATTTCAAAGTTTTACGTAATTTATCCCATAAAGATGATGGTTGTAGTTCGATCGTGTTCTATCAATTCGCCTGTTTCCGGTTTAGTTTGATGAAGTTCTAAATTTGTTCTTTTGTGATTGAATGCGGATAGTAACTAATGATGTCTCCAATCTGTATGCAGACTCTATAGTACTTTCTATCTATGGTAGCTAGGAATTGTCTGTTTACTAGTTGTTCCGATTCTCACACAAGTCCGTATAGTTCGGCGGACTGACTGGCTATTCAATATAAGGCTCAATTTTGTGTACGTGCGTGCAATGAGCGCACACTGTGGTTTGCAGATTTTTGTTCTGCTAGATTGCATACGCATGCTTGATATTTTGCATCATATATCTATGTATGCTCGACTTTATTTCTGAATTGTAGATTGTTCGTCACATAGATATCTGCTCTGCGGTTTTATCAAGGTCTTCCCTTTCCGTTCGCCCGTTCTCTTGCACAGTGTATTCCTGCTCCCGTGCTATATTGAGTCCATTGCATTTCTTATTCTAGATGGTTAACATGGTTGACATGGGTGTGAACTAGTTTGACTGTGAAGGGGTGTCCGCCTCTCTCGCAATGCGATGACACCTGTGTATTGTTGTCGCACCGCGAGAACTTTTTCTGCGAACATGTGTTCGCCAGCTATTTGATATCTGTCAAGTCAGCTGATTTCTGATTTCCCGAATTTATATATCTTATTGCTTCAGTACGAGCGGCACTTCCCATCAAGTTAAAAAGTGCGTTCTTCGAACGATTACAATCTCTTCCTTCTCGCCCACCACCAGAATACTCGTGATGACTTTGCACTTTGTTATTTGTTGCGCGTCGCCCCTGGGATATATATTTTATTTTCTTATTCGCCATTCGGTATCGATCGGATATTTTGTCATATTCGTGCTGCTCACCCATACTGTGTTGTTGTAGATGCGAGCCCCGGCCGTGTCGATCTACCGTCTGGCGGCGTGTGGGCTGCGTCGCGCCCCGCTGCGAGAAGGCGCCCGCTCTCTGTCTCTGCCTCGCCATGTGGTGGTGCGACACTGCTCCACCACCACCCCCGGAGGAGGCAGCTCGGCGGGAGGCGACGGCGACGGCACGCGCGGACCAAGGTCCCTCGGCAACTGCCGCGACTGCGGGGGACCGCTCAAGGGAGTGCCCACCAAGACACGTGAGTGGAAAGGAGCGAGTGGATGATGGTGGACGGTTTCAGCCAGCTCCCGCTACCTGCACTGCGAGAGCTGCAACAAGCTCTACGTCGGATCGGGAGGCGATGAGGCCACCAAGGTAAGCTTCGTTAAATTGGTGTTGACTAATTTCGGGTTCAGGGCTGGAACTTGCTGAAAGCAGAGCAGCGCAAGAGCCCTCCGTATCCCACCCAGGTGCGCACACTTTTCAATTGTTGTTTTATTCCTGATTCGAATTAACCTTTTGTGATGTTTTACTTTTACCGAATAGTCCTGGAAGTGCGATTGATATGCGTTGTTCACTTGTTTTCTCTCGCTGTGATTTGAAAGATGAAAGTATCATGCTGGGACTGGGAGAACTGGTTTTGTTTTCATCTTCTTCCTTACAAGCTAGTCGATAGCAGTGAGCAGTGAGCACTTGTATTGCATTCACCACATTGTAGGTGTTGTAATAACAAAGGCTTAGATATGTTGTAGATTGCGGAGTACCTGGATCGATTCGTGGTCGGTCAGCAGCAGGCGAAGAAGACTCTCGCCGTCGGAGTCTACCAGCACTACAGGTTCGCACATTGTTCTACGCCAATCTTTCTTTCCTCCTTTCCTCCTTGAATGTTTTTGTAATCATTTGCTGTGTAGGCGTCTGGAGCACAACATGGAGTCGGGCGCGTCGTCTGCGTACAACGCGACGGCGACTGCCGGTTCGGGGGCGCAGAGTGTGCAGGAGGCAAAGGTGCCCCGAGGAGTGCTCTATCAGGTCGGGCGGTGGAGGCTCTCATATCATATCAATTTGTGTTACTCTTCCTCGTTCTTTTTCGGAGATTACGGAACTCGATGCACTTGGGAGTGATTGGGTGTTGGGTGTGTGATGATAACGTGTGCAGTGTGTTTTATCGTTTCCTTGATATTCAATCTGTACTTGGATATTCTCCAATGTCCCCGTTTAGCCTGCGGGAAGCGTGAAAAATAGCAGCGGCAGCGAGAGCAACCCTCGCGACAAATCCAATCATGCCATCTCGTCGGCGATAGATCCGCTGGCGAGGCGCGGTATCGTCCAGCAGGTATACTGTAGGCAGACAGACAGTAGGCGCCTGCTGTGTCGTACCGTATCGTGTGTGATAGAGTGAGATGGAGTGAGTGATTGTCAGTGGAGATTTGTTTACAGCAGCTTGCGTTTCATTCCGTTTTGATCGAGGCTACGCCCGCTGGTTCCCTATTCCCGCTCTTGCTATATCCACTTCACTTTCACTACACCGTTTTGTTGTTCTGTCCTGTTGGTTTGTGGCTGTGGCTGTGATGGGTGGGATGGGAGATGGAATGGCGTTGTTTCAGGACGAGTTCCGCATCGCCTCGCAGGAGCTGCGACAGAATGGAATGGCTCCCTACCTACAGGTATCTGCTCACCCTCACACACTGCTTGGGAGTGTAGCATGTTGGTGGGTTGCAGGGCCAGCCTCCTCTGCAGCCCCCTCCCCAGCAGCCGCCCCGCCGCTCTCCGCCCCTCTTCCGCGCACTACCCGAGAAGGAGCCTGCGGTCAGTACTCTCTCTACCTCTAGATTCTTTACTTTTCGTGTTAGCCTCTGAAACGTATGCGTTCTCGATCGGCGGAGCCGGTGGGTTGAGATGTCGTGATTGTGGTTTTGTGGTCGTGACAGTGGCAGTGATCCGCTGTTGACCCTGTCAATGACTGTGGCGCGTTGCAGGTGCGTCTGGAGAAGTCGAACGTGCTGCTGGTCGGTCCGTCGGGAGTGGGCAAAACGTTCCTGACACAGACACTGGCCAGGGTGCTCGACGTGCCGATCGCACTCTGCGACTGCACCTCGATGACCCAGGCGGGGTGAGTCCATCCTCCCATGCACTGTGCAATGCATGCCTGTTCAGATACGTGGGCGAGGACGTGGAGAGTGTGATCCAGAAGCTGGTGCAGGCAGCGGGCGGAAGCGCCGAGAGGGCGCAGCAGGGCATCGTCTTCCTCGACGAGATCGACAAGGTATGCACTGGATGGGGAGTATACATATTCGGAGTGTGGTGTGTTGCAGATCGCGGCGTCGCACGGCGGAGAGTCGCACGCCTCGTACAGGGATGTGTCGGGCGAGGGAGTGCAGCACGCACTGCTCAAGCTAGTCGAGGGAACCGTCGTCAACGTCAAGAGCGGGCGGAAGGGCGTCGGGGCACAGCAGGACACTGTGCAGGTAGGGGAGGGAGGGGGTGGAGGAGAGGAGAGTGGATGCTTTGAGGTGGACACGTCGGACATTCTGTTCATTGCGTCCGGGGCGTTCACTGCCCTGGACAAGGTGGTGGGCAGGCGCCTCGACCAGAAGACACTCGGATTCGGATCGTCGTCCGGCGAGAAGAGGGTGTCTGCCGATGACTCGAACAGCGTGGCCGCCAAGAAGAGGGACCAGCTGCTTGCGCAGGCCGACCAGGGAGACCTCATCTCGTATGTTCTCTCTCTCTCTCTCCCTCTCCCTCCCTCCCTCTCTCCCTCCCCCTCTCTCTCTCCCTCCCCCTCTCTCTCCCTCCCCCTCTCTCTCCCTCTCTCCCTCCCTCTCTCCCTCTCTCTCTCCCTCCCTCTCTCTCCCTCCCCCTCTCTCTCCCTCTCTCCCTCCCTCCCCCTCTCTCTCTCCCTCCCTCCCTCCCTCCCTCTCTCTCACTCTCTTACTCGCAGGTTCGGCATGGTTCCCGAGCTGGTCGGCCGCTTCCCGGTGCTTGTCCCCTTCCACTCGTTCGATGAGCAGATGCTCGTACGTGTCCTCACAGAGCCCCAGAACTCTCTCCTCGCCCAGCTCAAACTCCAGTTCGCAATCGACAATGTGGGTCGTTTCTCTTTCCGAGCTCATATGTTCATTCATCAGGGTTCCGTATTTTTCACCTTTTGCATTGCATTGCAGGTGGATCTGACGTTCTCTTCGGAGGCTCTGACAGAGGTGGCTCGCATGGCTCTAGAGAGGAAGACGGGAGCGCGCGCCCTAAGGAGCATCCTAGAGAGCACACTCCTCGATGCTAAGTTCCAGGTGAGTGCGAAGGAGTGTTGAGCGGTATTGATGGGTTTGTTTGAGTGTCCTGGCAGCGACATCGAGTCTATCCACGTGTCTCGAGAGGCTATCCGGAAGAAGGCGGGAGTGGAAATGCAGAGGAGGAGGGAGCCCGTCCAGGCGGCCCTGTAGAGAGAAGGCAAGGCAAGCAGAGGCTAAGCATTGCAACACTCACCTCACTCACTAACCATAGAGAGACCTGTACAGAAGGGAGCACTCATGCGGTGAGTGCCCCGCATAACTATGTGTAGAGTGCAATGTCGCATAGGGCGTTGTATAGGTTGTGTATCTATTGTACATACTTATCTTATTTGCGTGTGTATGTGAATTCGTTGATTGATGTTGAATTTCGCAATGAGAGCTTTTCTGTATGTCCGTGTCAGTGTGTGAGACCAGTCCCGATGAAAAAAAAGATAAAATACTTGCCAAGGTTTTTGTATTAGATCGAGAGATACAGAGTTGAGATACAAAAGAAAATTCAAACAATTTGTATGTATGCAATAGAAAGTAGCAAACAATGGAAACAATAACATGAGTTGAATATGATGTAGTCGAATTCAATAACATAATGAGAAGAGAAGGTTATAAAGAGAACAGTTCCTGGGATGTTTTCGTATTATGTAAACAAAACATCTCATGATGTCACGTGAAATCAACCATATTTGCAAATATCTCACAGTCGCTACCAACCCTGTTGGTATACTTCACGGTGCATCACTTGCAGATCGGTTTTGAGAGTCTGAAAACAAATTCTCTCTCTCCCTCTCTCTCCTCCCCCATCTTTCTCTCCTCTCCCTCTCTCCCTCTCGCTCTCTCTCCCTCTCGTTCTCTACCTGTCCGACTCCGTTCAGCCGCAATACCCTCGTCTTCCCATTTTGCACTCTTCTGTGTACTACATACAGCACGATTGGGAGAAGTATACCGTATCCATGTATCATATTAGTGCATTCTTGCAACAGAGGAATCCATACAGCCTGAATAGGGGTATTTGCATTTTAATAAGTCCCAGCGCAGGATATTATAATCTCATACAATTATACGAAAGCGAGCCTATTTTTGTACTAATGAAACATATTCGATTACTTATCCATCATCAGACATCCATTATACATATACTATTATACTACTGTAAGTAAATGGCCAGTGCAGGGATTGTGACGAATTTTACGCGAATGCATAGAGAGATAGTGCGCTAGTATAACCGTCGTATCGTATGTAGTTTACCTCAATACGGTAGTAGTCGAAGATTGCATGAGCGAGTGCGTAGGTGACACCAATGTAGACATTGAATAGGAAGTGGGTCCAGACGAGGGGAATGAGAGTGCGCAGAGTGGACAGACACTCCTCCAACTCGAAGCTGGAAGAGATGGATGAGAGGGAGAGAGAGAGGTGTTGAAGAAGTAACATACGTGACTGTGAGACTGTTTCTCTCAATGCTCGTCCGTCTGCTCTGACATATGCGGAGTGAGAGATGGAATATGACGAGAGACACCGCTTCACTCACGAGGAACGAGTGCTGAAAAAAGGGAAGTGATAGGAATGGGAAGATGAGAACAGACCGACACAATCGAGCCCCTGTATGCATTGCGAGGGTTGGCCAGAACGCAGTAGAACAATGGCGCCGAGAAGTCTGTGTCATACACCACCACTAATATGGCCAGTGCAGGGATGAGAAACTAAACGGTATTGTTATCAATGTAATGATTATATGTGAACCTCGAGTGAAATTAGGCAGAAAGTGAACCAACAGCCGCATTTCTCATAGCTGCCACAGCGGAGGGACGCCACGAGACGCTCGAAACAGATCACGACTGAAGCAATCTCTCTCCCTCTCTTCCTCTTTTCCTCTCTCCCCTCCACCCCTCTCTCTCTCTCTGCCTACCCAGTGAATAGATGGATGCAAACGAGCAGAACACGACGAATGCCTTTGGCGGTAGGCAGTCGCGGGCAGTGTGCACCAGTTCGAAAGGGGAACTAGAAATAGAAATGGAAAACCGAATGAGTGTGCAGGTGTTATAATAATGTCGCTATAAATAATTGTCTATATCGCGCATGGTCACGGTCTTACTATATACGTTTTTTTCCTAATATTTAGATTTTGAAGCTTCTGTAAACCTTAAAAAATATGTGTTGTGTGACGTACGTGTATGTGAAGTAGTTCCAGAGTGTGTCCGCATTCAGGGCCACGACCCCAGCCTCAGAGGCCAGCACGAAGAGAAAGTGGATGTAGAGCATGAGTCGAGTGTTGCGGTGGCCGGCCAGCGCCCTGCTGGCACATAGCACTGTCCACTGGTCCTTCCAACTCCTCCACCCACTTTATTCTATGTAAGAAGCACATGTCTGCGAGTAGCGCGACGAGAGCGATTGCGCATCGAAGGAAGAGCACACATGTCATAGCGGTGGAGGAGGCGAGGAGAACAGCCGAGTCGGCCTGGCAAGGCATCCCCCACCCACTCAGAAAGGGACTACCCACACTCACCGCGCCCATCCATGCCGGATCCGATCGACTGTTCTCCCATTGACTGTTCGCAGACATGACTCAATATCACCACAACATGTTGTGAATATAACAAGTTTGTGTTCGTCGTCAGTGGTCGCAATGATATCACGATAGCAGTCGGTCTTTTTTTGTAGTCTGGCGGGGCAATTTCGAAAATCAGAATGTAGTTAGAGAAGAGCGAGGGACAACGACACGAGACGAGAGCAAGTCGCGAAATATGAATCAGTGAAGAAGGAAATGCATATTTCTACATGAATTATGAATTCTGGGAAAATAGTAGTCACAAACGCAATAGAATAGTAGTGAAGTGAGGTGGGAATGTTCACAAAATGTTTGTTCACATCACCACGCTGTGGAGTACTATTCCAAGGAAGCACATGCATAACAAAGACACGATGTAAGTTGTAAGAGGAAGACACTGATGGAAAAAATAGTAGTATAATTGCGTCAATTCTTCGATAAGGTGACAGACCACGTTCTATTGATAGATCGCTACAGTTTCTCGAAAGCAGGTTGAATTGTTAATTAAATAGCACATAGTCCAACAGCCAAAGCCCAAAGTTTTCATAGCCATAATGCCTCAATTCCTCATAGAGTGCACCTTAATTGATTGCGTCAAACGTAAAAATGGAGATTTGTAAAATGTTCAATAACAGCTCGCTGTCAGATTCCCTCACCAATTAATGACTCAGTATCTTAATCTACACCTTTGGGAGAGTAGCCAAGACAACCTCAACATATATATTTCCTTTGAACTTAGCGTTAGTTCAACCGTTCTCACCAGAAACATTATGTTGTCCGATAGTACACTAAACTGTTGGACAGCGAAATGTTCATCTCACGTCCACTCGTTTACAGTTCCTCTTCGCTATCACCACGGCTAGAGCTAGAGGGAATGTTCTTGCCGATACGAATATGGTCGCAGGTCTCAATTGCTGGTCACGCAGTTTTGTCAAATTGAAAATCCCATTAAACGGCCTGTGATCTTTCTCTAACATTCCTTCCTAATGTCTTCTGTAAAAAAATCGTGAAACTCATTTGCGAGCCCATTATAACGTGTTTCGTTTTGTTTGCACCAGAAAACCCCAAGTGAACATGTGTATAAAGTATTTGGTGTGGTTGTTGTGAGTGTGTGTCGATGTAATAATCGTCCTCAAATCTCTTTTTTATATCTCGCCTGTGTTGTGATGGATTGAAGGGGCGGCATCGCAGTGATCAATCATTCCAATCTCACCGATTCCCAGCTGCGATCGCATGCATGCACTCACTCCACTCACTATCGGGTATCAAGTAGTTATTGGACTAGTCCATTCACTCTTGCAACTTTGACTTTACCAGTATTGGTGAGTGCCGTTATGACTCTGCTCGGATCAACCCGGCTTAGCCCGGCTTAGTCTCTCTCTCTCTCTCTCTCTCTCTCAACACTGCCCGTTGACTGTTTCATACGCGTTCTCTATGACAATGTGACAATTGTGTGATTCTCATTCGACGTATCATTCTTCTATTCACGCCTTTCACACTGTCATGGAACACGTGCGGCACATTGACAGAAAACACCTTCATCTCTCCCCTCCCCCCCCCTCTCTCTCTCTCTCTCTATCTTTCTCTCTCTCTCTCTCTCTCTCTCTCGTTTTCATCTGTCCTCTCTCTCTTCACATACTTCCTGTTTTCTGCGTGTTTTCACACCGTCGTTTCATAATCATATCGTTGTCTCATTTCTTTCTTTCTTTCTTTTTTTACTCTCTTTCTATCTCTTTCCTAGTAATTAGCGTACTCTCTTTCTTTTTCTTTTTCCCTCTCTCCCTCTATCTCTCACACATTCTCTAATCTCGTTTATACGTAATTCACTAAGCTTCTGTGTTTTGTTTGTGTTTCCCCTTTCTAGCTTAGATGTCCTTCCCGCTTTTCTTATTGTCTATTCATAGGCATTGTGTAATGGCGATTCGTCGCGTCTTTCAGCCTGCGATATTGAACCTTCCTTCCAACACGCGCATTCCCGCTTCTTTCTCCAAATAAACCGTTGTTGTTTGTGCTAGTTGTATTTGATGGTGAAATGGTCCCCCTGGTGTTTGTGCGCTCTCTCCTCGCCGCTCTCTCGCCCGCCTGCCACCTCGCATCTACTCACTCTCCACTCACTCCCTCCACTCTACTATCCGCTCACTATTTACCTGATTTACCTGGATATGGATATGCAATGCACTCCAGTCTCATTCACGCCTAACACCCCCCCCCCCCGCACTCAATTATATATCCTGCGTTTTTTCGACGTGCAATCGTGATTCATTTCCGTTTTTGTGAGAGTCTGCTGTTCCGTATTGTACATGTGTATTGTTGCAGTGCTTTTCTTTGGATGGAGGCCTAGATGTATCCCTCCATTCGACGGCAACTCACAAAAACGCGCAGGAAAAATTGTGAGTACTTTCGGCATTGACATTTTATTAGCGGGATTCTTTCGTTTTATGTGGGGATTAATCAGAGAGATTATGACGTGAATGCACTGTTTCATCACCCTCATCCTATCTCTATCTCTCTCTCACTCTCACTCTCTCTCACTCACTCTCACTCTCTCTCACTCTCTCACTCACTCTCTCTCTCTCACTCTCACTCTCTCTCTCTCTCTCTCTCTCTCTCTCTCTCTCTCTCTCTCTCTCTTATGCCCATCCGATTCTCTTCTGTACACGTTCCCACGCCGTGAACGCCTGAAATGCTCGCTTTCCCCTCCTTTTCTCTCTCGAATCGCGCGACAAAAGCTGTTCGAATCAATAGAGATGATGAGCACTTCCGAAGCCATGTTTTCTGCGTATGTCCACTCTCTCCCCCTCCCCCTCTTTCCCTCTTCTCCCCCTCTCTCACTCCCTCTCCAACCATTCAAATTCGCGTGTTTGTATGTGTATGTGTTGGCTTCTTGTAATGAATGACACTTGTCTGTTGTCTCACCGGCTGTTTTTCTCTCATCTCCTGATCCCACTCCAATGCATATCCATTTATCACTCCCGGAGGAACGCCGCTCCCTTCGCATCCCTTGCAATCAGCTGCTTCCTCCCTCGCCCCTCACCCGCTCCTTTCAGGTGCATCAAGAGGGCGTGTCCCAAGTGGGCGGAGCGGAGAACGTGGGTGAGAGAGCGTGTGCGATCGGGAGGCGCAGGCGCGGGAGCGGCGAGAGAGTGTGCGAGGAGGGGAGAGCGGAGGCGGGCGGAGTGGGTGGAGGAGTCCTTTGCTCGGCCGAGCCCTCGTCTCACTCTGATCTACCACCGACCGCCGCGATGGGCGCTCAACCCACCGATAGCAAGCAGGAGAGAGGTGGGACCTTCTCCATCTCATGCATGACGTCATCTCATGACATCATCGCATTCAGGCGACGAGCCTCGCGTGTTCGCCAAGAGATGGTTCATCCTTCTCATCTTTGTCGCTCTCACCGCTTCCAACGGAGCACAGTGGATACAGTACTCCATCATCGCCCACATCGTCTCCCACTACTATGAGGTATACGGTATTCGCGATGGAGCGCACTAATCGCAAGTTACAGGTATCGTATACCCTGGTCGATTGGACAAGCATGATCTACATGTTCACCTACATTCTGTTCTTCATTCCGGCTAGGTGAGGATGTTAGATGTAGGGTCTGCGAGTGATAACATAGTGATGTTCGTTAGTAGAAAACATAGTAGAAAACAGAAGTGCGCGTATCAAAGTTGAAGTGGCTCCCAAACATCCGGGTGTTATTTGTGCCTGTCTCTCTCCAGTTACTGTCTTTTCATCGGCACGTCATAGTGTAGTCAACCTTGTTAGCCATGTTTTGTGGAATAGGCGAGTGCGAGGTATTCATTTCATGTTTACCGTGCACCCTGCTCCTTCTCCTTCTCATTCGCTCCTTCTCCCTCACGTGACACGTCCTTTGTCTTTCTACTATTTGCATTTCTTCGAGTGATGTGAGAAGGTGTTCGGAACGCGTGTTGAAGAGATGATCACAAATGAGCGTTCTCTCTCTCTCTCTCTCTCTATCATCCATGTGGACTTTATAGTCACATGCGTCTGAAGAAGTTCATCAGAATTCATCGGGCATGAAATGGCCGTAGATTATTGCACAACTAGACATTCTAGTCAAACAGAGCAGATGTGGGAAGTACAGGATTATAGCACAGGGTTATCACATAATCTGATATTCGAGGCAGCCAGTGCGACGACAAAAGATGGCCTCGAAATGGTGTGGGATTTGAGTCAGGCCGCAGTTGTATGTTGTATGTATGGCAAAGAGCGAAACCTCTGACCGAGCGTGTTGCCACTTCAAACCCAAACCACTCTCCTCTCGTCTCCCTCTTCTCACTCCCACTTGCTTCACGGAACAGAGCCAGGGAGACAGAAGAGGAGCAGGGAAAGGATGAGAGACTGTCTGTCGAGAGAGAGAGAGACACACAGTACCCATCAGCTGATGCAGAGCTGTTTGCAACTTGTGTGAAAAGGCTGCGAAGGCGAGAGAACGGCGAGAGAGTGCGTGGATAGAAGAGGGACAGACATGTGAGCTTGAGCACACAACTCAAACGGCGACAAGACAAGAGGCGAGAGAGAGTAAACGCACCCAACCCTCGCACACTCCCCCATCTTCCCGTTTTGCATGTGCCAATCAGGGAAGTCGCGATTGGACGTTCCAAGTTTTTGATCGGCCCCAAAAGACACGGTACCTTCACAATGAAGCCAAGGTTTAGAAAATTGTTGCACATGCTTTCATAGCAGTTTGTGCATAGAAAACGAACGAACAAAAGAACAAACGGCGCAAACTATTTCCGCCCGGGGAGTCGAGCAGCCAATTATGTCGAAAGAGGAGAATGTTCTAGTATTCAAGAACGACTTCTGAGATTAAGAGAACTACAACTGAATAGGTGGCAAAACGGTCTGGACCTAGATTGAAAAATCTGGACATAGATTAGAACAATTTCTTCATACACGAAAAGCCAAAAGCACAGTGGGTAAGGCTATTTTTTCTGTTTCATCATCATCATCAGTTTCAAAAAGTTTTTAAAAGTTTTACAAAAGCAGTTTTCAGTTGGGTGCTGGACAAGTACGGTCTTCGTGTGTGCATCCTTCTGGGAGCGACCGGAAACGCGCTCGGAGCGTGGATCAAGATTCTGTCCACGTCGCCCGGTGAGATGACGTGGTGAGGGGGTTGACGTGGCGTGGTTCAGATGCCTTCTGGATCACCTTCATCGGACAGACGATCGTGGGCGCCTCGCAGATGTTCACACTCGGAATCCCACCCAAGCTAGCCGCCGTGTGGTTCGGACCGAACGAGGTGTCGACAGCCTGCGCCGCCGGAGTATTCGGAAACCAGGTACGACATCCGGACAGTGACGTCATCCGGACAGTGACGTCATCTGGTTACAGTTGGGAATCGCGGTCGGCTTCGTGCTTCCCCCGATGATCGTGCACATGGGAACGACTGCCGAGATCAGCTGGGATCTGAACCTGCTGTTCCTCGGATCAGCTGTGCTCAACACGGCCATCCTCGCTCTCGCGGTGTGCTGTGAGTAGAGGGGGGGGGAGATAGAAGGGAGGGAAGGAGAGAGGGAGAAAGAGAGAGAGAGAGGGGGGGGAGAGGGGGGGGGAGAGAGAGAGAGGAGGGAGAGAGAGAGAGAGAGAAAGCTCTTTCCAGTCTTCTCTGCCCGTCCGCCTGTCCCGCCGTCTCTCGCGCAGCTCACTGCCCAGGAGGAGAAGGCGAGTAGAAAAATAAACACTAATTTACAATCAACTTATACCAATTAGTATTTGTTCAGGCCTTCGACGACAACTTTGCGGGGACTATGAAGAAGCTGCTGACCGACCGGGATTTCGTGCTTCTCTTCCTCACGTATGGTGAGAGATATCACCCGCTATCACTCCCCATCACGCACACGCGCAATTCGAAACAATTAATTATAGGGCGGTGGGAAGTGAGAAAAGAGAGACAAATTGGAAGTGAGAGGGAGAGGAAACGGAGTGTTACACCTCCAGCCACGTCTATCAAACACGCATAAAGTAACACCTGGACATCCGGTCCCGGGGGCAAAACACTCGTGAGAATTTTATGGCGCTTGTGCGAACGACATGACATGATTACCTGTTGTTGCCATGCTGAGAATACGGTATCTTGGATTTGTTTTCAGGAATCAACACTGGGGTGTTCTACGCTATCTCGACTCTCCTCTCGCAGATGGTACTCCACTTCTATCCAGAGGTAGGAGAGAAGAGAGAGGGGGAGAGAGGGGGGGGGGGAGAGGGGGAGAGGGGGAGAGGGGGAGAGGGGAGAGAGAAAGAGAGAGAGGGAGGAAGCATGCTGCCTTGTTGCAGGAGACGGAGACTGTGGGGCAGATCGGTCTGATGATCGTGTTGGCTGGAATGCTGGGATCGGTCGTCGGCGGATACTGTCTCGACAAATTCAAGAAGTTCAAGTGAGAGAGGGAAATGGATAGAGACAGGGTAATAGAGGTGAATGACGTCACCGTGTGCAGGCTGACGACTGTGCTCGTCTACCTCTTCTCCTTCCTGGGCATGCTCTCCTTCACATTCACCCTCAACACAGGAATGTGGATCGTCTTCGTCAATTCGTTCTGCCTCGGGTACGGTAGTAGGCATAAGGTCATAATGCTACTGTATTTCCAGTTTCTTCATGACTGGCTATCTGCCGATTGGATTCGAGTTGGCGGCAGAGATCACGTATCCAGCTGCCGAGGGAACCACCAGTGGACTGCTCAATGCCAGTGCACAGGTAGGGAAGGAGGGAGGGAGGGAGGAGAGAGGGAGGGAGGGAGGGAGGAGAGAGGGAGGGAGGGAGAGATGAGAGAAAGTAAGAAATACATAGAGAGGAAAGGAGAGGCAGGAAAGGGGAAGGAGAAAGGAGCAGGGGAAAGAGAGAAGATATAGAAAGGGGAGAAGAGGGAGAAAGGAGAGGGCAGAGAAATAGAGGATAGAGGGAGAAGGTGCGGATAAAGAGAGAGAATACAGTACCCACCGTCAGGTGTTCGGCATTCTTCTCACGCTGGCCGCTGGGCACATCATCCACTCTGTCAACATATTCACCTGCAACGTCATCATGAGCTGCATCCTCGCAGTCGGAACCCTCCTCACCAGTCAGGGAGAGAGAGAGAGACACAGGGAGAGAGAGAGAGAGAGATGCAATATCTCGTTTCAGTGTTGATCAAGGAGGACCTGAAGCGTCAGAAGGCGCACCACGCCACCAATCCCCTGCCGACTTCCGAGACGCAGCTCACCGCGTACACCACTGTCGACTGAGCCCCGCCCCTCCAAGCCCCGCCCCTCCAGGCCCGCCTCCCTTATATATGTATCCCTTGGAGCAACTTACTTGCTCGCACGGGTCGCGCACAGCACAGTTGCACGTGCGAGTGTGTCTCTCTCGTCTTCCGAGTGAATAGCCTTCCTTCTCCTCTCACTCACTCTCCCGTCGCACCGCCTTACACCCTCCACTCACTCACTCACCACCCACTAGCCAGCAGTTATCATTGTCAGACAAGGCGTCAGGTTCCACCGTAGAAAGTAGACACAACACGCATATTTTATCTCTCCAGTTTTAAGAGTCTTCGAAGAGTTTTAACGACGCGTTTATACAAGTTTGTATTTTTATGATGATCCCAGTAATAAATATATTTTCACGGACATTATGGAGCGATGAGGACGTATCGTCTCGAAGCATAGTGGATTCAGATAGCACCCCGAAGAGTGGAGGAGCGAGGCGACATTGTCAACTGTTGCGATGATGTACTTATGACAGTGCTGAAAAAGTACTATAGTGTGTTCTCTTTTTTAACCGACATAGACAGTTTCTAGACAGGACATGCAAGTTTCTAGACAGGACATTCTAGACAGGACTCATTGCTGTCTGATGAAACGACGGCGACCGGTCTACAGGGATCAAAACTATGTGTATCGATCGATATCAAGCCAACTAGGTGGAAAATCAAAAATCGGGCTCTGTGGAGCCCTCGGCCTACTTGTTACCCATGCACTGTGAAAGTCTTATCTCTCTAGCTCTATCCAGCGCCGAAAAAATGTACCTAATTCGTGAAATGATCCTGTACATAGTGCTCAATTACAAGAAAACGAAAGTAGATACGGACTTCTAATTTTCGCACATCTTTTTGGGCATGAAAAAGTCGATTGGTGTAAAAATTTGAGCTTTATATCTCTTTTCGTTATTGTGTTATTATATTCCGTTTACGCACAGCTCAACATTTCTCGTCAAAAACATTATGTTGTCCAATAGTTTTACAGTACCCTAAACTGTAGGACAGTGCACATTTCTTCATGACACGCCCAATCCCGGACAGAGTTTACACCCCTGACCACTCATAACTTGCTGTACTGTCTCAATTTGAGCAGCTTTAAAGCCAGTATTGTTATTAACAGTTACTATTACCACTATTCTTACTACCTGTTTCTGATTTGATACAAATATGCAAATTTTCGAAATTTGCATATTCATTAATTTGAGTCAAACCATGTTAGATCGCAATGCCCTTACCTTTTCTACCAAGACAATCATAGTTATGTCCAAAACATAGGTGGCTGAAGCACACCAATAAGTTCTGTAAGGTCGGGGTGTAAACTCTGTCCGGGATAGGGACGCTCGTCATTTCATCTCGCGCTCACAGTTCCCATTCGCAAAGTTGTCACCACACCTAGCTAGCGTAGTGGTAACGCTCTCGCTTGGCAGGAATGAGTTCGCGGGTTCAATCTTCTCCGGCCACACAGTGTTCTGTCAATTTGAAAATCTCATTGAAAGGATTGCGATTTTTCTCTAACAACCCTAATGTCTCTCGTGAAAAGAGTGAAACTCATTTGCGAGCCTACTATAGCTAATCCCACTAGGCTTTAGTATATCGCGTGAATACTATCAGTGATTGTAGTGTCTCGTAGCAGGCTTTCCCTGCTCTCACCTGTCAGCCTGCTTTCTACCGGGAGCGCGTGTCTCACACAAGCACCCTTTGGGTGTCTCTGAGGGGCGCGCTGCAGTCTAGCCTTGCGGAGATCGTGGAACTGAGCTGTTCGACTCACAGCCGTCCAACCCATTTCCATATCCCCATTTAGTACTTGACTATTTTTATGGATAAACAATTATTATAAACTGTGAAATCATGCAATTGTGTTAACCGAAGCTGCGGCTCGCCAAACAATTGATTCAAAAATCGGGCTCTGTGGGGTCCTCGACCTACACGAGCAACATCTACTGTGAAAATTTAATATCTCTAGCTCTTTCCTCCGCCGAAAAAAGTGTACCTAACTGATTTGAGTTCATGTAAACAAGATGTTTACGGTAGTAGTGTATGATATATGACAATTTTGACATAACTAGTGTATGTGGACATGTTATGGGCATGACATATTTCAAAAGTTTCATACACTAGAAAAAGAATAATCGTGATTTGAAATTTTTACCAGATCCAATTGCGCAGTTGAAAAGCGACCGCGCGCAATTGTGAGGATGACCGCAATATAAAACATTTGCATAATATTCGCGTCTTCCGTCTAATATTCCGGCCGTCCGAATTTGTCGGTCAGAAAAGGGAACACACTATAGTTAATAGTTTTGCTTTGATTTGAAATCAGATGTTTGGAATGGGCGGACAAAGTACCGACATATGAATGCTAGAGGAAATGAAGAGAAATTGGGTGTCAGTTGACCCGAGAATCACATATTAACGACCACTTCTTGTTGGCGAATTTTCTATTTTGAATGAAATTTTCAATTAGTCCATGTTATACCGCAAAACCGTATGCTCTATACAAGCCGCGTAATTCAGCCTCTCGCATCAGTGGCCGAGCGGTCAAGGCGAGTGACTTATGATCACTTGGGGGAAGCCCCGCGCGGGTTCGAATCCCGCCTGGTGCAAAGTTTTTGTTGGTTTTCGTAGAAGCGCGGTTGCAGGTTTCATAACAATCATAGAAAGGCGGATTTGTTAATGATTTATTCCTTATGAGTTTCTATCATTTTGGTAGTCTATTGAGTTTGCATGTTGCCATCTCCAATCAAAATCGTATGCTCTATACAAGAAGCGTAATTCAGCCTCTCGCATCAGTGGCCGAGCGGTCAAGGCGAGTGACTTATGATCACTTGGGGGAAGCCCCGCGCGGGTTCGAATCCCGCCTGGTGCAAAGTTTTTGTTGGTTTTCGTAGAAGCGCGGTTGCAGGTTTCATAACAATCATTGAAAGGTGGATATGTTAATGATTTATTCCTTATGAGTTTCTATCATTTTGGTAGTCTATTGAGTTTGCATGTTGCCATCTCCAATCAAAATCGTATGCTCTATACAAGAAGCGTAATTCAGCCTCTCGCATCAGTGACCGAGCGGTCAAGGCGAGTGACTTATGATCACTTGGGGGAAGCCCCGCGCGGGTTCGAATCCCGCCTGGTGCAAAGTTTTTGTTTGTTTTCGTAGAAGCGCGGTTGCAGGTTTCATAACAATCATTGAAAGGTGGATATGTTAATGATTTATTCCTTATGAGTTTCTATCATTTTGGTAGTCTATTGAGTTTGCATGTTGCCATCTCCAATCAAAATCGTATGCTCTATACAAGAAGCGTAATTCAGCCTCTCGCATCAGTGGCCGAGCGGTCAAGGCGAGTGACTTATGATCACTTGGGGGAAGCCCCGCGCGGGTTCGAATCCCGCCTCGTGCAAATTTTTTGTTTGTTTGTTTACTATCTTTACTCTAACTTTCTCATTATAGGTTTCTACAATTTTTTCCAGATTTTACTTTGTTCGCTACTTTCCTTTCGTCCGCTGTGGCCCTGCACTGATGAGCGTTCAGGCAGTAGGCCCACCACAGTGGATGTTCTTATTTCGATTCTATCATTTAGTCAGTAACTCTAGATATAGTACGTTGATGTAGCCTGTCTGCAGGATAATGGGCCGAAACAGGGATTCTGTTTCTCATTTATTTGTGAACTACTCTCTCTGCTTTGTCAATTCCTCATTGTTTGTAGTTGGTTAGCACATGACTGTGATCTCTCGCGTGTATTACGCAGAGAGGCGCGTCTTGTCTCTTTCCAACTTTCTTTCTTACTTACATTATCTTTTCCTCTTACTATTTTATTTATTCCGTTACATTTATTTCTTCTTACTGTTTCACATTTTATTCTCTACGTTATACTTTCCTGCCCTGCCTTTTAAAGGCACGTCTGACCTTTGTTGTCGTATAAATCAATATTTTATATGTACTCTACTACATATTATTCTGTCTGTACTACTTCCCTTTTCTCTCTCACCGTTTACGGCGAGACTTGCACCGTGCCGACTCCGTTCTCCCTAAGTGCACCTGGGAGAACGCGGCATGCCTTCCTAAGTGCACCTGGAAGGATTGTGCGGAGCTGCTCACCGTGACCGGCCGGGTCCCCTGGCCAGTCACACCGAGCAGCTCACCCCACTCTAGTCTCATAAATGCACCTTGAGACAGTGAGTGGGTTTACTTATTCTTTATTTTATCTTTCTTTCTCTATACGAGAAAGTTAATTTTTCATTCATATTTTTCTTTCATTTCTTTTTTTGCATTTTATCCGCAATATTAGAATCTTTCTATTTTCCTTCACATACCTGTACTTTTTTGAATCTAAATAGTGTTTGGTAGCAGGAGTCACATATCTGTACACAATTCTTTCTTTCTTTTTTACTATTTGTTCTACTCTCTGGAGGGCTCATGTGGTCCGGGCTCATGACATATTATTCTTATTTTACTACTGAGGTTGTCATGCAGCCACCTTCGATTGCGCTTTGATGATTCGGGAAACAGAGATATCCGAGTTATCATCTAGGCCTGTCGTCGTACATAGGCGCCTATTTAGGCATCCCGCCTCAAGGGTCTCTGAAACCTTTCACTCCTGCCAAATCCCAATCAAACACACAAACCAAGCATTTAATCACCAAATTCTCTACTACCAGTGACTCCATACTAGTAAAACGTCAAAAGAAAAACGTTCTGCTAGTATCTAATTCTACAACTCATACTAGTGTACACTGTCCAAACACTAAATGTCTTATCTGTCCTCAGGTTGATCATTCTAACAAAATATATTGCTACGCTACTAACTGCCATGTTACGACTTTGAAAACTCCGAACTGTGACTGTAATACTGCTAATGTTATCTACTGTATTACTTGCGATCTATGTGGTGTTCAATATGTTGGCCTGTCCTCTCGCAAGTTTTTGCAACGTATGCGTGAACATAAGAGTGCTATCAACAATAAGTATTCTAACACTCCTCTTTATAAACATTTTGCTCAAAATGGCCACTCTTGGTCGTTTGCCAAACTCTCTATTTTGGAGGTAGTGGATGTGAATAGTGACAAACGTATGAATAATGTTAAATTGGAAGAGCGTGAAGAATTCTGGATTCGAACACTTGTTACAGCATATCCTGTGGGTCTTAATGACTCTATCAGAGGATATGAAACCATCACTCGCTCTCATATTCGTCCTTTTGGTAAGGTATCTCATCCTTACTTCAATTTCCGCCCGAAGACTCGCCGGCGTCCCAACAAAAGGAGGGGCTCTGGTAAAGGTGGAACGCCAAATACGTCTTCCCTCGTACAAGCAGCTAATGCTCGCAATTGGTATGAGAGTTACCGTAACGTCCTATGTATGTCTAATAAATGTAAAAATAAACTGATGTCATATCTTCTCGATAATCGTTCTCTTCAAAATTTGTTAAAACTCGAAATTTTGTTGTCTGTTTACTATTGGTCTATTGACCACACTCCTAACAAAACTAAAGACTTGTTCAAAAACACGATTTTCTTGAAAATTCCTTATTTGTTCACAAATATGGAAAGCCTCGGTCTCTTTTCCTTGTTCAATACTCGTGAAGTGTTGTGTATTCTTAATTCCTTTAATCGCAAGGACCAGCAGAAGATTCGAGTGACGCATCTGGCTACCGACCGTTTGAGTAAATATGTGGTGAATCTTAGCCGTGTTATCAAAGAGTACAGAGGAGACGGGAGACCGACCAGTTTCTCTAGACTCGATTCCTTGTTTCTGCAGCAATGCAGAATACGATTCTCACCGTGATCCCCACTATGGCCACGTTCTTACAGGCGACCTCTCTATCATCTCTAATCACTCCCTTAGATCATTTATGAGAAAAGGCGCTAACATGAGAGTGTCCAATCTCAAACTCTCTGTATCCACTGTTGTCAACACTGTTCGAAATGCTATTTCTGACATGGTTAATCAGTACAAAAATCTTCTTTCTATCAGTGATCATAATGTTTCCATCGTCACTAACAAAATATCCGATTGCGTTAACGATAAACTTAAGTATCGTGTTATGAACAAAAAGTTCAATTCCGTTACGAATTTTAAATCTATAACTTCTGATCTCCATAATCGTTTCACAGTTACCACTATAGATAAAGCTTCAAGTAATTTTGTAATAATGTGCAAGCGACTTTACATCTCTTTCTGTGATACTGAATTAGGCATAAATTACGGTAGAGCTTCTGGTAATGCCATATATGTGCCGTTTACAGGTGACCCTTCTGTTCTAAACAGTTCACTCACATATTCCTCTATCTTTGACCCCGATAAGTCTGTGTTGCCCAATATTTATGGAGTCCCAAAGCTCCATAAAAATCCTGTAAAATGTCGTTTCATCACTGCAGCACGCGAATGTATCACTAAGGGTCTTTCCATGGAACTCCAAGTGGTGTACAAACATCTAGAAAAACACTTCCGTAACATTTGACTTCAAGGTGCTGCCAGAAATGGCCACAAAATGTTCTTTTCGATTACTAACAGTATAAAAGTGTCCGATTTCTTACGCTCTGTCTCGAACACATCTCTTTCTCTATACTGTGCTGATTTTGCTAGTCTTTTTACTAATCTTCCGCATGATCTCATCTTGCAAAAGATGAATTTCCTTGTTGATATGTGTTTCAAGAATTGTGGAAAACCAAATATTCTCATTACATCTGCTAAATATTCTAAACATACTTCCGATCCTGTTATGCACATTGCAGATAAGCGAGTAATGTCGGCAAGTGAAATTATAGCCAAAACTAAGGTTTTGGTTGAAAGCGCTTATGCGCAGTACGGTAGTTTCATTTTCAAACAGGTGAAGGGCGTACCACAAGGTGGTAACGCTAGCCCTCTCCTTGCTTCTCTTACTTTCAGTGTTCTAGAATACGAATACAGTCTTCTTCACCCTCTTGTCTGTAAAAATGAGAAATTCCAAGTTTTCCGTTATGTTGATGATGTACTCATTCTCTATGACAAGAAGTCTGATCTTGACACCTTTCTTAAAGCATATCTTCCTAGCAACTTGCAACTGGAGCGCACTAATCGTACTGATTCCGAGGCACATTTTCTCGATATTACTTTACGTTTCGATACGCATTGGCAAGTAAGTCTGTACAATAAGACTGATGATTATACATTCGACGTTCATCGCTTCACGCATTCTGAAAGCACTACTAGTCGGCAAATCTGTTTTGGTAATCTTAAATCAGAAGCTCTTCGCATTGTCCGTTGCTGCACTGATCGCACTGTTCTTTTGGTTAAACTAGAAGAACTCTACATTACTTTCTGCCGTCTCGGTTTTAAATCATCTACAGTTAAAGCCGTTCTTTTGAAATACTGTTTCCGTAAACGAGATATCAATAGATCACTTAACCTTTTCAATGTTCAAAATCGTAAATTACTCACCGAAAAAATATACAAATTCTAATTCCGCAATTTTTTGTTTGTTTGTTTACTATCTTTACTCTAACTTTCTCATTATAGGTTTCTACTATTTTTTCCAGATTTTACTTTGTTCGCTACTTTCCTTTCGTCCGCTGTGGCCCTGCACTGATGAGCGTTCAGGCAGTAGGCCCACCACAGTGGATGTTCTTATTTCGATTCTATCATTTAGTCAGTAACTCTAGATATAGTACGTTGATGTAGCCTGTCTGCAGGATAATGGGCCGAAACAGGGATTCTGTTTCTCATTTATTTGTGAACTACTCTCTCTCTCTGCTTTGTCAATTCCTCATTGTTTTCGTAGAAGCGCGGTTGCAGGTTTCATAACAATCATTGAAAGGCGGATTTGTTAATGATTTATTCCTTATGAGTTTATATCATTTTGGTAGTCTTTTGAGTTTGCATGTTGCCATCTCCAATCAAAATCGTATGCTCTATACAAGAAGCGTAATTCAGCCTCTCGCATCAGTGACCGAACGGTCAAGGCGAGTGACTTATGATCACTTGGGGGAAGCCCCGCGCGGGTTCGAATCCCGCCTCGTGCAAAGTTTTTGTTTGTTTTCGTAGAAGCGCGGTTGCAGGTTTCATAACAATCATTGAAAGGTGGATATGTTAATGATTTATTCCTTATGAGTTTCTATCATTTTGGTAGTCTATTGAGTTTGCATGTTGCCATCTCCAATCAAAATCGTATGCTCTATACAAGAAGCGTAATTCAGCCTCTCGCATCAGTGACCGAGCGGTCAAGGCGAGTGACTTATGATCACTTGGGGGAAGCCCCGCGCGGGTTCGAATCCCGCCTGGTGCAAAGTTTTTGTTTGTTTTCGTAGAAGCGCGGTTGCAGGTTTCATAACAATCATTGAAAGGTGGATATGGTAATGATTTATTCCTTATGAGTTTCTATCATTTTGGTAGTCTATTGAGTTTGCATGTTGCCATCTCCAATCAAAATCGTATGCTCTACACAAGAAGCGTAATTCAGCCTCTCGCATCAGTGGCCGAGCGGTCAAGGCGAGTGACTTATGATCACTTGGGGGAAGCCCCGCGCGGGTTCGAATCCCGCCTGGTGCAAAGTTTTTGTTGGTTTTCGTAGAAGCGCGGTTGCAGGTTACATAACAATCATTGAAACGCAGTTATATTAATGATTTATTCCTTATGAGTTTCTATAATTTTGGTAGCCTTTTTGAGTCTCGGTGTTGCCAACTCTCGTAGTGATAGGTTAGTGATAGGTTTGAAGCCTTCGACATCTACAAGGAACATTACAACGTCCGCCAAGCTCGACAACGTCAGTGCAATCTCTATCTGTGTGGCTGCACTCGCCCACACATCTCTCCCTATCCTCGATTAGAACTTTCTAATCAGGTCACTGGTGTCGTTGTATTGTCACAATGCTCTCCCCTTTGCCCTCTCCCTCTCTCTCTCTTCTCACATTGCCCATGGCACACACTGTTTTCCGCGCGGTCGCCAGCCATTTCCATTGCACACAATCGAACCGCTCTACCCAATCACTCGCCAATTTTGTGCCCAATTTTGCTGTTTCGATTTGTAGTTTATATTTCCCATTTCAGACCGGGATGGCATTCTTTTTTCGACTGAACCATGTGAGTGTATTGACTTGTTGTTTACGCGATGACGTCATGCTTGCAGGTGATTGCGAGGGAGCCATTTCACAAGTGGCAAAAGCTGGCTACAAGTGTAGTGGTGAACCACTTCCGCACAGCTATAGAAACACCGGAAGGAGCCCAGTTACTCATCGATATACTCACAGCCACCGCCGGAAACCAGCACATCGTGAGTTGTGAGCTATCCCCCCCTCTCCCCTATTCACCCATGTCACAGGAAGGATGCCGTGAGCTGCTGGCTGCTTTGGTGGACCAGGTGTGTTCGGACTTCTCTCGCTACTCGACGCTGGAAACGGGAGCCCGTCTAGCGGAGAGGGCACTCCAGACACACATGGGATTTAAGAACAAGGAGAAGCTGATCGGGGAACTGACGTGAGTGGGAGAACAGGGAGAGTGGAGAGAGGGGGGAGTGCGCAGACAGGGAAGGGAGAGTGGGCAGTTGCAGGCTGCACGTGGTGAGTCTCTCGCAGGCGGGTCACTGTCTGGGGCTGATCATGTCCGGATTCGACTCGGCCGAATTGGAGGACAAGTACGCACTCTGCCTGCGACTCATGAACACAACACAACAGTCGGTGCTCCCTGAAGAAGCGTATGGTAACAATTAGTTTACGGGTGTATGTTGAGGGTTGAGGGTAGCGATGCAGTGGATGTGCTCCTGTTCCATGCACATGCGAGTCGCGTGATCGGCCATCTACTGCGCAGAATACACGCGGAGCTGAGTGTGAGTCCCCCTCTCCCCTCTCCCTCTTTCCCGCTATCCCTCTCTCCCTATATCTCTCCCTCTCTCTCCTATCCCGAACCTCTCTCTCCCTCCCCCTCTCACCTATCCCGAACCTCTCTCTCTCTCTCTCTCTCTCTCTCTCCCCTATTCCGATCCCTCCTTTTCAGGACATGTTCCCATATCGGTTCGACCACTTGTTGGAATGGAGACAGTTCACCGAGTGGCGGAATCGACTCCTTGACAAGATTTCATTCCACCGCCTCACACTGGAACTGTGAGTGTAGGAGGATACTGTAGCCGAGTAGTTTGTACGATAGGATGTCCACTATTCGGTTTTGGATACTGTAGCTTCGCATAATTTGGATCATTGGATAAATCGTGTGTTATGCAGGACGGAATCCGCTCGGTTTCTGTTGGATTCCGCCCACTTTTCGATGCGGTCTTTCGAAGGCGACACTTTGATTCCCTTTTGTGAAGAAGGACGGGAGGCATACGTTAGAGAAGTCGGACCCATTCTGGAGGAGAGAGATAAGGAGGAGCAGAGAACGGAGGAGGAGGAGGAGGAGGATGGTTCCCCGATGGACGAGTGTGCTGCAATGGAGTATGGTGACATGGAGGACTCCTCGGAAGTGGAACACTCTCCCTACTTCTTCGATCCTGTCACAGAGTCCTGGCAGCACATATCACCCACCAGGTCTTGCCCGTAATGCTTCCAAAAAGTTGTTTACCTATTTTCACGACTATACTCACTTGGTGATTTATGCTCATTTTAACATATGTGGAGATGGGATACGTGTATATAATTTGGTTGTGATAATAAATCTGTTCGATCTACCAGTTTTGATTTGCGAGTTTCTGCGACACCTGAAACTACGATGTCTCCATCCAATCGTAATCAACCGTTTAGTTTTTGTCTTGAACAGAAACATTGTACTGAGCGTAAGATGTCATTGTAAGAAACATTGTAAGAAAAAGTATATGTGAGATGTTTTCCATTTGTTGCGCTAGGTCAGGTCAATTTCGCAATGGATATCGCTCGCTTTCCCATTCTTTCTTAGCCAGTGGCAGAATGGGCGTGGCCTAGTGAGATCGAACACTCACTCGCTCACAGTCATTCTATTTTCCTTGTTCTCTTATATGGTTTGTTTCTTCTCATCTGATCTGTTTTCATTTCAGCATATGATGACTTCCTACCAGCGACTGAAGCAGGTAATTGTCTATCCATCGACAATTGTTCATGTTTCCTTCTAGGCTATCCTCAATCGTCCGCTCTCTGAATGGAAGGATCTGGCTTCGGAGATCATTCAAGAGAAGTTTCTACCGGCGGTCGAGACTGCAGCTGGATGTGACTTCCTGAGAACTGTCCTCACACAAGCAGCAAAGGCCGGAGAGGTACGCGTCTCTCACTCTCTCACTCTCTCACTCTCTCACTCTCTCACTCTCTCACTCTCTCACTCTCTCACTCTATCACTCTATCACTCTCTCACTCTCTCACTCTCTCACTTTCAGCCCGGCTCTTTCTTGGTGAGGTCTATGGTAGATCAGGTGTGTTCTCACTTGATTCAACTGTCGACCCACGAGACTGGAAACTTCCTTGTGCAACGTCTACTGACTGAGAGGATCGATGCCGTATACCAAGAAGAGATCATGGACAGCGGCATACTGTAAGTCAGGATAGAGGGACAGGGGAAGAGAGAGAGAGATGGTGTCTTTCAGTGGGAACCTGTTGGAGCTGTCTCAGAACAAGTATGGTTCTCATGTGGTGGAGTGTGCTATGGAGAGTGCGGGGGCAGAGTTCAGATATGAGATGTGTCTCGAACTGATGGATGGATACAAGAGGAGCGAGTGAGTCTTTCTCCCTTCTGCTTCACTCCAATCGCCTACCTTTCTCTTTTCAGTGAGTTTGGAGATGCAGTTGATGTGCTCATGTACGATCAATTCGGAAACTACATCATCAATCGAATGCTGCAAGTTGTGAACCACCAAGTGGAGGTAAGAAACGGGTTCACTTCCCTCTCTCTATTCTACTCCTACCATTTCAGGCTATGGCTGTTTGGAGGACAGAAGATTCCAGGTTGGATCAGTTCTGCGAGTGGAAAGATCGTCTCATCATCAAGATCCAATTGAACCAGCGGCGACTGAGACAGTGAGTGGGGTACTGTAGATATTGGGTTATTGGTAAATCCTCTTTTTAAAAAATCCTCTTTCTGTCTAGGTCGACTGCTGGAAATCGACTTCTGGACACTGTGGCTGGAATGCAGGCTGCGAAATCGAACCATTGGATGAGTGGATACAACACAGGCCCCGCCCACTTTGCACCCGCCCCTCGGCGCAGGTTCTAGCCTGTTCTTCTTGGATCATTTGTTACATTTGTGTATCATTATGATTACTTCGTTGCTTCATATTTGGTTGTGTTAGTACGCATTTTTCCCCAACATATTGTAAATACTGAACTTTTGATGACAATAAACGTAGTTTATTAGCGTAGTCCCAAGTGTTGTTAGTCAAATTATTATCAATCAATAACACGCAATTGAGTAATCACAAAGAAAACGCGAATTTGGATCAAGTGGTTTCGACTCCTAGCATCTTACCACTTGGGCCTTCCATCCACATTTCAAGAAGCTTTTATTGAAACATTAAAGCGGCAATGAACGATTCGCGTGAATGTATGAGTTAGTTTGTAAGAGCGAGTTGTAAGAATCTTGGTGGGTGGTCTAGATGGAGTGATAGGAGGAGGTGGTCACAGTCGTATCCAGAAGAGTCTCACAATCCGACGTCGTCCTCAGATGAGACGGCAGCTCCACACACATCACAACTGATATCGATCCATTATCGATTGATTATCGATCGACAACTCACAATCGGTGTTGGGGTTGAGAAAGTAGTCGACTCGCTCGTTCTTCTTATCCACAGAAGCCACGAGGGGACCGAGAAGAGTCTGCTCCAGTGCACCTACAGTATACCCAGTGAATACCGTACTCCAACAGTATCCCTCGTACCGTTGTAGATCCTGTCATGAAGGGAAGAGAGATGGGAATGGAGGGACTGAGCCCTGCTGACAACAGAAGAAGAATTGCGCCCCGATCGAATCACAGCCGAGAGATGAGCCATCGAACGAGAAATCGAACTCAGCAACTACAAAAGCTGTGCTATGTGATCGGAGTACTGTAGAATACAGTACCTGCTGTTTTCCATCGCGACGGCTGATCGCAGCGTCAGCCTTCTCCACCTTCTTCAGAACAACGTCCACACGATACGAACAGTCCCGCATCTCAATACAGTACTTCGCTCGATTATTGAATTCTACCGTATACCTGATCAGCAACCTCTCCAGTGTGGAATCCCTTGTTGTACTTGTAGGTCGAAGCAAGAGCAGCCTTTGTCGAGTTCTAAACATTATGTCTACAATATACCTAAGATCACAATGTACCGTAATCCTGTTGATGTCCTGCTCGGAATTCTGAATCAGCTCCAGAGTGTCGCTCGAGTTGATCTGACATATACTGTACATACAGTATACCTAACTACAGTATTCCTACCGCGTTGGAAAGAGCCGAGTGGAGTTTGTGGTTGTCAGACTGCCTCTTCTGCTCATTCTTCACACGACGAGAATAGATCGATCCATCCAGATGACGCACATCTGACGTCACCTCAATAGAATACGGTATTCTACAGTACCTAGAGGTATACGGTAACCTACAGTATCCTAGTCTGTCGTACCTTGTTGACCTTGTTTGCGAGGTGCGTGTTGTGAGAATGGATGATGGGATCGAGACTGCGATCCAATCCAGCAGCCCTTTCAACAGCATCCGCAGCCAACATCAGATGAGAAACCGCAGCACGGAGGTTCATCTAGGAGGGAGGGAGGGAGGGGGGAGTGGGATGGAGAGAGGGAGGGAGAGGGAGGGAGGGATGGAGAAGGAGGGAGGGATGGAGAGAGGGAGGGAGAGAGGGAGGAAGGGATGGAGAGAGGGAGAGGGGGGGAGAGGGTACCTCGTTTGCTCCTGCCATGTGGCTTGGCATGTGGTTGAATGATTGGGCATCCATGGGACCGCCTGCTGCGAGAGAACGGGAGACGACTGATCGAAAGGACGGCGACGAGCCGACACAGAGACTTCAACCACACAGGATACGATGAGCGAAAGTATTCCGATGATCGTTTATTCAATATGACAGTGTGTGAACGAATCAAAAACATATGTCCACTCTCTGTTAACTGCTATCCCTCATCACTCTCTCTCTTGTCTATGTGTTACCGTTGGAGAGAAGCACCTGGCCTCGTTTGTGTTGTCGGTGCGAATGTGCAATGCGTCACTCCTGAATCACATGACTGCACACTGACATGCATTACTCACATCTAGATATTTCCGGCCCTCTGTTTGTAACCCTTCCATTGCCATTAGAACAGAGTCAACCGGTCAACATCACGGTATTCGGTCGGATGTTTAGATGGTGAAAGTGAATACACACAACAATACAAAGTTGTAAGGGTTGGTGTATTTCGCAAAAGGATTATCACTATCCCTTTCGGATAAAACAGGTGGTAATTGTTTTTTCATCGGTTTGCGTTTGCAGAATGAAAAAAGACATTTAGAAACAACAATGTTTATCGCTGTCATAATTGCGATAGCGCCATCCCTCGCGGGATTGACACTCTATACATGAAACCGTCCAACTACGGCTAGGGATGTGAACCAGTCGTGTGGTGGAGACGACTGGTGCCGGAACCAAGGATTCAGAGAGAGAGAGAGAGAGAGAGAGAGAGAGAGAGAGAGAGAGAGAGGCATAGAATCTGATCATATACAACACGGACAACACGCATTGGGGAACCGGGAATGTGTGGAGAGATCGAGAGAGGGAGGAGAGAGAGAGAGAGAGAGAGAGAGAGAGAGAGAGACTAGGATATGTCGTCGATCTGGTGGTGGTGGTGATCGATTGGCTACTGGTGATGGTGGGACCAGTCGGAACCAGTTTAGAATTGGTCCTTGAGCGAGATCTTGACGATCTGGTTAGGGTGGAGGGTGGAGACGAAGACATCTCCGGCAGGCGAGACAGCAAGGGAGTGCGCGTGCTCGATGCCCTATAAGGTGGCAGTAAGAGAGGCGATAGAGGGGTGGAGAGAGGGGGGGGGGGGCGAAAATACTTACTAGTGTTGGGCAGGATTAATCCAAATTTGGATTAATCGTGGATTAATCGGATTAATGGGATTAATCCGAATCTTAATCCAAAATCTTAGAAATTTCGGATTTCAGATTAATCCAAAATCCAAAATCCAGTTTTTTGGGGATTTGGATTAATCCAAAATCCAAAATCCAGAAATCCGGGTTTTGGATTTTGGATTAATCTACTCGTTTACAAATTGTTAAAATAATGTTGTTTTAAATGATGAAATTTCACTTTATTTGAGCTTTTAATCTATAACGGCGCCTTTGTAACTTTACAGAAACATCAAAAACACCAAATTATACTATTAGTAAGGCATAAAGATGCCAAAAAGACAATGTAAAACTTGGATTAATCCAAAATCCAAAGTTTGGATTAATCTGAAAACCAAAATCCAAAAATTTTGGATTTTGGGTTAATCCAAAACCCGAAATCCACAATTTTGGATTACGGATTAATCCAAAATCCGAAACCCTGAATATCTGGGATTTTGATTAATCCAAAATCCAAAATCCAACTCGGATTAGGATTTTGCCCAACACTAATACTTACCTTGACGTATGTGTGTGCTTTTCCGCTGTTTATATCCATGACGAACACTTGTCCCGGCATGGTTCCTGCTTCGTCGCTCGCCGTCACTCCCACCAGGTAGTGCACTGCAAACAGAGGGAATGAGAGAGAGAGAGAGAGAGAGAGAGAGAGAGAGAGAGAGAGAGAGACTCACTCTTTTCCCTGATGGCATAGACTCGTCCGATGTGGTCTGCGGCCGTGATGGGGATGCCTGCAGGGATGGTGCGGTGTCCCTCAGCCAGTCCAGCTGACACACACTGCACCCTCTCGTTCTCCCTGTCTGCCACACACAGCAGGTTCAGGTCCTCGATGAGGGACAGCGAGTGGGGCACCACCCAGTCTGCCTCGTCCCCTCCCGGCGCCCGGATCACGTCCACCAGCTTCCCCTGGGGGCTGAACTTGAGCACGCGCGAGTTGCAGTAGCCGTCGGCGACGAAGAAGTATCCGTTCTTGGCCACTGCCACGTCAGTCGGCTGACACAGGTGCGACTCGTCGTCGCCAGCCTCCATCTTCACGCCGATGCTCAGAACGGGCTTCGACAGCGAGGCGTCCAACTTGTGCACCTAAAACCATCACCGTCCGACTCCGCCCCCGTCGACCACGCCCACCTGGTGGCTGCCGACGTCGGTCACCCAGTAGTTGTTTTTGTCATCGATGGTGAGTCCGTGCGGCATGTAGAACATGTTCTCTCCGTGCTCTTCCACCACCTGCAAGGAGGGTAGTTGAAGTTGATTCTTGGCATTGTACAGTTTATATTATGAGAAACAAATCTGAGGCAAATCTGACCCATAATCTGAACCTTCCATCCTTTTTCCGGATTAGTGTCTGCCTTTTTTTCTTTACCTTTCCTGTCTCCGGGTCGATGACAGCGATGGTGGCATTGGGGATGACACCATAGGTGCTGTTCAGCTTGATTCCGTTCGGGAAGGTACTGCAATGATATGGATTACTCTCAGGCAAAGCTCCCATGTATGTATGTGTATATCACAAAAATGTGCGGCAATTATCGGAAGCCTTTTTGAGTTGTCTGTGCAGAGAATGCAGGGAATGTAAGCGAAAGTAGCTCATTTCCGGCGAGAGAGAGAGAGGAGGGGAGAGAGAGAGAGGGGGAGAGAAAGGGAAGGAGAGAGAGAGAGAGAGAGAGAGAGAAAGAGAGAGAGAGAGAGAGAGAGAGAGAGAGAGAGAGAGAGAGGGAGGGAGATGGGCTTCGAGAGATGCGTGGATTTGCTAATAGTCTGACACGTGAGAGTTACGAACACGAATGAGTAACGGGAGCCGTAACGAGATGCAGGGAAGGAGGAAGTGTGTTCTCTCTCTCTCTCTCCTTCTCTCTCTCTCTCTCTATCTCTATCTATCTATTTCCTCTCTCGACTCACTACTGATCCCAGACGCGGTCTCCTCTGTGGAAGGCGACGAGCCGTCCCTTTCCGTCGACCGCCAATCCGGAAATCTCTCCGAGCGGCTTCGAAACTCCCACAACATAGGCCTGAAATACGCTTAGATTTAGATTGTGTTATGCATTATGATTGGTGTTTGACGTCTACTTTGCACTACATAACACGAATGCATGAGCTCTGCCCTCCCACACTTCTCCGCTATTACTATGAATAATAAACAACCACTATAGACGGCGGGCGGGATATTTTCAACTACCGAAATGAGATACTCGGTTCGAAAGATGAAGAGAGAGGGAAAATATGGACTACTATTTCCGTTCCCTGATATTAAAGCAAACAGAGTGTGCGTGGGCAGTGGAGTGAGAAGACAGAGGGGGAGAAGGGCCAATATGCCTTCCCAGACGGGGCTCACAATCGAGCATATTGGCTAGAAGGGCAGGTGAATAACGAATGAGGGCTATGAAATAGGGCAATGGGGAAGTATGAATTATATATAAGTATTCCCCCCCGTTCACGGTACGGCAGTCATCTCGTCGCATATTTTCTAGACAGCATTTGATCGCATCTAGTCGCGCTATCGGCCTGCGCAAGACCATTCGACCGCGCGATTCGCGCGCTTAGCGGTCTGATTTTAGGGAAATGAGGGTCATTTGCAAGTCAAATGAAGCAGATCTGAGCACCTCCCAGAGCTGATAACTCTGTTCAAACATTTTAGAATTGAATGAAATTTCAAGGGTGTATAGGTCTGTATACGATCCATCGATTGTCGTGGGCTTTTTAGATATCTCAAAAACTAAATGAATTATGAACATAAAAGTGGCCGTTTTCCAACGGGAAAACTAGAAACTTTAATAACTTGGTTGCAACTGAACCAAATTGCACCAAACTTGCAAATCACGTCCGGAAGACACATACGAAGAGATTGTCGTATTATTTTCTTGAATTTCTAATTTTGAACGGAGTTATTTCACAAAAACCTCGTAATGACCCTGTTTATGCATACATTTCTCGTCATTTCTCGTCTGTCTGACCGATCGCCGAGAATTGCCGTACCGTGAAAATGGGGGATACCCTATAGGTGGACGATAAAAACGAGAAGGGTGTGCTAATTAGGTACGGCTCCCCCACCCTCCTCGCTCTGTTTTGTATTGTTTCATGTTCATGTGAAAGAAGGAAACATCAAGTTTGTAGTTGTCAGTCAGAGAAATGTCAGTCAGAGAAATTCTCAAGTCAGATATAGATAGATATATGTTCGAGTCGAGATATCCTAGGCTACCAGCTCGTCTGCTTCTGAATGTGGAATACGCCAGCCACAGGCGGCGTGACGTCATCTCGAGAGAGGAATAGAGAGATAGAAAGGGAGGGAGAGGGGGAGAGAAGGAGAAAAGGAGTGACGCACTCCATTAGATTATAGGCTGTGCCGGATATGTGTGTGAGAGGGGCTCTGATTGGACAGCCGAGTCTCTCTCTCTCTCTCTCTCTCTCTCTCTCTCTCTCTCCCCCTCTCTCTCTCTCAAATTGTAGACCGAAAAGTGTTGTTGGGTGTTTGAATTTGAATTGACGTCGGTTGTAGAGAAAGGGAGAGACAAGAGAGGTACAGAGTGAAGAGAGGAAAGGATGAGTGAGCGTGAACGAGAGAGAGAGTGGGCGATGTATTCGTATTCACAATTCGTCCCCAGGGCCACATACCTACGTAGTTGCTTTCTGTGAATAGGAAAGAGACAGCATTGAGAAGTAAACGAAAGTACAGAGCAAAAAAAACGAGCGCCCACCTCTTCCTGCTCCTGCTCCTGCTCCTGCTCCGGCTGCTCCTCGTCGAGAAGTGGCTCCTGGGCCATCTCCATCTGCTCCGTCTCCTCCGGCTGCTCCTGCTCCTGCTCCTCGGGCTGCTCCTGCTCCGTCTCCTCCGGCTGCTCCATCAGCTGCTCCTGCTCCATTTGCTCGGGGCTGAGTGCGAACTGCTCATCTTCGAGCACCTGCTGTCTCAGCTCCTCCATCAGTGCCATTTCCCGCATCTGCTCCAGTGCCTGCAACTGCTCCATCTGCTCCTCCGTCAACTGCTCCTCGGGCTGCTCCACCGGCTGCTCCGGCTGCTGCTGCTTCTCCGCATCCTTGGGTGCGGGTGTGGGCTGCGCAGCGACAGCTAGAAGAAGGGGGAGAAGGAGGAGGGCTGCTCGCATCGCGGCGCCCCGTGTAGAGTGGAAGGGAGGAGGGAGGAGGGAGGGGAGAGAGAACCAAGGCCGATCGATGCGATGACGTGAGGGGGCGGAGACTGCCTGCCCCACGGCAAAATGAATAGGGGGAGAGGAGAGAACACGAATGTTGAGGGGAAACGTGACGAGATGACGAGTACAGAAGTGGAAAGAGAGAGGGGGATCAGTCGGAGCAATGCGATAATGTGGTAATTTGATAACGACTATGCTTGTGCACCGTCTTCTAGATGAGGGATTTCTCCCGTGCTGAAGTTGTTTTGTTGTTTTGATGAGTTCCGTAAAAGTGCAAAAAGTGAGATAGGATAATGGAGTAGAGGTACTAGATTGTTTGTCTTGTGTGGATGTGAGTCTCTCTCTCTCTCTCTCTCTCTCTCTCTTTCTCTTTCTCTTTCTCTTTCTATCCCCTATACAGAGAGGGCATTCCCTGTCAGTTTCCGTTTTCATTTTCCCCTCATTTTGTTCTGAATTCACACCGACACCTGTAGTTTCTTCGGTTATGGATTTGGAGTCAACACACTCCGGAAAGAAATCGAAAATAAACTTCACAGAGTAGCAACTTTTGATTCGTCATTCATGTGGGGTGGGAGGAGGGGTATATGCGTAGTTTTTTTTAAATCTTGATTACTCTTTGGGATTAGTGACTGGTTCTTTCAAAGGAGACTTTGTAAGTCATGGGATGAAGCATGAGCAAGTGGAATAAGAAAGAGGAAGGAAGGAAAAAAGAAGAGAGAAAAGAGGAGAGGTGTTGATTAGGCATGTTTGTTTATCCGACTGACATTCACAGTGTTTCTTGGGTGGCGAGGAGAGTTTCTCGCATGTCTCTCACAATCTGGCAATCGATGGAGGATGACGGTAGGATATGAGGGAGAGAGGGAGAGAGAAGGAGGGGGGAGAGAGGGGTGAAGGGAACGGGTTGGCGAGGAGGATATGTGCTTTCGTCAATGTTGTCAACACGTTTATGTAGGGAGCCAAATTGAGCAGATGCAGAATTAGAGTGTGCGGAAGTGAGAGAACGAGAGAGAGAAAGTGAGAGACTCAGTCTTGTCTGTTCTCTGTGTGGAGAGAGGTGGCTCTGCTGTGTGTGTGATCCAGGTGTGCGTGCGCACCGGTCACTCAGCATCCCCTCTGGTCTGTGATACCAGTTGATAAGGAGGAGGCGCGGACGGCCCCTGCCTCGTGCTTGTCGTCGAACACGAGCGTAATGGAGAAAATGAATGGAAATGGAGATGGGCCGGGAACAAGTGCGAGTTGTGCAGTGTGTATGGGTGACTTGGGGGAGAATGTGTATGCATGTGCAACATGCTGGAACAAAACCCATGGGAGGTGTACGGGAATGACGAGGGAAGAGAGAAAAAGGGTTGAGGAAGGAATGACGTCATGGGTGTGTTCTGAGTGTGAACTGCATGGCAGTCACTCAACTCTTCCCGATCTCGATGGACTCTACTTTGACAGTCCGCTCACTCGCCCTAAGGGGAAACGGACTGTGCTGGAGAGTGTCGTAGTAGAGACGGGAGAGAGTGATCCCCTTTGTGATATCACTGAATATCAACGGATTGAGAGGGAAGATAGACGATCTGAGAAGAGTGGCGGACACGTACAAACCGCACGTGATTGGAGTACAAGAGACAAAGTTGGACAGAGGAATAGAGAGCGAAGATTTGAAAGTGGCCGGATATGAACTGTTCCGGAAGGACCGGACAGCGGGAGGAGGGGGAGTGGCACTGTATGTGAACAGTGCGTTGCGCCCCTCGCTGGTGAAGAAAGAGACTTCTTTGGAATTAGTGGCGGTGAAATGCAGGGGAGAGAAAAGGAGTCAGTTCGTGGTGGCCTCAGTCTACCGTAGCCCGACCAAAGCTATGTCGGCAGCTAAGATTGAGGAGTTTGTTGATGAGCTGGACTCGTGGCTATCTCAGAGAGATAAATTGATGGATGTGATTATCGGAGGAGATATGAATGTGTGTTGGAACAATTGTGAGTCGGCGAACCTCAAGGAGGTGTGTGCTGAACACTCGATGAAACAAGTCGTTTCACACGTGACACATCGAAACCGATTGATTGATATTATGATGGTGAGCAGGCGAGCTGGAGTGGAGCACCTCGCTCCTGTCGAGAAAGAACATGAACCCATTATGGTTGACACATGCATTCGATGCGAGAATCGAAAGGAGAAGCCAGTAAAGGGCTACGATTTCAAGAAGGCAAACTGGACGGGTCTGATAGAGTTTCTTGGAAAAGAAGTGCGATGTGAGTGGATAGAGGATAGGAGTCTGTCGATTGATTACATGTGGAGAAAGTTTGTGAATGTGGTTAAAGCGGGTATGCAGAAGTGGATACCGCTCAAAACATTCCGCAGGAGAAGAGGATGCGAGTGGATGAGCGAGAGTGTCAAGACTTTTCAGCGGCGGAAAGACGCACTGCACAAGTTGAGCAAGGAAAGGGGAGACAGCGAGGCAAAAGCTGCGTTTAGACATGCTCGAAAACAGCTGGCTAAAGAGACAGCCAACGAGAAGAAGAATTTCTTTGATAAGAAGTTTGCCTCTGTAGAGAGTCCCACAGATTTCTGGAAGACTATTGAGTGTCTGAAAGGAAAAACGAAGGGCACGGAAATCCCCGATCTGATTGACTCGAATGGGAAGATGGCTGTGTCAGATCAGCAGAAGGCAGACATGCTCATGGAGCAGTTTGTCAAGGTGGGAAACACAATGGAAAGTGAGATGCCGGAAATTGCATCGGATGCGGATAGAGTCCCTCCCTGCTCGAGAGAGTTCGTGGAGAAGTACATACGAGAAGCATCTGAGCAGAAAGCAAGTGAAATCGATGGGATAACTGTGAGGCTGTTGAAGAGGTGTGTGAAACCATTGACTGCGCCAATCGTGGCTATGATCAATCGGTGTCTACACGAGGAGAAGTTCCCTCGGGGATGGAAGGAAGCGGTGATATCACCCATTCAGAAAGTGGAACACCCACAGCACCCAGTCGATTTCCGACCGGTGTCACTGCTACCTATTGTGAGCAAGATGGCAGAGGAGTATGTGTTTGGAATGATGGTTGGAGAGATAGACCGGAAGCTGTCTCCGAATCAGTTTGGATTCCGGAAGGGAAGGAGCACTGTGGACGCGGTACTGAGTTTCCAGTATGGAATGAGCGAGTGCCTGCAGAGTTGTAAGAGGAAGGCTGCTCGGGCGGTTGCAGTGTTTTTCGATGTTTCGAAAGCATTCGATACGATCCCTCTTGGACATTTGGTAAATGTTCTAAGACATGATTTCAACCTTGCCGATTCGTACCTCAGATTGATAAAAGATTATCTGTAACAGGAGGATGCGAGTGCGAGTGAACGGGACCCTGAGTGAAGAGAAGGAGGTTGTGAGTGGAGTGCCGCAGGGAAGTATCCTAGGACCACTTCTATTCAATTGTTACGTGAATCGAGTGGGGTCGATACAATTGAATGAAGGGGCGCGCATTGTTCAATACGCCGACGATACGGTATATGTCTCTCGGTATCTTACCGATGGAGACAAGGAGAATGCACAAGAAGATGTGGAGAAACTGAGTGGGCTCTAGTCGGAGCGCCCCGACCTCTCAGAGATGGGAATGAAGCTGAATGCGGGAAAGTGCAAGGTGATTCGAATGGGAGTGTATGAGAAGGAACCAGATTTTGAGGTGAATCTGCATATTGGTGGAACAGAGCTCGAGTGTACTAGCAAGTACAAATATCTCGGAGTGGCAATTGATCCACTGATGAACTTCAGTGGTCACGTGGCTGAGAGGGTGACGAAGGCTCGCCAAGCTATTGGTGCTTTGGTGCGAACTATGAGGAAGTGGGCTCCTCGAAGCGCCTTCGGGAGAGTGTACAAGGCGTGTATTGAGCCAGGACTGCTGTATGCAGCAGAAGGATGGTTTCCTGCAAACGAGACAGACAGGGCAAGACTCGAAAGAGTGAATGTGCATGCAGCCAGGCTGGTGCAGAATGATTTCACGTCATCAGATGGCCGAGTGCTAGAGAAGGCTAAGTGGAACACGGTGAAGAAGACCGTGAGCGAAAGAAGGAGGGTGCTCATGTGGAATTATGTGCACGGAGTGCGAGCCCCTCCAGATGGAATGCTGGTCCTGGTGTCGGACAGTGGAGTGAGAAGGACAGCACGCGGTGGCCACTCACTGAGAGTGATGGAGCCTGTGGTGACAAGTGCGAGACTGCACGACTACCCGGTGAACGAGTTGAGAAGGCTTTGGATTGCCCTACCGGAGAAGGCTGTATTGGAGGAGACCAAACAGTCATTCAAGCGTGCTGTCAAAAATCTGTGAATTGTGACCGTCGGAGACGGTGTTTTATTTTACTAACAGTTGTGTTTATCGACTAACGTGTTTATATAGCACGTCAGTTGAACTAATTTAGTTCTCACAGTCGTTATAATCCAAGGCTCTGTCTTGTTTTCGGCTGAGAACAATTGGTACGGCTATATCCTTGTTACTCTCTGTGAGTAGTGAGATAAACGCAATACCAACAATAAAAAAAAAACGAAAGAGAATCCTGGGCAAGTCGATTAGGTACGGTAGAGGCAAACACATTGTGTGGGAGTGGATAATGGAGACGGAAATGATACAAACATGTATTGTAATGCACATACAATTAATTTTTTTACACTCTTACCTACTGGCTCTGCTTGAAATTGAACGTCAACGACGACATGCTTCTGTGAACTAACTACTGTATCATGAATATTATATTCATTTCTGATAATAGTGTTTCCAGAAATGCAATATGTAAAATGCAATCATATTATCACTTAGCAATCATGTTTGCTTTGAGTGGTGTAGTGATAGTGAGGCTATCGTATACTTTGTAGTTTGCACGCATCTCGATCGCCAAGCCCCGCCCATTCTGACTGACTGCTGCGCACATTGTGCGTGTTTTGCGGCATTTTTTATTTTATTTTCTTGCAGATTTTCATCATCCCTTTTGTTTTTTTTCTCTCTCACATTTCCTGTATATCTTCTCATTGATACGATTTCAGTATGCTTTCCGCCCGCAACCTGCTCTCCCGTGTCGCTCGCGGCAACGCTGTGAGTTTTCCCTCTTGTTTTGTGGTGTGTAGATTTTTTGTTGTTGTTTGTGTTTTTTTCTAAATTTTCAGTAACCTCTTTGCTTCTAGTCGTCTCGCCTGAGCAGCACCCTGGTGGTTGCGGAGCACGACGACGCCAAGCTCGCCCCCATCACCCTCAACGCCATCACTGCCGCCGGAAAGGTACGATTGTTTCGATCATGCAGTTATTGATTTTGTATACGTAATTCGAACCCTTTGATATAGGTCGGATCTGATGTCTCGGTCCTCGTCACCGGAGCCAACGCCGCCAAGGTTGCCGAGCAGGTCGCCAAGGTACTGTTTTTTGAAATGAAAACTTTGAACTATATTTTGAATTTCAGGTCGCTGGTGTGAAGCGCGTTCTGGTTGCTCAGGACGACAAGCTCAAGAACAACCTGCCCGGTGCGTAGTGTTCTTGGAAGTTTATTGATTAGTCTCGTTCAGAGCGCGTGGCGCAGGTAGTGGTCAAGTCGCAGGAGCAGTTCAAGTTCTCGGCCATTACTGCCGGCGCGTCGGCCTTCGGAAGGGGCATCATCCCCCGCGTTGCCGCCAAGCTCGACGTCTCCCCCATCTCCGGTTCGTAGTACTAGTAGCCTATAAGTTTTTGAGTCATTTTGTTATTGATTGAGTTTGCTTCAGACGTGACCGAGGTGCACTCCGCTGATACGTTCACCCGCACTCAGTACGCTGGAAACGCCGTCGTCAAGGTACGTTTACAACGGCGTAGCTGATGGTCACGGACAGTATGTGTAGGTGCAATCGTCTGCTCCCGTGAAGCTGATCACCTTCCGTGGAACCGCCTTCGAACCCGCCAAGGAGGGAGGCAGTGGAGCCGTCGAGAAAGGTAGGTTATTTCAGTGGATATGTGTATTGACGGGCTTTCAGCCCCTGACGCCGCCGTGTCGGACGCAAACTCGGAGTTCCTCGGAGCCGAGCTGTCCAAGTCGGAGCGCCCCGACCTCGCCACCGCCAAGATTGTCGTGTCTGGAGGACGTGGTCTGAAGTCGGAGGAGAACTTCAAGATCATCTACGACCTCGCCGACAAGCTGGGCGCTGGAGTGGGAGCATCGCGCGCGGCCGTCGATGCCGGATACGTGCCCAACGACATGCAGGTCGGACAGACCGGAAAGATCGTCGCCCCCGTGAGTATCATTCATGTTTCTGGAGTAACAAAGTATTGATTAATTGATTGGTTCAGGAGCTGTACATTGCCGTTGGAATCTCTGGAGCCATCCAGCATCTCGCCGGAATGAAGGATTCGAAGGTGATCGTCGCCATCAACAAGGACGGCGACGCGCCCATCTTCCAGGTACGAGGTTTCTTTGTCTCCCTCTCTTTCTCTCTTTCTCTCCTTTTTCCTCTCTTCGTTATCTCATCTCCCTTCTTTGTTCAGGTTGCCGATATTGGACTGAAGGCCGATCTGTTCAACGCCGTTCCCGAGATGATCAAGTCCCTCTAAACTATATTTATCGCTACGGTCTTCTTCAGCCCTAGTGGCAAGCCATATCCTCTTCCATAGCAGTTTTATATGTGTAGTGATATTTATGATTGTACATGTATGATGAATGATGGGTAAAGAGTATAGGATCATGTTTGCCTTGTATCTGTAAAGATATAGTCGTTATAGAGCGACGTTGCGTATCTGATACTTGATTTAATATTATCGATAATTGATTTTGCATTTTATTACATATTTTCTATTTCCGATTTAGCGTTGTGCTACTGTTTTGCGCATTGTGAGTGCATGCGCAATACTAGCGCGCAATTCGATTTTCGCGAAAATTTGCAGTTTGTATTTTAAAAACGATATTGTTATGTTGTATTCTTCCTTCCTTATCGTTTGTGTTGTAGTATTGTTGCAAGTTATATTCTCATATTACTTATTGTCTTTCCAGGTTACCATGCCGCCTAAGCCAAGCAAAAAGGTAGAAAACAAGAAGAAGGAGAAGATTGTCGACGACAAGACTTTCGGTCTGAAGAACAAGAAGGGAGCGAAGACCCAGAAGTTTGTCCAGCAGGTCGAGAAGCAGGTCAGTTGATTTGTGCTATTCCTGACACCCATCCACAGACATTTCACAAAACGAAGTTATTTGTGCGTTTTTAAGACTTTATTTCCAGGTACGTGGCCAGCCGACTCGTGCCGAGCTTGAGAAACAGAAGGAAAAGGATAAGAAGAAGGCCGAGCTCGATAAGCTTAACGATGTGCTCCGGCCCGTAGCTGCCATGCCCAAGGTCGGCAAGGGTGAGTACATCTATTAAACTGTGAGCGAATTGTGGATTATGGTTATGAACATATTCAAGACGTTGACCCGAAGTCCGTCCTTTGTCTGTTCTTCAAGCAGGGAATGTGTCAGAAGGGAAACAAGTGCAAGTTCAGGTACGGAATGTTGATGATGTTATGTGAAGTGTGATGTGAAGTATCATATACATGGTTTGCAGCCACGATCTGGATATTGAGAAGAAGGTGTTGAAGAAGAACCTGTACGTTGATTCTCGTGATTTGGAGAAGGAGAAGGAGGAGGGCATGGAGAACTGGGACGAGGCTCAGCTGGCTGACGTGGCCGAGCAGAAGCACGGAGCCGCCGACCGAAAGAGGACCAACCAGACTGACATTGTGAGTCAGTTGAGAATAGGGACTCTACTGAACCTGCTGCATTTAGGTGTGCAAGTTCTTTATCGAAGCCGTCGAAAACTCGAAGTACGGATGGTTCTGGGAGTGCCCTAACGGATCGAGCTGCATCTATCGGTGAGAGAGAGAGAGAGTCTAAAGACATTTGATCGTAATATGGATATTTTAGTCACGCACTTCCTCCTGGCTTTGTTCTGAAGAAGGATAGGAAGACACTGGAGGAACTGAAGAAGGCGACTGAGATTTCGCTCGAGGAGCTCATTGAGCAGGAGGTCTGTAGTGTAGATAAGTCATGCTTCTCACTGTACAATTACAGCGCACGGCCCTCAACTCTGCGAACCTGACCAAGGTGACACTGCAGTCGTTCGTTGCGTGGAAGAAGAAGAAACTGAAGGAGAGGAAGGAGGCTGCCGAGGCCGCCGAGAAGGCCAAGGCCGCCAAGGTCAAGTCCGGAAAGCACGTGAGTCACATACAAAGTTGTTGAATTATGCCATTTTGTTACTTGTTTTTAGGGAGGCATGTCTGGAAGGGATCTGTTCACGTACAACCCTGACCTCATCCAAGACGACGAGGAGGCGGACGACATCGCCTACGACCGCGATCCCGAGGAGGGAGAAGAGATGGTGAGTTATACGATTGATTGATTGATCTTGTATGGACTGTCATCTCGTGTATCGTGCATCGTTGCTGTTTTATTTCAAATATAGAATGCATCATTTAAAACATCTGTGGCCGTGCACAAAGGGGGAGGTGAAGCCGTGCTCAACAATTATGTTGCAGGACCAGGGACCTGTGTTCGAGATCGACGAGCGCACCTTCTTCAACTTCGAAGGCATGGATGACGACGACGAGGATGCTCCTGCCGATGGTATGTCCTTCTATCGTTGATGCCGGTTCATCACCCTTGTTCAGGCGTTGCGAAGATGTCGATCAACGCTGACCTGTTCGATGCGGCCGACCTGGAGGGGCTGGAATCGGATGATGAGGAGGGCGCCCCCGCCAAGGCCAGCTGAACGCGACACATATGAGGGGGCGAGGCCAGGGTGTATGTGTGTGTGTCCTTCGCCTGTTCATTCATCTGCTATGTATGTGTGTGGTATCTACACTTACTGGTTACTCGTCGTGTCCCCCTACACAGTTTGTGCTGTTATTTTGTGGTTATTTTTGTTATACCAACGCGCGGTGATAAAAGTTCTATTTGACAAAATGGTGAGATTTTTATGCGGGCACATCACAGTGGTTCACAAAACTGGGGTTACTATTTCAACATGTATCAACACAACACGACCTGTTTGGTGAGGAAAGAGCACTCTGCTACGACGGAATTAGATACATAATAATATGCAAGTAATGCAAACGTATCAAAAATGGGTTTTAGGGAATGACTTAGTTTCCAATACAGGAGCAGAGGACGCGACGGACCATATCGCGAGCATAGGGTATGTAGGAAAGGGAGTACCACGCCATTGCAAGGTACATGCCTGAAAGAGGAGAGTTGGTGAGAAGTAGAGGAGAGCGAGAGACTGACCGATTGTGAAAATAACGGCGAGCGGGGGGTTGGAGAGAACGAGTCCGGACACAAGCGCCATGGCGATGCAGGCAATGTAGACGATTGAGGCGAGCCAGCGGGACGCGTCGAACATCTTCCGACACTGGTTCGAAGGGCCCATCAGGAAACACGTGCTGAGAGAGGAGGTTGTGTTGTTAGGGATGGGGATGGACTCACCCCACGAGGGACAGGGCGCTGCCCATGGCGGTGAGGATACAGAAGCCAGAGATGTTGCCGAGGAAGAGCAGGAAAGAGGCCTGGGGGGGGGGGGGTGAGGGTAGTAAGAGGAAGGCAGACTCACGCAGAGGGACGCGACGATGGAGAGGATGAAGCAGCCCGCGAAGCACTGCACCCGCGTGTCCCACGACAACGACGACGCATTCGACACCTGAACGGGTCGAGTGTGAACAGACGGCAGCTGCTCACTCGAATGTAGACGCGGTCGACCTTGCCGTGCACCGACTCGATCGCAATCATGCCAATCAATTCCGAACGCTCTCAGCATTGTGCGAATGTCAAGCCGCGGTCAGCGCGAGATAAGAGTGCAGCGATGTGATGCAGTGTAATTGTATGCAGCGTGGTATGTTTAAAATGGGAAAATTGGGATACATAAACACATAGAAACTGACGTCAACTGCCGCGGCGGCCTCGGGGTCGGTGGCTGTGTTGACGTACGGGCCGTCGGGCAGGCTGTCCGCCGCACCCATCGCTTGCCGAACACGGTCAAACATACCTTTCGTGATATATATTATTCGTTTTTTGATTAGAAAAATGAATAATAGAACGAAACAAACATAAACAAATAACGAACTGTACGAATGAACGGCGTTCCAATTGACGAATATGACGACTGACGCCTGCTGACCGTTTGCGCACTGCTGGTTTTTGGCGGGATGTTTTGTTTATTTTTTTGTTGTTTTGTTTATTCTATCGCGTTCGCGGTATCTAAACATCATTATCAACATGTATACTATTCAGATATGTCAAACAATGAACCAAATGACGGCGGGATGATGTTGGAAGAGGAGATAGTGGAAGAGATGATTGTGATCGAGGAACCCGGAGAAGCTGAGCGAGTGGTACAAGAAATGGATGAGGAACAGCCGGACAGCAGTCGCCAACAAGAGAGGTTCTCGCCGGAAAAGGGGAAGAAGGTGGAAGAGGTGGCGGAACACCACGTTGTCGAGGAGATTGTCGATGTGGTGGGTTGTTTGGTTGTTTATTTGCATGTTTACGTATTGTCCAGGGGGCGATGGACATACAGATGATGTTCGGAGAAGACGATCTGGTAGAGGTGGAGGACGAGCACGGCAACCGACGCCTCCTCACACAGGCCGAGCTGCAGGCACAGGTGCGTCGATTCGTTGTTGTTGTTATCTGCATGGACGAGTGTTCAGTTGAACGCGGAGAGTGAGATGGTCAACGGCGGTGATCTAGCGACCGGCGCGACCGAGGAGGTACTTCATTTCTCTCTCTCCCTCTCTCCCTCTCTCCCTCTCTCCCTCTCTCCCTCTCTCCCTCTCTCCCTCTCCCTTCCACTCTCCCACCCTCCACTATTCTCTTCCAGGTGTTGTGCGCGGAAGGATTCGAATATGAGTACGAGCCGGCGACGTACGATATGGGCCAAGCCGCTATTTTTCAAGTATGCGTATTCCAGTATGTTGTGGTTGTTCAAGCCGTGTTGTAGCTGTACCAACCACTGCGCATCGTATCGAGTGACGGACAGGAGCAGTGGCAGTGCCGCATCTGTACCGAGATCAACCACACTGCGGTCAGTCGCTCATCGATGGATTGAGCTATCGATTGATTGTAGATCTTCGACTCGCGCAACCAGTACAACCAGCACAGGTACAAGCACCACGGCACGTTCAATGTGAGTGTGTCGCTAATGCAATGTGTACATCTGTACACGTTGGTGCGTTGTAGAATCAGATGGCGTGTGCGGTGGTGGAGTGTCGGGAGGCGTTCGCATCGCTGCTCTCCCTCAAGAGACACCTCGTGCAGGAACACAGCCTCCCACTCGAGACACACCACCATGTGTTCAGAGACGTGAACGAGTTCGATGTGAGTAGGAGGGGGGATAGGAATGGAGAGAGAGAGAGAGAAAGAGAGAGAGAGAGAGAGGAGGAGGAGAAGGGAAGGAGAGAGATTGCAGAACTGGCGTCAACTGGTGGAGATCGCGTCGGACTCGGCGTTTGTCATGTACAACAAGCAGCTGAGCATACGACGGCAAGTCATGCACTGCTCTCGCAGCGATCACAAGATGGTACTTACCTCGAAGAGGTTCGTCTCTCTCTCTCTCTCTCTCTCTCTCTCTCTCTCTCTCTCTCTCTGCTGACCCCTTGCCCTCGCAGTGCCCGCGAGATCCACAGCCGCAAGCGCATGTTGAAGGAGGGCGCGTGCTGTCCCGCCCACATCTCCTTCTCAGTCACCGACGAGGGGTGAGCGCCGCGTCGGAGTGAAAAGGCTTACTGTATCGTGTTGAGTACGGTGGATGTGATCTACCAGATGATGCACTTTGGCCACGCCGATCCGGCAGGAGAGGGAGAGGGGACGAGTGGAGGGGAGGTGGACAAGAACGTCATGCCCACACTCGCACAGCTCAAGTTCCCGCCCCGGGCAGCCGCCGTCGGAAATCGACCCATGCAGTTTCTACAGGTAACAGAGGGAAAGAGAAATAGAGAGAGAGAGAGAGAGAGAGAGAGAGAGATTGCAGATTGACTTGATCGATCTGTCCGAGACTCTGTACGCGTCGACCCGCTACTCGCGCGCGTTGATTGTCGAGTGCATGTATTCGCATTTCCAGGTGGGTGGAGTGGGCATTGGGTGGGGGTGTGTGGTGTGACTGGTGTGACTGGTGTGATTTGAGTGGGCGCGTCCGCTGCCGGAGAGACTGGACAAGACGCTCATCATCCGCCTGCTCACAGACATATTCACTCAGTGGGGACCACCGGGTGGGTGAGGGAGAGGGAGGAGGGGAACGGAGATGATACTCAGAGGGCTACTCGTGTTCGGCCAAGCAGGAGGTCCTCCGCGACTGCCTCGCCGTCGTCGGAAATGTGTTCGGCGTGCAGCTGCAGCATATTGGCAGCGTGGTGAGTGGGATGGAGAGGGGAGAGAAGGGGAGATGGAGAGGTGGGCGAACGCGTGCTCTAGGCGCCGGACTACTCGTCGTTCGTGGCGACTGTGTACCAGCGAGCAGTGGATGAGATGGGCAGCCGGCACCGTTGGGTGGAGGTGCTTCCATTCACCATCGCCCATAGGAACCAGACGAACCGCGCCGGAGGCGGCAAGACGCCCTTCGAGGTAGGCGCAGGCTGACATTTTAGCGTTCTCACGACGCACTTGAGTTGATGTTCGGTCGTCGTGTGTGGTACTTGGACGATGAGGATGGGTGGGAGAAGGGCGGGCAGCCGGTCGAGCCAGCCCCCGCCCTCCCCGTGTCGGCACGGCTGCGGGCAGGAGAGAAGGTATACGTGCGCAATGTCGACGCCAAGCTCGGATCCAGGAACAGACACGGAGAGGTGGGCGAGGAGAGACAGACAGACAGGCAGGCAGAGGGAGAGAAAGAAGGGAAGGAGGAGAGTGTGTATTGCAGGTGATGGCGGGTCTGATAGCTGAGGTGGACTGGCGCAGTCCGTTCCCCTACAGGGTGCACTACTCGCACAGGACGGATGGGTGGGCGAGCGACAGTGAGTCAAGGGAGGAGGAGGGATGCGAGTGAGTAACACTGTCCTCTTGCAGTCAATCCATCCATGTGGTTCTCGCCGTTCGACATTGTGCCCACCTCCAAGGAGGAGCTGGCGAGGAGGGACACTCGTGAGTCTCTCTCTCCCTCCCTCTCTCCCCCTCCCTCCCACTCTCTCTCTCTCTTCCTCTCTCTCCCTCCCTCTCTCCCCCTAGCTTCTACTTCCCCTTTGCAGAGCGCCGCGAGATCCTGAACTCCCTTTTGTGTGAGTGTGGAGGAGGAGGAGGAGGAGGGGAGGGTGAGGGGGGCGAGTCTCGCTGTGCCCTGTTCCGATCGATGCTGTGCGCGCACCGGATGAGCAAGACGTGCTGCGAGGCAGCCGGCAAGCCGTGTCCCTACCACGAGGAGTATGCAAACGGAGAGGGAGACACGTACAAGGTGGGTGCGAGAGAGGGGTCCGTTCACTCATTCAAGGACTGCAGAAGCTGATGACGCTGTCGTCGAAGCACTCTGTTCCGGAGGAGGAGCGCGTGCGGGCGCAGGAGCTGCGCGAGCAGCAGAGACGGCTGCTGCTGCCCGCGTCGAGTGCGCGCGTCTTCCACCAGCCGGCAGGAGCGAGGAAGCTGCGAGTCGGCGGCCCCAGCACCGCACACCCCTACAAGCACACGGTGCGTTCCCGTGGACAGTCAAATCAAGTGGAATGTGTTTGAGGCGAGCGAGCGGGCGGCTGAGTCGGCGCGAGCCACGGGGCAAGTGCGGGTGGTGGAGAGGGTGGAGGCGGAGGAGGCTGTTCCCGCACCCCCTGTAGCTGCCCTGCCCACTCCTCCACCGAGGGGCAGGGGCCGCCCCCGCAAGTCGGCCCCCCTCCCCGTTCTACCCACGGCCACTGCACAGCTCATCGTCAAGTCTCCTGTACAGGTGGGTGAATGATAGAGATAGAGAATAGAGATGGATAGGCGTGTTGTGTTTCAGAGGAAGCGCCAGATCAAAGATGACGCGGAATCGGGAGAGTTGGTGGATGTGGAAGGCGAGTTTGCCGACGCCCCGCCCACTGAGGCCCCGCCCCCGAAGGAGGAGGAGTCGGCGCTGGTGCGACTGGGGAAGCGGACGCCTGCGAAGGGAGTGGGAAGTGCGAGACGGCCTGTCAAGACACCGAGGCTGGTCGATGGAGACTGTCCTGTCAAGACTCCCAGGCCTGCTGCTGCTGGAGGATCGCCCCAGGTAGAGAGAGAGTGAGAGTGAGAGAGAAATTGGAAGGGAGCAAGAGGTGTTGGTTCAGGCGACTCCCGCCCTCACTCCTCCCCGCAAGTCTGCCCGACAGCCGCGGAAGAACAAAATATACGAGGACTACGAGAAGTAGACATGCTGTACATACCATGTGTTGTTGTTGTATCATTGATTGCGTAATAATAATGTATTGACCTGAATATGTGACTAGTACTTGCAGCAGTATGCATAGAAGGGTGATTCGACGCAGTAGCTGTCAGGGGGACAGTGATGGGAGGAGCATGTGAGTCCCTTGAGGAGAAGGTCCGAGGACGGGAGGCGGAGGTCGCAGCGGTAGACGAGCGAGCCGTAGGGACAAGTGGGACGGAACAGGGTGTGCACGTCTGGAAGCAAGGAGTCACAGAGACGGCTTCACCATATTAGGGGCGGCGCGCAGCGGCGCCCGTTTGTTTTGACTCGTGGCGCGCGCAACACGCCACTCCCAAGGCACACACGATTTCTCTATTCCAATACAATATACTTGATTAGTGTGCGTTATTTGTTAGAATATCACTTTGTAAGACCTATGAGTATGATTTGTGAAACCAATATCGGTTGCGGCATCCAAAACCGCCCTCTCTCGCTCTCTCCCGCTTTGCCACTAAACGTGTTTACGACGACGGTGTGCATCACGTAAGCTCCGCCCACTGCACTTTGCGCTCATTGGTCGCTCGGCTCTCTTGCGTGCGCACTCTGATTGGCCGAGCGCATGCCCCGCCCTTCGCTCACCCTCCTCGTGGATAGGAGGAAGGAAGTGCACATGGTAGCAGCTGCTCCGGAAGGAGCTACACTACTAAGGGAAGGAGTTGCACTTGAACTATTTTAGTAGTGTCGAAACATAACATAAGTATGCATATCTTATCCCTATGATGTATTGTATGTTAACAATATCATATACAAGGAAGTTCTAATACTACAGCCTTCTAGAAATTACAACCAGCGCGGCAGCGCTGGTTGGTTTGTGTTAAGACTAGTCGCGCGCTAGGATCGGCAATAGGCGACTGAACGAAAGGTCTCTTAGAATCTTTGCGAGAACAATGTGATGCTGATAGATGTTATCAGAATGTTAGAAAATAGTTAAGTTTCGATTTTGGTAACGCTAGCTGTTGTAGGAAGCGAGATGCGAGATACGCGCGCGCGCCCCCTGAAGGGCAGGCAATCCCCCCCCTACGGATGGTTTTCTAGGGGGGGGGGGTGGCGCGCACCGGCTGCCCCCAGCAGACAGGAGGTGCACATTCCGCACTGCCAGTGGATTGCACTGATATCGTTCAGATCGCGTGTCCTGCTGGCGCACAGTAGTGTTGTGGTTAGCGATTGCGCCCGTTGAGACACATGGCTCGAGTTCGGTTCCTGCTGGTGGCAAACCTTTTGTAATATATGATTTTACATAGAAATGACATTGGAATTGTAAATTTTCCCATCAGCATTACCTAAACTCTTTTTTGCAAAATTTATACAATTTTGGACTCAACAAGGTGGGTGAACTGTTGGAACTCTTTAAAAAAAGTTTTGTGGTTCATGTTAATGTAGATAGATTTATATGAAATCCAATAAAAGTACATTCATTATCTTTTAAAAGGACTTCCGTAAGAGAAGAGTTTGTGTTACTCAACGTAATGCAACAAAAGCTCATGCATTTTATCAATCGAAATAGTACACAAACCTGCTCCAATAGTTCAACAAGATATATATAATCGATCGGATACCGAAATCAATTTGCCGACGTACAACATTTGCTCGCATTAGTTTTTATTGCGGAAAGAGCAGGTTTGTTTACTATTTCGATTGATAAAATGCATGAGCTTTTGTTGCATTACGTTGAGTAACACAAACTCTTCTCTTACGGAAGTCTTTTTAAAATATAATGCATATTGAGATATCACACTGTCTCTGTAAGAATCGGACGAGGTGGTTACTAGGAGCTATGTCAGCGCACATTGGTGTTATCGAAGGTCCTCTACAAGATGCAAACAGTCGTTTTTGTCAAATATTCAAATTTGGCCCATTAAGGGACCACTACCTCAAATCGGTCAGTTTTTGTCAAAACACTTCAAATAAGGACTCGTTCGATTCCTTATCCGATTTTAAGAACTTTTTCATATACTGAACTTTTCGAAAAAATTTGATTTGAAAAAGTTATGACCAAAAAAATGAAAAATTTGCATATTTTTAATTTTTATGAGTATGTTTCGGTCCGAAAAAACAAAAATGAATTACACCATTAAAAAAAGCGTTTTATGTTTAGTTTGCATGATTTTTAACACAAAAATCGATTGGACCGTCTTTCGCCATCCAAACGATTGAAAGTGGTCCAGGCAGCAGAAATGGGGCTGTGTGAACGTTTTCATGTTATATCAATCCGAAAAAACAAAAACTAAATACACCAGCAGAATTTACGTGTTTTGTTTTGTAAATGAGCACGTTTTCACGAAAATCGATTGCACTGTCTTTCACAATCCGGACAGTTGAAAATGATCTGTAAACAATGCACACAGTTCTGTTTAGTTTACCTGTTGTATCAATCTGAGTTAACTAGAACAGATTGTAGTATCAGAATCTACGCGTTTTGTCCTTTATAGGGAACGCGTAGATTCTCGTGTTTTCTTGAGAAATGAATTCAACTGTAACTTATTAACGACGTTAATCAATCCTTTTTGACTACTTTCAACTGTCCGGATTGTGAAAGACAGTGCAATCGATTTTCGTGAAAACGTGCTCATTTACAAAAAAAAACACGTAGATTCTGATGGTGTATTTAGTTTTTGTTTTTTCGGATTGATATAACATGAAAACGTTCACACAGCCCCATTTCTGCTGCCTGGACCACTTTCAATCGTTTGGATGGCGAAAGACGGTCCAATCGATTTTTGTGTTAAAAATCATGCAAACTAAACATGAAACGCTCTTTCTAGTGGTGTAATTCATTTTTGTTTTTTCGGACCGGAACATACTCATAAAAATGGAAAATATGCAAATTTTTCATTTTTTTGGTCATAACTTTTTCAAATCAAATGTTTTCAAAAAGTTCAGTATATGAAAAAGTTCTTAAAATCGGATAAGAAATCGAACGAGTCCTTATTTGAAGTGTTTTGACAAAAACTGACCGATTTGAGGTAGTGGTCCCTTAATGGGCCAAATTTGCATATTTGACAAAAACGACTATTTGCATCTTGTAGAGGACCTTCGATAACACCAATGTGCGCTGACATAGCTCCTAGTAACCACATGCCCGAAAAGTGTTCGATTCTTACAGAGACAGTGTGATATAGATATCATGCCAGTAGACATAAGGGTGTAGGCGCGGAAACAGTACATCGATCAGCCTACATGAGTAATGCGAGGTGTCTTTGGCATGTATTACAGTATCAGTTGTATGTACTTTGTTCGTACCAGAAAAGTGCATCAATCCTCGATATGAGCTAAACATCAGATCACTAGTGAATGCAGATCTCCGGCTGGTACAGTTTCATGCTACTCTATTCGATCCAATACGGTCGAAAACACCCTCCTGTGTCAAACATTGAGCGAAACTGTTATTCTTATACTAAACTGGTCAATGTGCAACTCCTTCCTCATGCAGTGCAACTCCTGTATAAGCAGCTTCTTCCTAGCCCAGCAGCTCCTTCCATGTGCACTTCCTTCCTACTATCCGGTTCCGGTTCTCCTCCATCGGATTCTTCTTGTACAGCTCCACGCGTCCCGGCACGCCTGATGAAAAGAAAGATGTGAATATGAAGGTGAAATAGGTATAAGTGAAATAGATTTACGCAGGAGAATCATTTCCCAGTAGTCGAGATCGACCTCGTTGGTGAGGTCGAAGCGAGCGAGACGGAACACGCGCAGCTAGATACACGCACATTGGGGATGAGGAAGACGTCCTCCATGCACTCCTCGATGAAGTCCATGTCGTCGTCGTTGCGGGGGTACACGGCGCGGGGGTACACGGCGGGATCGGCTCGCCGTCCAGGCTTCGCCCCAGTTTTGGCGCGAAAACTGGGGGGGGGGGGGAGTGTGCGAGCGGAGTGAGTGGGTAAGAGAGAGATACGCTAAACAGCGCGTGTCAATGAGAGACTGGCTTTGGCAGGCGCGCGAGCGATTCGACCAAGCAGTGCGTTTCCATATTCAGGATACGTTTTCTAAAGTTTCGAATATTTATACATAACATGTTCGGCACATCAACCTGAAAAAAATTTCTTCGAAATTTGAGAAAAGGACATCCATTCTCTTTCGAAAAGTACACGAGTAAAGAGGAGTGGTTTGTTTTGATCTAATTCAACAAAAGCACATGCATAAAATCTCTTCACAGCTGACTAAAATTTCAAAACAAACCTGCTCTTCCTGATCGATGAAAAGACGAATATAGTATGCACTATAATCGTAATTTGTTGCAAGTTACTTGTTGGGAGTATCCTGAATACCTGAACAGTATCCTGAAAACCTGAACTCAACATGCTAACAAGAAAACAATTAGTTTTGAAACATCGTTTGAAAGTGCAGGTTTGTTTTGAAATTTTAGTCAGCTGTGTGCTGTGAAGAGATTTTATGCATGTGCTTTTGTTGAATTAGTAGATCAAAACAAACCACTCCTCTTTACTCGTGTTCTTTTCGAAAGAGAATCATAAATGATTTGTGCGGGAAAAATGGATTCATAATGAGTGTACCTTCGATCTTTTTCTCGCAGCACACCCCGGTGTTGATGGAATAGACGGACCAGAAGCCGTGCGGTTTGCAGACGCCTCCGGAGGGACAGGGTTTCTGAAGGAGGGGAGAGGGTACAGGAGATGAATCTTGACCGGACCTTGTGTTCTCCTCTGAACGGGCTGCGCGGGTCGTTGAGAGGGACCGGATCCCCAGGGAACGGCCACTTTCCACACGCGAAATCTTCCGGCCGGTAGCACAGATCACCTGAAATGCTATTGGAGTTGCGCATGTTGATTGATAATTTGATTACCGTATCCCGGCTTGGTGGCTCCGATCAGTTCCGAGTAGCATCCTATCGAGTAGTCTAGCAGGTCGACTGAATTTCAATCAATCGTTTATCCGGAATCGTTATATCTGAATGTGACAACACAATCATATGAGATGACTGAATAATGTCGGATTTCACGTGCGCTGTGTTTAGGTATGTGACCCACGTGTACTGTCGTCCATGCATGATTGGTAGTCGTCGTGCAGCCGCGTCCTGCAAGGAGTTATGCAAATTCGGTAGGTAAGTCGTCTCTTACTTCTCATAGTCTGGGGTGTTTTGAGGGAAGCAGCCCTTGAAGAGATGCGCATAGCAACTTTGCCGCAGTGGTTGCTTTTGAAACTGAAATAGACCGTACTAGTATGCACTACATTCACTTATACCTTGAGAGTAGCGTTTGCGGTGCCGCAGCTTTCTCCTCTGATGAGTGGTTGCAGATTGGATGCGATGAACTCATCTGACATGCATTGTGCAAGGGGGAGAAGGAGCAGAAGGAGAAGGAGCAGCATAGCGAGTGGAGCAGAGAAGGCTGCTCCCTGCTAGATGCCCCGCCACACAAGGTCAATACTGCACAAGGAAACGATTATGCGTACCAGTTTTACTGTTTACTGTTTTCTCGTCTTTTGTGTAACAGACTTGTGGTCAGAGCATAGACAGGGGTGAAGTGTGATTTCTAGGAGACGGTAGCAGAGACATTTGCATATATTTGTCTGCGCTATAGTTATAGGGCCAGGTGGCACAGAGGGAGAAAGTGGATGTGATATCTCGTTCGCCCTTTCATCCCAAACAGTCACATCTCATTGCGCACTTGTAGTTTTGATTGGAAGAAAGGGAGGGGAGGAGGGGAGAAAGGGGCCGAATGGGAGATCCATCACACTCACACACACACCAAACTCGGCAGGTGCAAGGATTGTCTCCGAGTGTGAGACCGAGGCTCTCTCTCCCTCTCCTTTTCCCTCTTTCTTCATCTGCGCGGTTTTGCTCTCTCTCATGTAGAGACTCTCACTTTCGATGCCGCGATCTGGGTTAAGAACATAAACGGCGATGGCTGTGTCTCTCTTTCTCTTTCTCTCTCCTCCCTCTCTCACTCTCATTGTCGCATCACTCTCACTCTTTTTCCCGCGCCTGCCCTCATCCCCTCAGAGGGATGAGACGCCGCTAATTGATCTCAAATCTTTCTCATACATCCGGCCGTCGCAATGACACATCGTGGCCTCTCCACTTTGAACTCTCCTCTCCTTCCTACTCCTTACTCGATTTCTCTGATCTACCCTTGAGGTATTCCGTCTCCAATTGTAATCTGATCATCATTGTTCGACTTTATGCGATCCGCATGCCCAGTAATGTAAGCATCGGCGCCATGTGTTTCTTCTCCTCCCGGATCTGCCGGCCTCTCCATTGTCCGCCGTCTCTCCCAGTCCTCCCTATCTCCTCATCTAGGCTTACGCCCATAAACCCGAACAGACTGTGCATGTTTCACTTGTTCCACATAGGTTAGCATGGTTTCGGTTTTCGGGCGCTGTTGATTCATTCAACGCTCCCGCTCCCTTTCGATCGCCACATTTTTTTGAGGATTCGAATTATCCAATTCGTCCCTCCCTCTCTCTCTCTCTCCCCGCGCATGGTTTATTGTTAGGGTTAGCAGATAGCGGGTCAACACCGTTTTTCGCATGTCGTGTTTCGTTGTGTATAGGGTGTGTTGTATGTACTCGCATATCTCACCACGCTGATGAATGGAATGCATCTAATTGTCACCCCCTATCCCCTCTCCGGTTTCGAACGCCAATTCTCTCTCACTCGCATATACAATTCGAGCGGTCATTATCCTACCGGATCGAGAAACGAGGCAAGAAAAGGGAGAGAAATGTATCCCTCTCTCCCTCTCTCCCTCCTTCTCCCGCTCCCTCTCTCTCCCTCTGTCAGTGCATTCCACATTCCAGGAGTTGATCAGTCTCTCCTCGGGCACTATCTGTGAATGGTAGCCTGGATATGGTTGCTGTTTGCGGCCACCGCTGCCGCCAAATGCGACACCGGTACGTTTCACTCACCGTGAATACGTTCCAGCGTTCCACCGTTACGTTTCAGACACATCAACGGACGTCGTTGCGAGAAACGCATCGAAGGAGTATGAGGTATGATTGATACTCGCGATGATAGTGCTCAAAACAGTTTCAGAGTGTCAAATTACGGGATGCTATAGTGGATAATCCGATGCTCAAGCAACTCTCAATGTTCACTGATCTCATCGATAACAAGATAATCGAGAAGTGAGTGATGGGCGCAGCTGTTTTCCCTTTCCACTCTCTCCTTTCAGTTCTACCGTCGTGCCGCACAAGGTCACTCCTCCCGCCGCTCGGTCTACCACTCCAGTGCGTCCCCCCCTTTCCATCTCTTTTCATCCCTACTTTTTTGTTTGTTTTCGCCCCTTTTCTCCTCGTTTTCTATGACACAATGAGGATATCTCAATAGTGTTGCGTCCGTATTTTTAGATCAAGCGCCAGCGGGTAGATCCTAGAGAGGACAACTTCGATGAACTATATAAAAAGGTGGGAGGGAAGGGAAAACTAGTAACATTGAAAAACACCGTTCCAGCTCAACGAATCCATGTTCATGGAAGTTATCGATAACAGCAACGAGATTCATCCGAGTCCGAGAAAGGTACATCAAAAAGTTGAACATGTGACTCCGCCCCGTTTAGCACCGCCTCTTCTCGGCGACTGGCCGAGCGCTGAGCGACTCGCAGCACATAGAGCACTCGGCAGAGATTCTGAATGGCGGAGGGAGGCAGAGGGATGAGAGAGGACCGAACAGTTCCGGGGGAGGAGAGGAGAGGGAGGTGGACGACTACAACGGAGAGACGCCCTTCGCAGTCAACGACCACCTGCTGTCTTCCTTCGAAACAATGGCGCCAACGACGACTGGACAGCCGGAAACGACGCCTACAGTACTGCTGCCAATGCAGGGAGCGGGCAAGGGTGAGGAGAGATAGAGAGGGGGAAAGAGAGAGGAGGGAGGGAGGGAGGGAGGGAGGGAGGGAGGGAGAGATTTGTTGATTTAGCCAAGTCTGGAGTAATCGACCCGAACATATACTTCACCGCCGGTAAGAAGGCTAAAGTGCTGAATTCGGCAGAGGAAGACAAGTGAGTTGAAGAAGAGAGAAAGAAGGAGAACGAGCAAATACTTTCCAGTGACACTCCTTTTGTTGCCGATTCCTCCACCTTCAGTGTACCTGTTGTTACTACGGTAATTCATACTCGTGGATTCGTGTGCAAGTGCTTGTATTTTCCAGCAACCTCCCTCGCCCACGCTCTCTCGCATCATCACACAGACCACACACGCAATCCGCGAGTCCGAACAATTCACCAAGTATCCCTACTATGGAAAGGACACGGTACGAGTGGCTTCCTTGGACAATGCCATCATTCTGATTGTAATTGTAGAGAAAAGACGAGATCCGCGCGCCCTGGACTAACTCTGGCATCGCGAGAGGTGAGTTGGAACAGCCATAACGATAAAAGGACATGGAATCTTGTGATCTTGTGCAGCAAACAGTTAGAAGTGTGGAAAGGTCGTGATGATACAAGTTTTAGTGTCGACTACTACTCAAGAGCCAACAATCCCGGCGGACATACACTCGCATGGAAAAGTAGTCTCCAGTGAGGCCACGGACGACTTCACATCGCTCAAACTATCCAACGGACGATACAAGGTGTCCGGAACCAAGTACTACCAAGACAACCGAGTGTACGGAGAGAGCTATGGAGGCAGCAAGGTAGGGAGAGAGAGAGAGAGAGAGAGAGAGGGAGAGAGAGAGAGAGGGAGAGAGAGAGAGGGGGGGAGAGAGAGAGTTTCTTCAGAACGCGTCTCCGTACAAGATTGAAGAGGAGCTTCGTCGGAACGCGCGCCTTTCGATGGGAGAAGAGATCTCCGAGGAGTTGCGAGAGAAGAAAAGGAGGAGGAAGCTTGGCAGGAAGGCGGAGGGACAGAGGACCGTCCGGGTTGGGGAGGCCATCAGGGAGGGTCAGTCACCAAACAGCACATCATATCTAACACTTCTACCAACACAAACCTTCAGAACCCGCCTCCCCATCGACAGTGCGTATGGTGGACAGAGAGGGCAGGCCATTCGAGCAGCGGAAGACGCTGATTGGCGGGAAGGAGTACACGGTCGAGCTGGCCAATCAGCGACTTCATGGTAGGCTCCCTTCTCCTTTCTCCATCTCCTCCATCTTCTCAGGCCACGACTACCTTGTCGCACCCGGAGCCATCATCCACGGTCCTCTCATCAAGCAGCCGCAATCGAAAGCAGGTAAATGTCTTTATTAAAGTTCCCGCCATTTCTCCAGTTCAAATATCCCCGCACCATTCGCGCATCTGGTTTTGCATCGGTCGCGCGCAAGCAGTGCAATTTGGAATGTACTGAAACGATCAGTAATCGCTGATCGATGTTCTGGCCATTATACATTATGGCATTATGCAAATCTCATAAAATATGTGCAACAGCCAACAGCCTATGAAAGGTGTTTGCGCACAAATTGTGAGCCTGGAGAAATGGAGAGAACTTTACTATTACTGTCTCCATTCACTCCTCATTTCCTTGCAGTCAACTTCACTCGCCAGCCTCCACCGCGCGCCGGCGGACAAACGACGTTCGTCGGAAAGAGACCCCAGATCAGCGTGCTTCCCTCGGTGGCCGGGGGACTGAGCGAGGAGGTGGAGGAGAAGGAGGAGGAGAAGGAGCTGGAGAAGGAGGAGCAGGAGATGCAGGAGCTGGACAGGAGGCTTCGGCAGATACTCGACGCGCAGAACCAGGGACTTATCAATCCGGAAACGGCCGAGAAGGTTTGCATCGCTTTCCTAGAAACCTGTAGTAACCCCAACTGTTTTGAGAGACTGGCTGCAGCGTGTTTCCGCGCGCAGCCAGGAAGACAGCTGGCGGGAGCCCCGCCCATCGAAGTCGACACTGTACAGGACGGAGACGAGTGCGGCAGGAAGTGCGCCAGGTACACACCTTTCTATTCTGCGTTTTTGTATTCTATAATCATAACTCGGTCCGCCGTTACATAGGTTTACTTAGCTGACATCTGCTTCAGCCAATCGGAGTGTCTGTCGGCAGTGCACATCGCCGCCCTCTCTGCGTGCCATCTGCTGGGAGTGCGGGAGGGCGACCCATCCACCCAGTTTGCACCCCTCCCCGGACACACCTACTACGAGATGATAGAGGCGTGTAGAGGTGAGGAGACTATCAAGTCATGTTCTCCAAACTCGTGCAGCCCCGAAACACACCCCGTCGACGCCTATCCCGAGAGAAGAGCAGAACAGGCAGGAGAATCCGTTCGGAACGCAGCGACTGCGCGCGCTCTCCAGCAACGACGAGACCGAGTACGACGAAGACGAGTGAGTGACGTCGTCTGGTACTCATATGTTGACGATGTGCAGGTCGGATGGTCCTCTGCGGGTGGTAGACGTGGACGAGCGTCTGCGGGTGACGAGCAGGGCGACGCTGCCGACGAGAGAGGCACAGCGGCCGCGGCTGCCGGCAAGGGGCGCACACACCACAGCCATCCCCACCAGACCAGGCAAGGTCGTCGACACAGTCATCAACAAGAACGGTACGCTGCCCAGGGGTCACACTAGATTATGCATCAAAAGGCAGTTTATGATACAAATATACACTTTCTGAGGATTCCGAAACCTTTATGAGGATATTTTGCCAGCAAAAGATGAATGTGTTGTGAAGTACGGCGCGTGTTGCAGCGCACTGTTCCCTGTCGGAGGAGGCCCTTCTCGTTCGGTCGCTCGGAGTGCGCGAGACACAGCCAATGAACACGGACAGGCGGGTGGTGAACAGCGAGGACGACTGCGTGGCCGGCTGCCTCGACAACCTGGCCGGATACTCACAGGTAGCGCTCCCCCTTCCTCTCCCGCCACCCCCTCTCCCTCACAGGAGTTCCCGTGCGTGTCCGCCCTGTACAACACAGCCACCCGGGAGTGTTCCCTGTCCGCCTCCCTCCCATCACAGCTATCAGCCCATCCCCACTCGGTGTTCTACGAGAAGATATGCGTGGAGCGAGAAGTGTCTGCGCTGTGCTCTGGCGGAGTCGTCAGCAGACGACCCAACACCCTGCTCGTCGGATACTTGCGGTACGCGAGAGAGAGAGAGAGAGCGAGAGAGAGAGAGAGAGAGAGAGAGAGAGGGGGGGGGGGATGTGGCTTGGTTTCAGTGACGCTATCACAGCTCCGTCGACTGCCGCCTGCCTAGCAGAGTGTGTCACTTCCGCCAAACGACGCGGATTCGAGTGCCGCAGTGTACTCTACTACTTTGAGGAATCCGAGCTCAACTGCATCCTGAACGATGGGTCGGCCGAGGACCACCCGGATGCGCTTCAGGTAGCCACGCCCATACAGGCACCGCCTACTACAGTGTTCAGGTGGAGAAGGAGAATGTGGTCGATTACTTCGGCGTCGACGCGTGCTATGGGATTCCCGAGATCGAGAAGGTTCGAGAATCTGTGGGAAGGGAGAGAGAGAGGGGGGATAGGGAGATAGGGAGAGAGAGAAGGAGAGTGAAATTGACAGAGGGAGAGAGGAAGAGAGAAAGGGAGGAGGGAGAAGAAGCAAATGTGTTCTAGGGCAACGCGATTCAAGTGTCGGACGATGTGCGCTCGATAGCGGAGGAGGAATTCGTGAGAAGAGACGCCCCAATGAAGAGGAGAAAGAGGGTGCAAAGGGCGAACACAGCACAGACACAGGTCAGTCTCTCCGCTCATGATTAGCATTTCATTATCAATTCATTAGTGCATCATAACAATGTGAATCAGATGGCCCGAACGACGCGCCTCCGCCGTCTCACCACCATGCAACGACTCCTCTGAAAAGCCTCTCTTCCCAAAATACTCTCCTCTCCTCTCTCTCTACACAATACGCAGCGATACCGGTATCTTCCATGAGTAATATAGAAATGTGTTATGTGACCTCCTATCATTGATTGAGTGTGTGTGATGCATAAATGTTTATTTGTTATTGGCTAGAGAGCATGCTGACCCGTCAAAAAAGAAAACACGGGGTCGCGAGTGCGTTGATACGGCTTGATTGGCGGGGGTCGATAGGGGAGAGGGACTGATAAGGGCACTCGCTCGCCCCAACGGTCACTCGCCTGTCCCCACTTGCGAGATGCGCTCCCCGTCCATTCTACTCCTCGCTCTAGCCGCCGTGGTAGGATTATCGACTTATTGATTGATTATCGATCGATTCGTGTAGGCGGCGAAGCAGTGTGCGGACCCGCAGTTCTCTTGTCCCGAATCGTCAACCTGCTGTCTACTCGAGGACGGACAGTACGGATGTTGCCCCATGCAGAACGCGGTGAGTCATCTGATTGGTTATCGATTTATCGATCGATGTTTAGGTGTGCTGCGAGGACCACACGCATTGTTGTCCGGAGGGCGCGCAATGTGATGTGGAGGAGGGCCGATGTCTGCAGAGCAACGGCCACTCGTTCCCCCTCCACAGGAAGTCCAAGGCCCACCGCACAGCCGACGACGTCGTCTGCCCCGGCGGACGCAGCAAGTGCCCCGAGGGTGCGTTTGTAGTTTGTAGTACGATGTCTGTAGTTTGTAGTATGCAGCTCGTTTCAGGAACGACCTGCTGCGAAATGTCGTCCGGCCAGTTCGGCTGCTGCCCCGTGCCCAACGCGGTACCGAGTGATATCATGTATTGATTGAAATTGATTGATTGATTGATCGCAGGTGTGCTGCGCGGATCACATGCACTGCTGCCCTGACGGATACCGCTGCGATTCGAGCGGCGGACGCTGCATCAATAGGGAGGACGTGAGCGTCTTTCTCTTTCTCTCTCGCTCTCTCTACCTCTCTCTTTCTACTTCTACCTCTCTCTCTCTCTCTCTCTCTCTCTCTCTCTCTCTCTCTCGTCAGTCCACCATTCCCTCTCTCCAGGCTCTTGACGTGATCTCGTGGCTTCGCAAGTCTCCGTCGCACTCTCTCCACAAGAAGACTGCCATCTCCCTCAGCAAGCCCAAGCAGGTGAGTCCCGTCTCTGGTTTTTGACCGTGCGAGACTTTTATGATCCGCTTTCCCTCGTGATTACAGCCCCCGATTACGGGCTCATTTGAGTGCAAGAGAGAGAGAGAAAGCCGCTGAGCCGTAAATCTCATCTGTTCAGGCTCCGTCTGCGCGCGTCGCATGCGGCTACGGACACGCGTGTCCCCTCTCAAACGTGGGAACTCTCTTTCTCTCTTCCTCTCTCTCTCCCTCTCTCTCCCTCTCTCTCCCTCTCTCTCTCTCTTCCCCCCTACAGTACCTTCTTGTAGACGTGCTGTGCGGTGTCCCGCGTGGGAGGCATGGAGATGATGTGCTGTCCGCTGAGCAACGCTGTCTGCTGCGAGGAGAGCTGCTGTCCCCAGGTGTGATATCCTCTCTCTCTTTCTCTCTCTCTCTCTCTCTCTCTCTCTCATCCCCTCCCCTTCACCCCTCCCTTACAGGGCTACCGTTGCCTTCCCGGCGGTCGTTGTGAGAAGCATGCGACTCGCGTCAAGTCTCTCTTCGGCCTCGACGATGACGACTTCTAATCTACCTGTCGCCTACCTGTATATGATTCCCTGTTTACATAAACAATTGCGCGAGCACATGAGTCGCCCCCGGGGCGCATTATGCAAATGTGTGTTATGTGTTGGGTTTGGGTGAGCAAACGGAGCGATGACACCTCAAGCAGTCAGCCGGGGGAGGAGAGACAAATGCGCCGCCCCTCGAGATGTCATGACTTTCCCACTGCTCCTCCTCCTCCTCCTCCTGCTCCTCCTCCTCCTCCTGCTCCCTGCTCCCTCTCTCTCTCTCTGTCATCAATCGGAGGCCGGGTGTGTCGGAATGCGTGTTCCGTCTAATCCTTCACTGGTCAGAATACTTTGGCCGTGGAATATGTTTGTTCTCAAGGGCTCTCCCCCCTACTCGCAAAGACTTCCACGCTTTTTTGTTTCCTTCTGTTCTCTCATTCGCGTGGCCCCGATTCTATACTAGTCGAAGAGTGTCGACGCGTTAACTGCCAGCCGTCGAAACGTCGACCCATCGTCGTTTTATCCCCGTGATTCGT